>CAJQUW010005533.1:1225000-1825000 GCA_907163375.1 Prostheceraeus crozeri | reverse complement strand
AACCTTCCATCGTTCACAGGTTTTAAGCAGGAAATGGAATTTTTCCTCGCAATGAGGCAAACGAGAAGCAGCCGGAAGCCCTCGAGGAACACAAATGTTTATTCGCATCAGCAGAATGAAAGGTCTACTGAATTCTATTCGAAACAAGAGAAAACGAAGCCAACTAATATCACTGGGTGAATCCGAATAATAGCGAATTCACGGGATGATTTCCTGACATGATTAATGTGCAGATGCGTTTAGCATATGGGCAACATGACAGTCGGCATCAGAGAATTAGAATCAGTTGTTAAGAACACAGTCCAATCTGCTGAAGTTAGAAGAAAATGACGATTTGCACATATTACTAATACTGTATTTCATATTTTGAATTTATAAAATCTATGGGGTTATTCAGTAGAACTCCCGAGTGTGAACTTGTTGTCCCCTTTTGTTGAGAGAAAGGCGGCGGTTTATCATACTTATTTGTACTTCTGATTCGTTGTTTTCTCTTGATAATTATACTATAAGTTGTTGGCAAAACGTTTACGTTTAATAATACAACGGCGGGTTGACTATGTTTCATTACTGCTCTACATCAAATTGGTGAATTTTCACACATGCGTGGATTGTCTGCAAGCTAAATGAAAATTAAACGTCGATGGATCGCCTCGTTTCCAAGTCTCCAAGCTTCCTCAGAGGACAACAGTGGAAGAGTGACAAGTGCCAACATGACAATCGAAGAACATGTTTTAATATAGGCACTAATGGAAATTGATAACAATATAAGATAAACTTTCCATTGCTTAACATGGATAGGAAACTGCATCACTACGTACTCTATGACTACGTCACTCCCACAACCAATCAAATCAACTGACCGAAATGCATTAACTGAGCAGAAAACACATATGTACCGCATTTTCTCGAATACAGTCCGCGGGTTATACGATTTTTTCAGTGATTCAGTTGCGGATTCTATTTGAGGGCGGGCCTATATGAAAAATATACTACCTCGCATTACGTGTTGAATCACAATTTCGCTTTTTTAGTGTGTGGGAGTGATAATAAAGATTTCTCTTTTGGGACTCATTCAAGTGCCATGTTTCTGATCAAGCGAAGTCGGCATTTGCCCGTCGAAACACCGTCATGGGAGTCATACCTGGATGATGTACTAAGATACTTCAGCCTGTTGATGTCTCGATGAATAAAATCGCAAAAGAAGGATATCGCGAACCCTATGATAAATGGTTCTCTGAAGGAGTTTACGAATTTACGAAAGGTGGCTCAATCAAGGCACCAGCACTTAAGTTGCAAATCACATGGGTCCTTGAAGCATGGAATAGTGTATCTTCTGAAATTATTCGCAAGAGTTTTCAGACATGTGGCATCACAAGCGATGATCTCAGTCAGATTCGCTTTGAAACCAGGCCAAACAGTCGAAGACGCAATGGAAGTCATTCTCTGTCGAGGCGAAGAAGATGAGAAACAGGAATCGGAAATCGAAGGAGAAGGACTATGACAGCTAAGATGAACTGCAAGAACAGAAGTTGAATGAGGACGAACTATCCGCTGTCAGCTTATTGCTAGTGACAATTGTTTTGCTTACCGCATACTTATTTTTATCAATTTCTTTGATAAACGCCCTTTTTCCATCTGATCATTTCACAATGTAATTTTTCAAGAATAATAGATATACCTTTTCCTTAAGCAAGCAGTCTTATTTTAAGACCATGATGACCCAATAGACAAGGTTTATACTATACAGTCTAATTTATAAAACCAAGTCAACACGAGTAGTATAAAGTCAAATACTTACATGTAGTCACATTGTTATGATAGTGCTTGCAAAACAATATAGTGAAAACCTCCTTAATTGATGATTTTATGTGCGGGTTCTATTCTAAGGCGGGTTGCATGATTTTTTTCGTGGTTGATGTGCGGGTTGTATTCGAGAAGATGCGGTAGTTAAGAACAATAAAATATTTCGAGATAACAAAGAAATCGACTAAAACAGCATACAGGTTAAACATCGATAGTTCAATCGCCTTTCAACTAAAAGCCACTGTCATGGATAGGATTTTACCCACGGGATCACGGAGTTAATTTAGCTGTCACCTTGGCAGTAATTTATAGATGCTTCAATATTAATTTAACAGTTTTTGACCATTTTGCCAGTGGAAGCTGAATAGATTTTCGAACACTTTTCGATAGTTTACTTTGAAATACTTATTCAAAAAGCATTGCTCGATTTGAAAGAAATAACGGGCTTGACATAATTTTTTTAACACCAGAGGAACCCGCAGAAAAACGATGTTGTTCTTGTAAAAAACCCTTTATCGAGGCCTTTCAGCTGCCGCCGGCAGTCATCGTCAGGCGTTTCGCCTGACGATGACTGCCGGCGGCAGCTGAAAGGCCTCGATAAAGGGTTTTTTACAAGAACAACATCGTTTTTCTGCGGGTTCCTCTGGTGTTAAAAAAAATTGCTCGATTTGCTTGCATTTTTGATTACATATTTGTGCACTTCATGTATTCTAATCATGGATAGCCTACAGGGACCAAGAAAGCTTCAGAAAAAAAGTAAGAATCAAAAAGACTGTTAAGAATAGCAGAATTATTCCTTCTAAACCTACCAAAACTTTCTTCTTTGATTCCTTACATCAGCAGATCACTGGAAAAGGCCACAAACAAGAAACGGCATAATCGAGTGTGTGGATTGCTTCGTGTATATAGTTCGAACATGTGCGTTGTTAGAGCCTTATACATTTTGTCCAATACTTCTCTGAAGCCAATAATTTGGAAAGTTTGATTCTTGCAGAACTAAGCAGACGTCTCCTCCTATTCAACTACAATTTCAATTTAAATGGCTTGGATTAGCCTAATATTAGCCAAATACCTCATAAATTCTGACTTCCAAATCTTGATGCCGATTATTATAGACTTTATAGAAATTGATAATGCCTCAATGTGGAAGTCCGTCTTCTGCTTGGAAAAGCTTAATTGTTTTAGTGGTTAGTGGGAGTGTAATTCCGATAATAACCAAAATTGATGTGATATGATAATAAATGCATTGTGAATGTAAAGCAAAAGCAAGTAAACAACTTGGAATACTCAAATCATCCTTGCTGATTCATCACTAACGGTCAGATTATTCGAAGTCGCAAATTCTGGATAAGAAAGATCCATAGAAATCAATTTTCTCTCTCTAAAAATCCTGTAGAACCACTTCTTGTGAAATCTCGTGATTGTAATCCTTAGTCACGGTTGAATTGCTAGTGGTTGGTTTCATCTCACTTAGCGGAAAGTCTCGTCTACTATCAATCATGTTAACAAAAACACAACGCTGCACATTTCGTGAACCAAACATTGAAAGCATCGATGTGACTCTTCATATCAGCCTATTAGTAAGGTTTGCAAGCTACAAAATGATCAATGAAAACTTTAAAGCCTAAAAAACGAAAAATAGCCTAAAACGCTTTGATTTGAGTTTTGAGAGACTAATTTGCAACACAACCGTTGAGATGATCATTGCATGCAAATTATTTTGTGTTATCTGTGTATGATATATCGGTATTTGAGGAACAAGAGCCGTGACTAAGTTAACGTCTCTCGCTGGTACTATGAGCGGTTTAGTCCAGAGAGTTGCTTAGCGACGAAACTTGATGTGGATGATGCTCTCGGATTTGGTAGGCCTAGACAGACGTTTCCGATAGCTCACCCGGGATTAACTTTTAGATTAAAAATTCACATTATCCAAAAATCCAAACTTATGGGAAAATATGGTAAACTTCAGATGTCGCAACCGAATACATTCTCGATTTTACTGTCTCGTTGCTTCATCAACCATTCGATAAAATCAGGACGGAAACATTTGACATTGTGTATTAATTATGATAAGAATCAGATGTCAAATGTTTGCCTATAGACTGTTGACGGTTAATGCTTCCACCTGATAAATATTGATATATATTATTGCCACAAACAGAAATTTCTATTTATAGTTTTAAGTGCGTCGAGAGTAGGGGTTATAAAAAATTAAATGCATTAATTATTATCATTTTTTGTTAACAATCAGCTTCTCCAGAAGCACACGCAGAGCTAGTGCACTTACATGCTATCATGTGAGCCTAGAACGTGCACGTACTGTGAATCGCTCGAAAAGCTTCTTCGTTCGCACGGCACAGCTTTTGAATCAGCTTCCCCAGACCACTTTCTCTGACCAATGCAATCATGATACTTTCAAGAGGCGTCCCATAGGTATCTGATGGGGACAGCTTCATCAGATTAGAAGGTCTGTCCTTTTTCCTTGATTTATTTTAAGTAATAGAATTCATTACTTTTTCATTGAGTAACCCATAGTTTCGTTCATGGTTCATAGTTGTGCTAGGGGTGAAAATTCCATAAAAAATCAATTGATTTGATTGGATCACATAAGCAATCAATCAATTGCAATTAATTGCAGCTATTTTTATCACTATTATTATCTTTTGTCCACGTAAATGATTGTATGATTGATAAATAGGCTACTTGCAAAGTTATATTCATATTGCGTAAATACGCAACGTATAGGCCCAAGTCTACGAGGATGCATAAAAAAAACACTTACAGAACTTGAATTTACTTATGTTAACAAACATGCATTTTCTGCATCACTATGTTCACTGAACTACTTTGCATGAAAAAAACATGCAAATTAAAGCATACCGTACTGATTACAATATCGTGCAATGACTTCAAAATTAGGATAATTATCACCTATATCCTCCTCTATTTTACAAGTGCAATAATTTTTTTTCAAAATAACAAGCTCAAACTGTGAAACACTACCACATTCCGGCTTTCGTGATGGCAAGTATTTCATTAGGTCTGGCAAAATTTGAATTGATCGAAGATTATTCAAATATATGAAACATACGCATGGTTGAAGACTTTTGAGACAAAATTTGAATGAATGCTGTCGTCAAAATGGTCGCCTCTCAAATATGCGAGTAAAAAATATCATATGATTTTGATTCATTTGACATATGAATAATTGAAATAAATTGGAATAATTTGTGCCTGATCCAATCAATTAATTGATTTTTGAAGAAAGTCCATCAATCAATTAATTTCCAATCAATTGATTTTTTCCGGTTCCTGGTCGATGTCAAAGCAATGAGTCTTCTTGTAAATTTATTGGAAAAAATATTGAGGGGAAGCCATGTACCTTTTGCAAACCCGATGCTTCGCAATTTTAAGCAAATTTTCGAACTTTTGCTTTACTGCGGCAGTCGAGTCAGTACCTTAAGAGTACTGCGCTAAATGATTTGCATACCGAAGTACGCACAATATCATTGGTAATACGCAGCACATAAACTCCAAACGGGAATATTAGCTGTAATGCTTAATTGGTGGATGCAACACACCTCCTCATGTTTTTGGCACGTACTTGTGTAACCGCTCATGAAATGCGTGGATCAGACCGCATCGAAGATAAAATCATTCAACAATAACAATGACCGCCTGCTATGCTTGTTTATTTGCTGTCATACAGTACAATTGAGAATAGTGCCAAACCTGTACATAAACTTTGATTCTGTTTGTCAATCGCAAACTCAATTGATAACGCTCCAATCAAAGTCGGTCGGTGAAATGACTTGATGAAGGCTATAGTTGTAAAGCAACGTTTTTGATTCTGTTGGATACTAATTGAATAAAACGGTTCAAACATTAAAATCATTATGATATCATTTAATGAGTGACTCAAAATTATGTGAGACGGTCTCATTGGCATCTTGAAGAAAGTGACTCAGTGAATTTTGATTTGTAGTAAAAGCTAGATACCTCTGCCATCAATTGCATCATTTGAACAGATCAATTAAAGAACACAAAATGCTATGATTTTCCCCGAGATGAAATTACAAAATTTAATCCATTTTTGCCGAGAGGTGCATTTACATGCCATTTCGACCTGAATTTTTTAAGACGTTTAAATTTGGAGAAAAGAGGATATTAACGCGATTATAATCTCATGCTAGCTTACTTATTTCCTCGTTTTAGTCTCTTCTTCCCGTTTCCTGGATTGTACGATTATAATCTCATGCGATGTCTAGAATGGCCGAAAATTGCGTTTGCAAGGATTTCTTTAAAAAACTATCTTTTGAAAAATACCCTTGACATAATACTAACATTAGCGACATTTTATTTAGAAACCTTAAACAACCATATTTTGAAATATAATAAGACATTTATTTTTTTACTATATTGGCAATAGAAAAATGTGACATGCTTTAAAAAACATTCCGCTCAGCAAACTCTAATAAAGGAATCTGTGCTTAAAATGTGACGAGCACAATGGCGCTTAAATTGTGCATAGTTTATGAATTCGGAAGAAGCTTTTGAATTTCTGGCTACATCTGCACGCCATTTCCGTTTTCAATACAACGAACATAAAAATGGCAGTAATCGTGAATGTTAGCACGAAATGTTAGTTAGATTGAAAATATAGTGTAAAATTCTTGACCATAATTGAAAATTGTCATTTTCCCATTGTGCGACTGCTGCTGATTAAGTAACTTGCCCTTTAATCGACAACAGTTGAGTTCCTACTTAATCAGAAATTAATCCACCGTGATGATTTACTTACTATAATAAGGGCAGTCGAAATGTAATCTTCGTCAAATCCAACCTTTCGCACCCAGATGCAACTTCAGCCAAATTTTCTTCAATGCCAAAAAATAAATCTGCTACATCACTACAACAAGTCAATTCTTTAGTAGATATATATAACACAAATGAAAATGAGTTGCCCGCATTCCAAGTAAATTAATACGCAAGGAAGCATCTGAGAAACACGGGTAGAAAACACACCTGCAACCCTTCACTGGGATTTTATGTACTTCATCTATACAATTCAAAAATGATAATTTCACTTGATCATTACTTTGTTTTGTTGTTGAGCTGTAAAAGTTGGCAGTGTGGACTTTCTGCTCACAGAATATGGAATGATGAAAAATTCATATTATCTTATGTGTTGAAAGATAAATTTGTAAAAATCTTGATTAATCGTATGTTAAAAACATGCAATCTAATATAGTTTTCACATTGTGTCATGAATAAATGCACTTATAATTATGGTGCATTTATGTGTAATGGAAAATTTTTAAATAGCTTTCTATTTAAATGTAATTATGATTGGCAGTTGAATAGAATCATCACAATGACATGTGTTGCATGGAGTCAAGGCTACTTTACCAATAAACTAGACATTTCATGAAAAACATGTAGTTATATCAATCTAATTTTAACCACGGTGTACTTAGATCCACGATTTTAACATTTCATTATCAGATGTTCAGTTCTATACATATGACGAACATACCAGCAATCTTTCACTTTATTTACAGGAAACAAATAATATTCAATAAATAAATTGATGCAAATAATCAATATTCAAAACAAAAAATTACGCGTACTCATGAAAACAAATAAATCTCATTCCACAAATAGAGCAAGTACGTACAATTATACATACTCTTACAATTGTTAATGGACTCCGAGTGACTCTCTTCTGCAGATCGATTGTGAAAGAAAAATCATGAAGTGAATCATTCGAAAATGAATTGAAAATTGAGGAATTCTCCATACTTCATAGATTGTCTTGAACTTGTCATAATTGCCTTGTCGAATAATAGCCGCGTATCTGGAGTACTTAACCATTCCACATGCATCTCAGCAGGTCTCTGAGTGTTGCTATATGACTATATCAAAGCCACAGGGAAAAATTGTTATGTCTTCGTGTTTAGGTCAAGAGACGACTTTCCTCAATACTGATGGTCACGGCCAGACCGAGTCTCGAGGGGTAAGAGGATCAATATTTCATTGAACGTGATGTAAATTCAAGCTTGAATTCTGGCGAATCTGAAGATTGACACCACATAAAATCAATACAGTCAGCAAATTTAGATCGTGAAGAGTCGAACGGTGTGAATAATATTTCCATTTGACGAATGTTTCATTAAAAAAGTTGAGTAAAAGAAATGTATTTTCAGCTGACATGCCTGCCTGCCTCGTGGGTTCTCTGATAAAAGCTGCGTCTAAAATGCGCGCGCTTGTCCAATCACACAATCCAAGGAGAGATGAATATCTATGTACATGTAAATCCCTATCGCTTGCTGCCATTGCAAACAATGGCTGGGATAGGATTATGTCATCTCTAGACTAACCCATGCGCAAAAAGGAATGTTTCACGAAAGTTTCTAATATTCAACAAAATTGCATTGAGACGGATGAGACCATTAATAGTTGCCTCAGTCAAGAGCGACAGCTTTTAATATTACCCACGGCTACTATTCGAAGATAGATACGAGCACATGCATGTTTCAAATCAAATATATAGCAACAATTTCATGTCAAAAAACTGCTTTCAGGATCGTTTGATGCAAATTATGATTAGCTGTAACTAAATTTGACAGTCAGAGTAATGACTCCGGAGATTTTTCCACCATGATGTTTGTAACTGCTTTCATTTGGCTAAAAACATTAGGAAGATAGATAAGAATTAACTAGAGCCTATTGTGTCAGAAGATCAGTTTGGCCTAAAAGTCACTCCTCCCAAAAAAACATCAGAACTTCTCATCATCATCAATCAAGATGACTGTACGCCATCATTTTGATAAGAAAGCAATAATTATTCCTGTTATTTTTGACAGAAAATCATGTTTTGCAGCAAATTAATGACTGGTCACTTAACCTTTGTAGAAAACACGCCCCATAGCGGTATCCTGTTCAATGAGTAAATAATGGAAATCACAACCGAATCATCAAACCCGCATTTGGGTTCCTATTTCGTTGAGCGTGAACAAACCAAACTTCCCAATGCGTCGTAGAATATTGTGAAGATGTAGTCGCTAAAATTATTTGAGTCCAAAATCAATTGAATTTTGGAATTCAACGTTAACTCAAAGAGCAATTAGTTGGTTTTCATGAAGTGCTATTGATTTATTGAGGTGGTTGAAGTTATCGAGAACCGCGTGTGGTTTATGTGTCATTGGATTGATGAATCGACGAGCTTATAGATCTTAGTTTTATGAAATGCTCTGTTTAGCAAGTGTTCCAATAACTTGTCAATGTGAGTATTTTTCACACTTTAAATACCTAAGAGCGCCGATCTCGGATTCGAAATTTTATTATGTGCGAGCTTCCGAGTGCTTTGCTGGTCTTCAGGCCCACAGAAGTAAACGAAGAAGACGTTCACATGCTGCTGTCGGCCTGAAGACGAGCGAAGCGCTCGAAAGCTCGCACATTAAAATATTTCGAATCTTAAGTTTTAAAAGTGTACAAATTACATGGATCTCGGAGAAGAAGAACTGCTTCAAAATGTGAATACATGCTGATATTTTGTCGTTATCAAACATACAGGTGTAATACTCTCCATTCATGATCAGATCGAACAATTAAACCTCTTATACTGTTAGTGATTAGCAAGAAAAGTAAACACGTACGTAAGTCGTCAGGTGTGTCTATTGATTGTGCATACCGTGTTTCTTCTAATAATCGTCGGGGGCGAATACTTTTTCAAACTCATTTTCAACTCGGCGATTAATAGAGGCCCGGCGAATAGTGAAATTCAACATTCTCACGAGAAAATTCTTTGTCGTTTCGGTGCATAAAATACGAGAATTAATCAATTGATAAGTTTTCGAAAATGTTTTGTATAGGCCTAGGCCAAAATGACACCATTCATATTTTTCTATATGAACATGCTATTATTTGATTCCATCATTAGGCACCATCAGTTAACGGTATGCCTATTTCATACCGTATGATATTACCCACCATAAATTACCGATCATTTTGCTACACAATACATTGCTATTATGTCTATTACGTTTAGAAAAATGTCTATGCGTCATTTTATTAGCAGGGAGCCAGGGACTCCTAAAGATATCTTATGACTGCGCACTTTTTGGCATTGTACTGGGCACATTTGGTTGATTTCATAGAAATCATCAGCACAACAATATCGATAATAGCAATGAGACGGTAGAGTCTTAATGGAAGTCCCGGCGATTACATATTCGATCTTACATTTAACCCGGCGATTATTAGAGGCCGGTGATTATTGTAGGCCACGCGATTGCTAGAAGAAATACGGTTGGAAAAATGACTAAAGCCGATGACGTTTGCGATAACAATTGTTATCTGATTAACAATGTACCTGTACCAAAACGTAAACATTATACTAATTGAATATTAGCCAAATCACATTATTCGATGTTTTTTTTCTTTCTTCTCATTTCTATTCCAATGAGCGCTGCGCAATATTTCAAAACATTTCAAGGAATATCTTAACAAACTAATGAGCATACAGAAGTATGCAAAAACCACTTTTCCGTCCGACAGTTTACATTTGAGCCTATCACAAACTAATACTAATACAAACTGTACTGTTAATTGAAAATATGCAACTTATAATGAGTGTTCAAACAATTCTCAATCAGCATCGATGACACACGGAGATTGAACAGTACATGGCTGGCAGTGCCGTGAAGTTCGTCTGATTCTAGATTGTGCGCTTCTTCACAGATTTTCTCCTTCAATTCATCAATGTTCCTATGGACAAAATGATGATACCTGTGAGTTTTCGGATATTGTAAAGCTGCATGGTCAGGCAGACGCATATCGGGAAAATGCAAGATGAATAAATCTGTCTGCCAAAATCATGTATTGACATTATTCCATATGTCGACACTTGCTGCTTCATCAGACGATAATAAATGTACAATTTGTATGTTCTCATACACATAAAACTTTAAAAAAAACATGAACGTTCTCATGCAATATCTAAAACCTACGTATCTGTTAAAATTTTAGCCGGAATCTCAAGTTCGTGGAGACTATGATAGCTTGCGGAGGTAGATCGAAGCATGCCTACTTTCAAAATGAGGCAATCGATTTCCGGCTGAAAATCTGAAAGAAACGTAGGTTTTAGATGCTGATGAGAATGTTCATGTCATTTGAATTCTAATTCAAATCATCCCCTACGACAGGTATATCAAAACTGAGTTTCAAAGGCATTTTGTAAAATATTTTGCTGATCAGGAGGCGTTGTATTCATCTTAATCAAGGAAACAAATGCAAATAGCCCCAAATATTATAAAAATCAAAACAATGGAAATTGAAAATTTGATCAGCATTATATCTATATAATACCTATCTCTTGGAGCTGCCGGTCGTATTTTTTGGATTGCTCGTGATTGGATATCTTTGTTGGAAAGCATTTTACATTTGTTTCGTATCCATACGGGGGATTTTAACCATTCAAAGTCCATTTCTATTTATTTCGTTGTGGCGGACGACTTTCGGGGCTTGTATTAATCCTTTTCTTTGCTGTTCTTGAGTCTCCGCATCGTTTTCTTTTCGCATTGGTTCTCTGATGCTTAGATGGAACTCATATGAAAGATTTCTGTTTCTGATCCTGACTTGCCAAAAATTTGCAGCTTTTGGACCGATTTGTTGGATTTCTATATGCATCTGTATCTTTTGAAATTTCCATGCATCTCCGAGAGTAAATGACAGTTCTATTGCTCCATCTGCACATTGTGAATTTAGTTCTCACAGATATCTCTAGAAGTCAATCAGATTTTCGTCTGCAGTTTAAGAAAGCCTAGTATACCAACTATGTCAATGTCAACCATCAAACGTTCAAGTCGTTCTTTGCGTGCTGGATGTCCATGTCCTGTAGAGCAATGCCCGGAGTACGTGGCCTTTTCAATGATGACAAATCATCTGGAAAAGCATGCCCGTGGTCTTCTACCAGAATCAGTGCCCAGTGTCTGGCTTCAGCAACACCGGCGTTATGTTTGTCGGTGTAATCGCATAGTGGCCGAATCTTTTCGCAATCAGCATGACAAGAAATGCACTTACGGCCATGTTACAAGCGACGAGCCAGACAACAACTTATCTGTGAGTCCAGGTAGTGTTCCATTTAGTTTTAGTTTACCATCATTGAATGATGTCATGACACTCAATCGCCCAACATTGAAACATATACCAGTTAACGCCCGGCAAAAGGTGGGAAGAATATTATCTGATGCCATAAAGCATGTTCTCTCTGAAAACACTGTTGACGCCTGGACTCGACTTTTGATGCTTCCAAAATGTGTTCTCCCTTCAGCAAAACGAGCTGGTCGTAAAAATGATCACAAAATTTCGATCAATGATCTTTGTGATAGATGGTCCAACGGAGACTTAGAAGGTCTATGGACTGCAGCGGTTGAGAACAGCAAAGCCTTTCGACCCTCTCAAAAGCATCGAACCAAGTTGGAGGAAGCAGAGGCTAGGCTATCGGCTGCACTTGATCAAGCGGAAGATGGTTACTACAACAAGGCGTGCAGAATTTTATCTTCAGATGGTCTGTGTCCTAACAATAATGAAACATGGACAAAATTGAAATTGAAGCACCCTGAAGCCCCACTTCCTTTAATACTATCCGACAGTCAGGATGAAACAATTCCACTAAATCTCTCTTCATCTTTTGATTTAATGGCTGTTTTGCATTCGTTTCCTAGAGCTACTGCTTGTGGTCCGTCTGGCTTGAGGGTACAGCACCTCATCAACGCATGTGAAGCTATTTTACCCACAAACCTGAGTGCTTCTCTTCGACACTTGGTAAATCTGTTGATCTCCGGCAAAGCACCACAAGAAATTGCGCCTTTCCTCGCCGGTGGGAGTTTAACGGCTTTGCTTAAAAACAAAACCAACGACTGGGATGTCCGACCAATAGCTGTCGGTGAAGTATATCGCCGTCTCACTGCGAAGTGTCTCTGCTCTAGCATTAAATCTGCAGCTTCTGAATATTTTGATCCTATCCAGCTAGGAGTGGCTTGCCGTTTCGGAACTGAGAAAATCATACATCGGACCAGAGTACTCGTAGAAAGGAACTGGAATGAGGATAACTTCTGTCTTCTTAAAGTGGACATGGCAAATGCGTTTAACAGTGTTTGCCGTCAAACAGTGTTGAATCAGTGTTTAGAACATTTTCCATCAATTTATAAATGGGTGAGTTGGTGTTACGGAAAACAACCTCATCTTTGGCATCAGCTTGGGTGCCTAAACTCAGCACAAGGCGTTCAACAAGGTGACCCGTTGGGTCCTTTCCTTTTTGCTTTGGCTTTACATCCTCTTCTAAAGAAAATAAAATCAACTGTCCAATTAGATCATCATTATTGGTATTTGGACGATGGCATTTTCGCAGGACACAAAGAGGAAGTGTTACAAGCGTACAAATCACTACAGAAGGAGTCACAAAACATCGGACTTATCGTCCAGCCCCACAAGTGTGAGCTATTCCATCAAGGGAGTATTAGTGGCTTTGATGCTGATATCAAACATTTTTCGGTTCCGAACATTGAAATCCTTGGATCACTATTGGTGAAGCTACGTTTTGTCAAATTTTGTGCACCTCAAGTGTCAGAAAGCCAGGAAACTTTTGGATAAGTTAACTGAACTACACGATCCCCAAGTGTCAGTTGCTTTGCTACGATCTTGTGCATCCTTCTGTCGGGTAAACCACCTAGCAAGGACTATTCCCCCAGGTATTGCAAAGGAAGCCTTCGATTCTTTTGACATTGATATTCGTAGGACTTTCGAAGAGAGTGTAGCCATAGAGTTGCCTGACTCTGCATGGAACCAAGTTCAGCTTAAGCCAAGTAATGGAGGTTTTGGTCTGCGCTCTACAGTGAAACATTCTCCAGCAGCCTATATTTCATCAGTGTTTCATTCGGTCTCAGATGAATGTATTTCTAATTCAACACCAATTGCAAATTCCATAGACCAATTCAATGCAGTTGTGGAGGAAAAAGACCGAATCAATACAAGTAGTCTATTATTTTCCAGACCCAAACAACAAAAACTGTCGTCTGCCATAGACAGAAAATGCCTCAATTCAATTAAAAGTCAAGCAAATGGTGCGCATATCGTGCGCTTGAATTCAGTCAGTTCCGCCGATGCTTCATCCTGGATTACAGCGATACCTTCACCAGGTTTGGGCCTGCGTCTATCACCTAACGAATATCAGATTTTGGCAAAATGGTGGCTAGGCATCTCTCTATTTAAGGGTGACAGCTGCTGTTCTAGATGCCCAGACGTAGCACTGGACCCATTTGGACTACACGCCCTAACATGCAAAAGAAGTCCCGATGTGATTTCAAGACACAATACTGTTAGAGACCAACTTCGCGAGGTATGCCAGTGGGCGAATCTGCGACCGAGCATTGAAAGGGGTGCTGGCTTAGGGGTGACAGATATAAATAGACGACCTGCCGACATCTTGCTTCCAGACTGGAGCCTTGGACGACCAGGAGCGATTGATCTCACGGTGGTACACCCGCTTTCTACAAACAATATTTCCGTAGCGAGTACAACCATGAGATCTTTCCTTGACATCGCTGAATGTCGCAAGCACTCCTCCAACGACTCGAAATGTGCAGAACTCGGGTGGAGATGTCTACCAATGGCGGTGTCTGTTTTCGGAGAATGGGGGAAGGAGTCGAAGGATGTATTTTCGCGCATTGGTAGAAAATTATCCATGTTGACTGGATCCCGCTTTTCTGAGGTCAGAGCTGCAATAATAAGAAAGCTTCTGGTGGCCTTGATGCGCTGTAATGCCCGATCTCTTCTGGCACACAAGGAATGCATAATTGGACAGGAAGAGCTTGCCATTGCTGGCAAACCTCTTAGGTTCTGAGCCAGATTTTCTTTTCTCACAGTTTATGTGCCTTTTTTATCTATAGGGGTTGTTTTAACGGAGTTTCGTAGGACAATGATTTGTTAATTTCTAGCTTTTTTAATTCCTTTTTTTGCCTTTTTTTACAGCGAATATTTAACTTCTGTTACTCGTACATTAGTGTTCATTGTTTTTCATAATAAAAATATTTTTCCACTTCATAAAAAAAAAAAAAAAATCAGCATTAAATATTGCAGTGTTCTAAACATTTATCGTACATCTGAAATTTTAGAACATCTAACGCTGAAAGTATTGGAAGCTGTAATTGATATAAAGAGTTTGGAACCAATTTCAAATCAAGTCACAGTAAGCTTGATATTGCACAGTCAGCTTTCTTAATTTTCATCAAACACAGAATCTTACTTCTCTATTCAAGCAAATCTCAGTGAAACAGTCGTGTTTACAATTCTGAGCTCAGAGTAAATACATCAATTCTAACTTAAATGCCGATGAACAATGAACTGAGATTCCTTTCAAAAGTTAGATGGGACAATTACTGCGCACAATGATGGAAAAATTTGTTCTGATAATTGGTCCATTACCAGTGCCGAATATCACAAAACTAAGCAGTGAGGAAGGAATAGGATCTAGTTTAATCTTTCCAAGGCTATCTTAATCCGTGTAATTTAACTTAGTTCGACAACGAATGGGATTAAATGGAGTTAATATAACGTCAATTTACAACAGAGGTTAATAGCGTTAAGAAGATGAAGCGATAACCTACTTTGTGGCGTGTTAAAAACAAAGTCATTGCACAAGAATACTTTAACAAAGAATTTTGTAGCAATACAGTCGATCAGTTTATTCAGTGAACGTGGCACTGTTGTATACAGTCTCCCTTGAGTACTGAATCAATTATCCAATGAGTTTTCATGCAAGCAAATTTTATGCTAGAGATGAAATTGGAGTGTATTGTATCTTCAGGTATTCACATGAGGATTTGTTTCACAATTCTCAAGAAAGTGTTTCATTATTCATAATGATGACTGAATTGTTTCTTATTTTCTTCTCTGTCCACTGTCATTCAAATAACAAAAACAATCGTAGAATGTATACAGAAAGTGAAAAATATATTTCTAGAAAATTTCCTCTGATATAAAAAGCTCAGTTTTTTGATATTTTGTAGCAACAATTTCGTTAGATGCATCTTCCATTACTAGATCTTCATATTTTCTTTTAAGGTTAAAATACTCAATGATCTTACTAAACATCAAGCTTGAATAAAAAGACAATAATCTAAAGGTAGTTAGCTTCTCACAAAAATTTCACACAACAGTTGTCACAAAATGTCATTAGTTAAACTCTTCAATCTTTTAATCGTTTTATTCGTTCATGCGACTGAAAATTTATTTACAATATATTTCCTAATACACAAAGTAAAATGTATTTCCAATCATTATTGGTGCGAGAAGTAGGTTGCAGCTTAAAGTAAAATTGGGATATTAAATTTTTCAATGCACAATAGTTATTTACACTAATATTTTTAATAAGAGCAGAAAGCTTGGCACAAGCAGGATGACTCCCTGAAACAACTCTGTGGAACTCTCTTTAGTATTCCATGTTACAAGAAAGACAATTGCGAAAGTAAAGCAATCAATTCCTTAATTGAGTATTAAGGAAAGCATTGGAAACTGAAATCAAGTGGATTCAACGATGCAATATGAAGTTTGTAGAAACTGCCAATCCATTAACTGAAAATCACAAATGCAGGCATCACAAAAATGCTCGGTAAGTATGATGTGCGACCAAATTTTAAATATGACAAGCAAGGAAAAACATGCAAAAATGATTATAAAGGATGTGAAGAAGTGTATATCGGAGAGTTTGCAAGGAATTCGAGGATCAGAGATGGTGAGCAAGGGAGACCAGAAAGAAAAGAAACACACATTCTATGAAAACATTGTAGAAAGCTTCTCAACGTAGAAGATTTCATTTTAAGTGTCAAATGTGCACGCACAAGGTGTAATAACACAGTCAGTAATGTACGAGTAGACAAAGTGGAACCAGTCAAATGCTCGTGCATCAACAATAACAACACACGGAAATAAAATGATAATGATTGTAAATATTAATCTCACAAAACAAATGATGTGGTGACATCTACAGTCTATCCAAATCCAAGTTCATGATTTCAAGTGACTCAATTAAGGGTCAGACTTTAAGGGCTAAACCAAACTGATTTGGTTTAGAATTAGTTTTTGTGAGCTGAGAGTCCTAACTTAATTTTCAAATTAATACTGCAGTAACTATGACACCTGCATGATATCAAAGTAAGTCTTTCGTTGACAATTCAGCTGCAAGCACTAAAACTGACTATAACTTCCAACGTGAATTCCACACATTTGTGGTCATCCAGCACTCTGCAATGACTGACTTTTCAACTGAGAATGACCTGATGATCTTTGTGGAGTTACAGAGCAAGTTAGAAGTTCCCAACGTCTCTAACTACAACATATGGACGCTGAGTTAGATATTCATTCTGTCAAATGAAAGCTTGATGACGACGCTGTTTGTCTTCTGTCCTAAACCTCCGCTTCAAAGCGCTCTCAATTGACTTCCGGACAGACGTCACGTCGCAATGAAAGCTGCTCCCAGTCTCACTGAGCTGCATCGCTCCGAATTTCGTCCTCCACCATCTACATCCGTTTCCGGAGCTCCTATTTCAGCCGTAGGTCGTTGTTTGCCTTCATTAATTCAATATGCGATACTGAACAGTTGGTGGACTGCAAATGCACTCGACCTCAATGTGATTCGATTTCAGGAGTAATTTTGTCGTAAAGGGAAATTCTGATGAAGTGCTACTTTACGATACAAATGATAGAAACATCTTCGTGAAGTTCAGGCAGTTTGAATTTGTATTGATTGAAAAAAGATGCACTTGCTGACCAAATAGTTGTCGCATTTACTCAATTATCAGCAGAAATCAAACACAATGACCTACAAATATAATTAAAACACAACTATCGGCACGCGACGTATTGTGTACTACACTTGTTTAATATAAAAAAGAATTGTATTGTAATGCGCCACGCGACCTGGAAGTCTGGAAAAGACTCACAATATCCGGAAATTGATGCTCCAAATTCGAAGGAAATGAGTGATTGCTCTCATTTTGTTTTGTGGGCAACAGTTGAATTACTTGCTCTTGAAGAGAAGCACCTAAGAATGGGTACGCCGATGCTATCTTGTCAGTCATTGCAGGTTATTTCAGCTAACTTTGGTGACGAAGATCGGCGAATTGACGCAATATTACAGAATGGGTTGAGCTGCTCGTCTTAACTTTGCTAATAGCATGCACATCGGTCCGTTCATCAGCAATTCCGATCTGATGGCGGTAGCCATGGTAATTGAAGATTGCCAAAAACATCTTCCTCCGTGTTAGCATGAAGGAGCTTTCCCTGAAAAGAAATGACGCAATATTTATAAATACGTTTCAAAATATCCAAAATAATAAATATATGGCAGTAACAGACCTAGCAGAAGATAGAAAAAGATAAATATAATAATAATAATCGTCTGACATCGTTTTATAAAATTTGAATATCAGGCGATAAATCCACTAACGATGCACTGGACTAAACATTTTATGCCTTCACATTCACTCGTAACACTGTCTAAATCTGTGTTTAAATCTTTATTTATCCTACCAGGGCATGATCACATGGTTTTGCGGTGTTTCGACGCTGTTTAAGAAAATCAGTGGTCAAACATGAAGAATTTAACACAGATTTCTAAGTGTACCATGATGCAAGCCTAAGAGAGTGTTTTCGATGAATAATGACGACATAGAAACACCAAGATTGACAAGCATTTTACTGTTTGTGATCTCATTGGGATATATGTGATGAAGGATCGCATCAGCTCCAAGTTGAAAGAAGAAACCTTTCAGGAATATATGGTTCCATGAATGTAACTCAAGTTTCGTACATTTTCTGGAGGGGAGTTTCTGAACCCGGAACGACAGAAAGCAAATTCATTTTAAGTGTCTTCTGACTTAGTCACGGCAAAGCTGCCGTAGAGAGAGGCTTGAATGTCAACAAAGAAGCCCAACTTACAAACCAGAAGAATCGTGAAAAATTTCTAGAAAGATTTGTTTATGAAAGAGTGCACGACCGAGATATTGCGACAATGGATATCTCTAAAAGCATGATTCGCATGGCAAGGAACGCAGAGAGTGGAACGAAGAGAAGAAGAAACAACAGGATGACAGATCACGGAAAGAAAACGACGGAAAACAACAGGTTGCGATGCTCCAAGCGAAGGAGGAAGAGCGGAAAGGATTCAGACGTGACTTGGAAGTACTAAATGCTGACATAGATCAACTGTGTAAATAAGCATGATTATCGATTACAAGCTTTAATGATAATAATCCTTCACTTTTGTAATTATTCAAATGATGAACTTCTTAGATGACCTTTGTTAAACGCTGACACTTGTCTTCAGCGTCAAATTTTTGGATGTCCTAATGAACTTTTGCATTTTCATATGCGCATCGACAAAAGTGCTTTTTATGTTCATCTTGTTACTGATTTTGTTGAAGTCCATTCGTTTGAAATTTTGTTAAAATTTTTTGCAGTATTACATTTTTTTGCATCACCTTAGTTTTATTTAAATATATCAGTTTGTGGAAGTTACTCACTGATTACATCTTTGAGGAGAATGTCGTTCAAAGGAACATTCTAGATACTATAAAACCATTGGTATTTGAAAAATATCCCTAACAAAAATAACCCGCGAAACTGAGCCTAGACTGACCGCCAATTTTTTCAAGAAAGTTCTGTAGACACCCTGCATTAAATGTGCTACTTACACGATCATAAATCGCATATAATAAGCCAATGATAGAGATATGAATGCGTTTAAAGCAACTATATACGCTATATATACTACAAGAGGGTTTTATGCATATATCATCATAGAAATCGAAATTATAATACTATCTCGGATAAGCAGTAGTAGCAAGCAATGTAAACATAAGATATCGCATTTCCAACTTTGGACATTGCAATGGCGTGTGTGACCATATCACATAATATTAGCGAGTACAAGCAACTCTGTTGTCTTGTAGTCTAGAACCTTCAACTATACTTTAGATTATGTGAAAGTTAGGAGATAAATCAGAAAAATTCTAAAACCATCGAGTTTAGAGAGAAAACATTTAAAATCTTCACATTTCAAGGGTTTTTTACGGATTTTCAGTGGCCGTGGGAACCCTATGCACATAATCAGTTAACGAAAACGGAATTCTTTGTCGGCAAACATCAAAGGACATTAAAAACTGATTAAATATCTTTTCAATTGACGAATCCTCCATCGATTCATCTTCCGCATGCAAAGCATCCTCATTAGACAATACTTATCAGCTTGATAACCTTCACTGTCAAAATATATTGTCAATTATAAGCGCACTTTATTAGGTTTGAAAATGCATTAAGCAATAATGAAAGTAAATCGCCTTGGGTCGCCAATCAGTCTTTGGATAGGGAGAAAGTGTTGAACATATTCAGAAATAATATTCGGAAGCCTGCTGTGCCATTTAGTAGTCAGAAAAAAATCGTTTCAAATGTAGCACTTTAATTTTCAGCATACTTTGGAGCTTTGTGTGCATTGTTGCAGCTATACATGACATAATTTAAGAATTTTTTTAGCTTTTAATTATCTTGTTACTCTATCTGATCATTCTAATATTTCCTTCTTTACTTTTGCATTCCTTTGCCTTCCATCTTCTGGTGAGGGACATATTCTAAGCAGCAACAGCACTATGTATTCACCAATGAAGACGGTCGAAAGAGTACCGAAATAATATTTCGTGCTTTATCTTCATCTTGTTCTGAGCGAGAAACGATATTGACAAGGATAGGCGCACAACATGCGTCGATCGAATGGTCGACGCCTTAACTCAAGCAATGCATTTTAACAGCTATGAGTGAAATTATTTTTGAACTATCAATCACTAAACTTTGAATTATTTTGTTGCTCATTGATTCTTCCAATATTATCCTTCTTCACTTTTGCATTCCTTTGCCTTCCATCTTCTGGTAAGGTACTTATTCTTCTAAGCAAGATTGGACCTTGTGTTTTAGGTCGACCTTGAGTAAGTGATGCAAAACTTGGGCTTTCTATTAATGCTGCATATATACAAATCCAGTAATAAAAAATAATATTTTGATTTGAATCTAAGGAGAACTACATGATAAGAGCATAAAGTTCTGATTTTTTATCAAAGTTCCACTCAATTCATTGAATATTTCATAAATGAAATATTTGTTTTTACTGGCGGTTTTTTTGTGCTTGACAATATCGTGCATTGAAAGTTCGTAATTTATTGTATATGCTGTAAGCTTACATGTATTTTGTTGCATTTGAGCATATTGAATTTATATATATATATATATTTCATATATTTGCTATCCTCGAAACCCTAAAATGTCTGCGACAGCCGACATTTAGCTAAAAATGAATTCATTCCAATTTCGTATTCTAAATATGTTTTACCATGCACTCACTACGCATCTATGCTACTTATCAAGTCTGTATATATTTGTGAATGATAAAATGAAAAGAATTACTTTGTTATGAACAATGTGCAATTCAATCATCGTTAAATCAAAAATCTTCAAATTAAATCAGAATTCCCTGGTTTCAGTTGCAAATTGTCGCCCAAGCCATCGAATAGAAACGTTGGTAGTAAAAATTTTTGTTTAATACAGCAAGATTCTTTATTAATACATCAAGAATCTTTGTCAGCACAAAATGCAAAGAATGTACTTTCTTTATTTGATTTTACACATTTATTGAAGTTTTTTGGCCGACCTTGTTTTAAGTAGCTAAATCTATCCACGTGTCAATAGGCATCAGGACAGATTGATCAACCTCTTACTTCAGGTACTTCAAGACTAAGTGCTTCAATGAAGCAAAAGCTTTCTCTAAGAAAATGCCCTAATTTCTAAAAACTGGTAAGAATGTAGGAATGCATGGAAATGGTAGAGTATGATAACTATGATAACTATAATTGATCTATGAATGTTCTTTGACATCGATTCATGAAAGTCTAAATTATGGAGGCAAAAAGTGCTTATTCTTCGAAGTCTGAGAATATGCTTGAAAGGAGGTCTCATTAATTCAAGGATAATTACAATATTTCCCTAACTGAATGAAGTATCCATCGACAAAAGCCTTTCATTTCAATCAAAGGAGTACAATCTAGAAACGTGACAAGCATTATCCCTCGAAACACGAATTTAGTTGATTTAAAGATGAGAGCTAATGCAATGACGCTGATTTTAACATGGTGATTATGGAGTGAGGCTCCCTAAAAAGGGATCTAAGGTATCATTCCATGTCGAGAAAAAAGCTGTCATTAATGTCTTCGTTCAGACTTCAGACTTCTTCGTTAAAGCACTTCATTCAGACTATTCAGCATTTTGATGAAAAGATTATGTATTGTCATGTTATGTCATTAATTGAGGTTAATGGAGATATCATTTTAAGGTGATAAAGGCATCCCTCTCCTTGCACACCAACTTTAGCGGAATGAACTGATTAGAGGATGAATAAGTGATTGTTTAGATGTTAAACATCAGTGTGTCTGAAACTGTCGTGCTATAAGTTCTTTAGCGAATGATGCAGGCATATATCTGATTAGATTTGGCCATTTTGATAGTCATGAAATATGAAGCAAAAAGGGTAGTCCAATTCCCCGACAGTACTTGGTCGGTGAGGATAGTCAATAAAATGGAAGACTAAAGTCCAACCCCATGGTGGATATCATCGATGTAAAGGGATATTCAAAGTCTGCTCCCCACAGGGGCTTGGTCGGTGAGGAAGTCATAGGAGTCCATAGGAGGCTAGGTCGATGAGGATATATTCACACTTTGCTAGCATTGTGATGACCTTCGTGTTGACTTCTATTGTGGATGACATTATAGGAGTGAGTCGAGCACACGACCTAAAGATGGCAAAACCAATCTCGAGACCGAATCGCGACGGAAATTATCGCAATGGCAGCCAGCAAATGTGATAATAAGTTTTGTTGAATTTGAGTGGCAGTTGAACGTCTGTGCGAGTGAGTACGCATTATCAGACTCGTAACAACGATACTATTGCTTAACTTTGCTTTACTTAACTGAGGTACAGGCTGCTCTGACGAGGTCCGCGTTGCTAGGAGTCAAGAAGTGTGATCATTTTTGTTCTGTGTGATACACACAAATCCATTGCATCATGAATTTAGCCGCGACGACTAACTTTCACGTCAGCAGTGAGTCAAATATAAGAAAACGATACAAATGTTGACGAATTTTCAACAGCTTGCACAACATACAATCAAACACGCTCAAACAACGAAAACATCAAAACTGGCGTCCCACAGGAAGGAGCTCTCTTCCTCTTCGACCTTTACGTGCAAGACATTCCTATTCCTACAGACACCACACTCAAAACAACGGTCAACGCTGACGGCATCACCATCACGGCCTCTCACTCAAACATCAAGATAGATCAAGACAAACTCCAACCTTACCTCGACAATCTACTCTCATGGACTCAACCAAACACAACTCTCACGTTCCACACTGGATCCCCACGAGCACAGCGCAAACCTATCACTTCACTATTGACAACACTCTACTCACAACTCTCAACGACAACCGAATCCTGGGCGTAAATCCAGATACTCAATATACATATACAACACACAGCAACAACACTTGCGAAAAAGCAAAACACAGTCTTAACATTCTCTCATGCCTCACTTCCACCAATTGGGAACAACATCGACAAACTACAAGCAATACAGAACAAAGCTCAGGATCGCCACAGGATGCACACGCGACACAAATACACAGCACCTACATGATGAAACACACGTCCTCCCCATTGCCGAACACCTCACACTACACGCAAAGCAGCTTTTACACCAACAAATCATTTACCCTTCTTAGAAGAATACTTACAATATGGACCCCTCTGTCCACTCTTCACCTCATTGTCCCCTTTGTAAATCTAAACCGCACTGTACACAACACCTCTTCTCTTACATACGAGTACGTATACAGACATCGCTCACAACATGGGACATGTGGGGTGCATGGTTGCATGGTTCAGGTGTGCACCATTGTGGCCACCGACAAGGCCATCACACCGACTCTTGGAATACACATCCAGTCTGGTCTCACAAACAACATCGACAAACTACAAGCAATACAGAACAAAGCTCAGGATCGCCACAGGATGCACACGCGACACAAATACACAGCACCTACATGATGAAACACACGTCCTCCCCATTGCCGAACACCTCACACTACACGCAAAGCAGCTTTTACACCAACAAATCATTTACCCTTCTTAGAAGAATACTTACAATATGGACCCCTCTGTCCACTCTTCACCTCATTGTCCCCTTTGTAAATCTAAACCGCACTGTACACAACACCTCTTCTCTTACATACGAGTACGTATACAGACATCGCTCACAACATGGGACATGTGGGGTGCATGGTTGCATGGTTCAGGTGTGCGAAGCTCATCCCTTGGACCCCTTCCCAATAGCAGTGAGGGGGTGGGTTGACACCACCACGAATTTTTTAACTTACAGGGCAGTGAGTAAAATTAAGATGGGAAAACAAAGAAGTAAATAAACCTAATTTATACTCATGGATACAGGTTGTATATATTTTAAAGTCTGAGGTTTGATCCAGCAAAGGTTTGCACAAGGCCACTGCAGCGGGAAAGAACAGATAATAAATTAATAGAGTAGCAGTTGGCCATAATCAGAGTCACATTCATGAGACCCCTCTATTAGAGCTGCAGTCCATATAAGTCGGCCAATAGCACTAGCATAAAGTACACTTTACATGCTAGCATACGTGGAACCTATCACCCTCACACAAGGTAAAAATAACTATCATACGATATCTTCCATTCGTCCTATCGTACATCAGGGCAAGAATTTGATATCAAATCAATAAAGATATTCACATGAAGCAATGTTCACCCCATCACCAAGTTCTACAATGCTACACCATTCCTGGGTTTTACATTTTTGAACACAATACTAAGATTTCAGATTAAATTTTAAATACCATCATTCACCAATGAGAGCTGGTCATTTTATTTTGATGAATGCAGATGACATACGAATGCCGTTTCATTTGTGAAGAACGGCAGGCTTAATGAATCAGTGTAATTCCACGTTTACCGGCTTCTTTTCACCGTATGGCAATGTCTGCACCCCGTCGAATGCTGGTCCACCTTGATTGTATTTTTCCGAGCCGCTCGGTCATATGGGCTGATGTTATATAGATTAAGCTTTCGCCTATCCTCCATGATTTTATCATGCCATTTCTTCTTGGGGCGCTATTGTGGAATCCTCTCAGAAACTTCTTCAAAGGACAAGATATTCTTTGACTACGAGTCTTCATCCATTCCCTGCACATGACCATGCAAGCGAAGTGTTCTCGAGAAGTTCAATAAGAGCCCGGAAAACCCGATCACATAAAAGCCCAAGAAACCAGGCCTGTGTTCTTTGTGATAACCAACCCTGCTTGAAGTTCGAGCCATCCTTAAGTTGTCCCTGTATCCCCCAGCACTTATGATGTAGCCTACTCAATGCTTGCAACAAGAGCGCAAGATGGAATGTCTATAGACACCGCATGGAAACTTACCGACAGGTTTTCATGCTCGGTTGTCATGTTCATGGTAAGTACAGTGCATGTCATTGGCATTCCCCGCGTTCCGAGGAAGACTTAAGGATTCAAGGAGAGCTTTCCGACTGATCAAAAGCATCTCGAAGTCCACAGGATAATCCGCAATTGTGACAAGGTCATCCACATACAATATTTCCCATAGGCACCAGGATGAAAACGAGACAGAGCCTCCATGACGAATATAAAGAGGAATTGGCTTTGGACTGATCCCTGGTGCACTACCGAGGTGACATAAAAACTGTTGCTGCAACAATCATTGACGCGAATATCGGATGTCGAAGTCCTGTACATTACTTGAACAACATCGACAATCCAACACCAGCCACACGCATAGTCCACCATCTAACTCTCCTCGGTATGCGGTCGAATGCCTTTTCAAAGTTAGCGCACTTGAATTAGATGATTTTCCTCTTAACAGGGAACTTCTTTTGGATGTCGCCAGTGAAAATTGAGTCCGTTGTTCCAAGTCCAGGTATGAAGCCAAACTGCATCAGGTCGATGTCAAGTATAATTTCAGTTAAGAATTAAATTCTTAATTTTCACATTTAATCACTTATAATTATGAAAAATTCGGAGTGAGACAGTTACATTTTTAAATCACATCCAAATAAGAATTTCCTTCATTTGATTGCGATGAAATAAAAAACGTACAAATTTAGAACCATAAAATCAACACACAAACAATCTTATGATCTATATTTCGGTTAAGCGAAATCTTGGATATTTGGCATCCTCATGCTCATGCTATATGCGCAATTATCCTAACTTGACGACAGATACAGATAATAAATGAAATATATCTCTAAAGAAAATCGCAAAATATCATGAATTCAATAAGCATCGAATCTTTAAAAATCTCTTTAGAGCATCTACTAAGGAAAATAATCTACTGAATGAAATAATGATGAAGGGTCAATCATCTTATAAAGAGTCCAAATATGACCAATTAAAACATGTTGTCATAAAAAGGTCCTTTACTATTCTCGAGGGTCCTATACACCTGCCAAAGGCCCACTGATTCGAATACATTCCAGTTTTACAAATTGACTCGTCTGTATTTGGGAAAGCGGTCAATGGCATCAGAAAATGACGGTACATGTCTTGAAAGGAAGGATGTTATAGAATTACACTAATGCACTGTCATGCTCCATATTCCGAGTCTGTTATGTCTGAAGAAAACGGAGAGGAGGAGAGAGCTTGGGAATTCATTTCTCATAGCAACTAAAAATGCTCAAAAAGTGATCCTAAGAAAAGTTGAACATGAATGAAAACTCAAACAACCTACAACACCAAAGAGTAGGCAAGGAGTTAGCACACGAAAAATTTATGTCGTCATCATCAGACATCAGAATATTAATGGCTGATATACGCTCAATTTTTTATTGTGTTCAAAACGCTTTCGAAATGATTCGTTGAAACAATCAAATTATGCTAACGAGTTATTCAAACAGATTGAGGAAATTTTCCTAACACGATCGCATGTTGCTCATCGCAAAGTATGCTGTTTAAAAAATCTGAATTTCGCCAATTTATTGTCTGTAAAGACGTTTAGGGCAATTTCTGGAACGTCACGTTCACTAGCAATGAAAATTATCTGCTCTGGCAATGAAAATTGTTGTGATAAAAGAAGTAACTGAAGGATTCCTTTTTCTCATCTCCATAACTCAGTCTATTTATAAGAGCTTTGCTCAGTACAACCCACTATTGTTTTATGAGTTGTAGACGAACAAGAAAAATATTTACTAAATATAATCCATTTTTAGATCATTATCATCTTCCAATGCTATTTCTGTATCAACAGGCATGAATAAATCATCAACCAATGTTTCGTGATCATTCCATCCTTAGCGGTAGTGAATTCAATGAATATATATTTTATTAGTAAATATTGAAATGTTGACAAGACGCTATTGAAAATATCTTTCCTGGGGATACCTTTATGTCAATTTAGAGCCTGATAAATATGTTGATGCCAGTCAGATATTAACACACTAATTTCACAAGCATGCGTAATATACATATTGATCTACTTGCTCATTAAGAATATAAGGAAGCGATAGTTCATTTCTTAATAAGGAGGGCAACCTCAATTTGACCTTAAGAGCTTGAAGGTTGCTGTTGAAGAATTCTTTTGATTTTATTCCAAAGATGTATAAGAACTGCACTACATGAACACGCACATACAAAATAGAATGAGAGATGCGAGTAAGTCAGGATTGTTAAAATATAGCAGCAGATACTTCTTCACGTTTGCAGGTAGGTAGTGAATCAGATTCTTTGTCAACAAGAGAGGTACTAGTCATTTTTGTTGTTTCCAAATCTGACAGATCATCCTATCCTATCATTGACGGGATTCCGATTCAATCGGGAGCGTGTAACCCACTTCTGTGAGCAATTTGCGCATTTTATGTAACAAAGTTTTCGGAGAGGGATAGTGATAGCGAAAAACTCTGGAACCACTTCTGTTGGGAAATCAGGTTTACTGGTCGTCATACAAGTTTGGCTTATTGAAATAAGAATAGAAGACGATAACGACGACGTCGACGAAGATTGCAAGTGCGTCAATTTAGACTGTTGACTTCACTTGATTTACAAAAAGATCGCTGCCAGGCGTCGAAGTAAATTCAGTAAGATGTTCCTTGATATGCTAGCGTAAACCATTTTGAACGCTGCGAGTTTGGAAATCTTTCAACCTTGTAGATAAAAACTTGCTTGGAAAGCTTGATGCAACGCACAAATGATATTGAATCACTAACATTGACAGTTTTAGTGCTCCAATTCCTACCATGAAGAAAAACTAATCAATAAGTAAATTGCTCGTGTTGTCATGTATTTTGAAAAATCATTTTTATTGCTTTTATGATAGCCCTATTAATAAGCATTGGAAATAGTGATAAGTAATAATAACTTATAAGCAAAAAATGAACTCCAGGGAATCGTATTACTTTATGCAGTCAACACACCATTCCTGGGCTTCGCTGTAACTTGCTCAAATTTCCAATGGCCAAAGTGTTCTGAAAATTAGCAGAACACGTGATAACGATTCTATAAAAGCATCTGTGCTGTGGATTCTCTGTACCACAATCTATGCTTTTGTCGTCATTTCACCACTGTTTTAAATGCATTCATTTGGATTTCACACTATTGGTTTTTGGGGGCCAAACCCTCAGCCCTTCCTCAACTTCGACACATTCGCAAAATATGCGTTTGATTTTGCATTTTTGGTACGTGTCAAGATAAAAACATCCGCATCTTTTCCATTTTATCACTACGTTAAAGCAGCAAACCCTAATTGTCCGGACGTCAAAGATTAAGCCGGGCAAGTTAAGTCAAGTAGAAACAGAAACCCTTTTTCTATCAACACGTCACTCATAGAATTGCTGTGCGCAATACACCGACCGCCATTGTGGGGATGAATACTTGTCAATAGAATTCCTATGTGTGGGGTTGATGTATAGAAGCATTCTTCATCGCATCTACATTTTGTAATTTATACGTACTTGATTTTACCACAATCTTAGGATCAATAAAACATGCTAGCGAAACTGTGACACTTATTTTCATGTGAACTGTACATCAGCTTTGAGTTATGCAGATTTTTTGTTTACCACAGAATTTCTAATTGTTAAACTTGTTGCGCCTAGATAAGCTAACTTATGATCCTCCTGCTTCGAAGAAGCTAATCCACATTCATTCAATACAACAGGCATTCTGAATACAGGAATCGTGGAATCCGTTGCTCATGCAGACGTGAATCAAAGTTGAAATGACAAATTTTGAAGTAACTGACTCTTTGATTTTTGATATGTCTGAAGTGAAATTAAGTGATTGTGATGTACAAGCCATATGAAAGAGGATCAGTATTTTTCAGACTGTTTATTGAAATTAATAACATACACGAGAGAAATTCGGGTTAGTTCATGAATCACAATTGTTACTATGTATTTTCAAATAGCAGTCAAGAAAATTCTGATGTTCTTTATTTAAGAGTTAACAGTGAGGCGATTTTAAAAATTATACCAGACGTGAAGGCATTGTAAATAACAGATTTGTGTTGTAAATGTAATTGTAGTTGCAATGGCTGTAATCAATTACATTTTAGCCATGTAATTAATAGGTACTAGGTACATAGTAATTGTAATTACTTTGCATTCAGTAATGTTAAAAATCCATTCAACATGCAGCATAAAATACTTTTATATGGTGCATAAAATTCACCTCGTCGATAATACATTACAGCAACTGCTCATAATACGACAATGCGATATTATACTTAGATGTGTACCAAGGGTACAATAATCGGCAACGTTTTTAAAGAAATTCACGGCGAAACTGATTGCCAAGCTCTAAATTCAGAATCGAGAGTTATCTAAAGAGATTGACATGTAATTGAAGAAAAACGAAGTAATTTGTAATTGCAATCAACTACATTTCATGAGTAATTGACACAAGTCTGGTTAATACACATGTTTTCATAGAGCTATAAACACGTGCATGATATATTTATAGCTCTTCAAGTATAAATAACACGATTTTATCTTCATATTTATGTCGAGACATGTCAGATGGCGTTATCTGTATTTGCATGTAAATGTTTACTATATACAGCCAATGTTGAAAACGACGCCCAGAAATATTCCGATTAAATCGTCATTACTGTGTTGTGATTCTGAATTCTCTTTGTCTCAATTCATCACCATTATCACCAGCACAGAATAAATTATTAGCAGCTCATCTTTGCATGTGAAACTTGGCTATTAATGAAAAGCAATGCGCACTTCATCTGCAATGTGGGAATTCCCGCAATAATAGTTGTCGGATGAGAATACATGAATCGTGATCTATGGAAATTCTGCTTCTTTAACCATTCTAAAAATGCTAGTATACTCCATCCTTGGCGGTTTTAAAGAAAATGAGGCACACGCTAGCCTCCTGCCTTTAAATGAAGTAAGTCTGAACGTCACAATAATAGAAATCCGACTTTTCGATTTGTTTAAGTTAGTGAGACTAGAATGGAAAGCAGCTGTTTGTTGATGGAAATTTCAGTCGCTCTTCTATGCACCACTTGCTAGATCTTTAGAAAAAGGAAATTAGGCATTTGGCTTGCAAGTAACTGCATTACAGAGCATGTCAAAACAACTACATCTCGAGTACAGTCCGTTCTCTTCATACACGAATTAAAGAACATGCCAAAAATAGAGACTCCAAGCATCACCAAATGTGCTCTCCCAACCTAGTGTTTCCTTTTGATATCAAAATCATAGCATCTGATACCAATAGTTTAGAGACAATTTATAGTTCAGAGAGGCTATACTGACAAAATCTATGAAACCTAGCCTCAGCAACAAAAATGAGTGCACAGCATACCAGACATTGATATTTCAACTCTGACATAATGAAGATAAATTCACACTAATTTGAAAAATCCTTTTCTGCGTAAGCAGGCCGTCATATCGGCGAAATTTGGTAAAACTTTGTGAATTTTATACATTAATTAAAGCAGTTTGGCTTATTTATTTTTAGAATTTCTCTGTTATTTATATTTTGATGTGATCAAATATAAAATAATCCATTTTAAATAATTTTAGTTACATCTGCATTGGAAGAAGCATGACAAATGAATTGACAGAAAACACACCCACAGAAAAGGGCGTGGGACAGAACTGCACATTGTCCCCTATCTTGTTCAACATCTGTAGTGAAATGATTATAATGGAAGGACCAAGTGAAGACGAAAGCTTCAAAATCAACGGAGAAAGAATTGAACAACAAGATACGTGAATGATACAGCAACAACAACAACATCACGGTCTAGTCTTCAAAGTATGATATAAAATGTAAAGAATAAGTAATGAGCCTGAATGCAAAGAAGACCAAAGAAATGAATGCAGTTAACGAAAGAAAGACGATCCAACTCAGATCATGATAATAACGGTCAACAAGACCAGGAATAAAATCATCTAGGTAGCACGTTTGCACCAAAAAGAAGCGAACAAGGTAAAGGGCACGTGCTATACAAGTGGCGTTGTAGAAGAATTTTGAATATTGAATCTACGGAGAATGACACAAGCGAAAGAGTGGAGGTATGCCTGGCAGCTGATTTGGCAGCGAGTAAACAAAAATTTTGCTGGTCATATTTTGAGAGCTAGTAGTGGTAAGTCGATGCAGCTTTTTGGAAAAAGAGACTGTTTAGAAGATAAAGGAAACTTGGAGCTATGCTTGAACAATTGGTGAACTCAAAAGTATAATAGAAAATCGAGAAAGAATGCGTTATATGATGCACAACCTTCGTGAAGAAAGGATGCGACTGAATGATGAGTGAAAGAAGTTTGGCCCCTTGCATAATTTGAAAACAAAAAACAACGCAAAGTGCATGCGAGGCCTTTCGACCTGTTCTCTTTCAGGCATTACACCGGTGACATATCAGTAATTTATCATTTCTATAGTGTCAACAATTCAAATGCTTGTGTATCTGTTTCACACCGGTGTAATGCCTGAAAGAGAACCGGTCGAAAGGCTTCGCATGCACTTTGAATGATGAGTGTTTGATAATCACATGATTACATCATACATTTCTGAGTTCAGCAGCATGGTTATATTCCATGAAGTTCTCGTATATTTAATTGATACTAATAAAATGATCAGTTATGTTGCTTAAACCAAACTTCCTCTTCACTTTTTCTTGTGAATATATTTGTTAATCAATGAATTTAAACTCACTGTTTTCAATTCGACAAGTCCATGACTCGTCAATTTCATCTTCAACTCCTTTTGTGCATAAAGCCGAATATCTCGATTAAAGTGACGGTTTCCAGTCCATCCTAATAAAGCGTAGAAGTATTGATGATATGGAACAACGATCAAGTCCACACGACGAGCAATCCAATCTCGTGAAGATTGTGCCATATATTTAATAGTAGTGTAATCGGTTGCCCCAACACGATTGAAATTAAAATCTGCTGGAACTGTTGGAAGCGATGATCTCATCCGTTTTTTTGAAGGTTCTTCAGGTTCTATTGTCCGAGGGAATTTTACTATTCCAAGCCATTTTTCAAAGTGGTCTAAAGTTGAACGCAATTCTGTTGCCTTGAAATCATGTGTCAAAACCTCCGGGCGAAATGAATTAGACTCATAAATTCCATATAAGACGACATCTGCAAAATGCGATTAATTGATACTACAGGGCATCATGAACTCAAAAGTCGTTCGAAAGTGTTAAACCGTTATCAAATCGATAACAGTGTTCTATGAAAATGGAAATGATGAGAAATTTAGGGGCACAACATTCTCAACATCAATTTTTATTATTATTATCATTTTATTACACCCATAAGTGCATAAAGCACCAAGGCAAAGCAAGTTTACAACATGTAGATGTACAGGGTAGAGTCGACAATTCATTGATGATCATATATACAGGTAGGATTACTGGGAAAGTAACGAGTTCGCTTTTGAAAATAGCAAATTGTACAAGTTCTTCTTGAAGCTCGGTAGGGATGTAGAGTTCACAATGTCAGGGGGCAGGGAATTCCAGTCGTCAATGACACGTTGGGAAATATTCACGGGCTTGAACCCTTGAAAAGTTTTTGAAAATTTTGAAGTCATGACCACGAGTCCTTGGAGTCACAGGGTTGAAGAACTTCGCTGGATCACATGGGGTAAGGGAATGAAAATTCTGAACACGGCTATTAAGTCAAAAGCACGGCGGCGAAGTTGGAGCATTGGAATGCCCAGTGTTCGAAGTCGATATTCGTAGGGTTGCCCCTATAAGTATATCACACACCGTTGGACCCATTCGATTAAGGCAATGTCTTGTGCAGCAAGGGGATTCCACACACACGTTGCGTACTCCAGATGGAGACGAACATAGATGCAGCAACTTTCAAGATTAATCGACTCAATTGGAAATTTCACTTAGATAAAATATGACTTCAAAATTAATATAAAAAAGTCTCTCTGCGTGCAATTTGAACGACTTCAGTTCCTCTTGAAATCTTTCACTTAGCGGGTAGTTTAGCTTACAGGAGAAATGCAAATATTTTATAGATATCCTCAGCAAGAGAGGGGATTAAGAGTACTGCTCAGATCGGCTAATAACCCTATGGACTTCTTTCATAAAAGCTTCCAGCCGTTAAACTTGGCTGTGCACTCAAAAAAAGAAAATCTCATTTCTAAGAGCCCTAATCCCTACAAATTTGTTTCAACTATCTATGTCTATGACCCTCCCAGTGTAAGTTGCTGATATTCGATTCGAATTACTGTCTGACTTAGATCAACTACTTCTGTTTGTTTTTGGCTGTACCTTTCACGACGAGAAATTTTGTTTTGACGGCAAATTTTGTCTGATTTCTGAAGTGATCTAAAATTCAGATTTCTGTGATTTGTTCGCATGAAATCAATTCGACAATCACTTCCAAGACATCTAAACGAAAAGTTAAAAAGATGTTCAACTGCTTACGCAAAATGAAATTTATTCCAGCTTTTTCGTTAAGTTGGTAGAAAAATATGAACTATAAAGCAAATGGTAGAACGAAAAGAACGAAAGAGATTTTGGTTTTTGTTAGCAGTTCAACCGCTACTTAAGACTTATTTTCTGAAATCTTCGTTGAAGTTTAATGACGATATTTTGATTTATAGCCTGCATGCATCGCAGTAATTGAAAATCAACCGTGGTGTATTTAACTAACAATTACTATCATTATCATAATCATATCAAAGGAGTGGTTAAGGGCAGTAGTAAAATTAGCATTTACATGCAGATGTAAACGAGAGTAAATTTAGGTTGTGATCAGCCAGAAAGGGATTGGCACATAAACAGGTTAAAGGCACGAACAAATCATTATACTTTACATCGTGACAGCTCAATAATACGCGAACATATTTTCCTGCATTTTTGTTCAAGAAAGAGAGAGAGCACACAAAGACAAAGTTAAAAAAATAATGGTGTTTTATAACTTAGTTTCATTCAGTTCTGTTGCAATTTATTTAAAGCAGCATTTGCTATTACTTATTGAATTAAAGAGTTTCAGCTAACTTTTAACTGCTAGAAGAAATTGTAACAAAGTGATGTTATATTGAAAATTTTCACCGTTGAGACTGTTTTCACACATGCTTAAAAAAGTAAAACATAAGAACGAATTCCTCTACTTCCATATCCCATATATTTCAGATAGTTGCCTGTCCGACTTTATCATCGATGTAATACTTTACAAATGATGTTACAAAAACCCATAAAAGGGAAACAATGTACTTCCATCAATTGTAGAAATCCCAATAAGAACATGTGCTTTATGAATTAGTCATTTATGAAATTGAATGTAAAAACTGTAAGCCTTTTTATAAATGAAGCACCGTCAGATTTCTGCACACGCGAATCAATGAACATCTTATTCACCATCATTCTTCTGTTTATAAGCACCTACAATTTTGTAAATCTGATATTGATGTAACAGTGATTGACAGAGATATCAATGCCATCAACTTACGCCCTCGAGAATATGTGCTAATCAAAAGACTGTCTTATAATGAATAGCAGGGAGGAATGCACAGAAAATCAATCACTGATTTTTGAATTTTGATGTCTTCCTTTTTATCGATGTATTTGCTTGATAAGGCCGTCTTAACGATGAAAATGTGCAATATAACATCAATTTGTCACATTTCTTTTAGCAGTCTGGCTTAAATATTTTAATTCCTTCAGTTCTCATTCACTTTTACAGATTGTGCAAATTAGAGGGGCGTTCTCTATAGGCCTACTGTATTTTAATGACGAAATGGCAGTGCCCTCCCGATAAGCGGGAATTCCGCTTGAGCGGAGAAAAATCAAGAAACATTTGCAACACATGTAAAACCCTCCGGCTAAGAGGGAGAGCTTCGGAAGTCATTCCGCTTAAGTGGGAGAAGATTTTTGCATTTTCAATGATTTAGTTATATTTTGTTGATAAGTGGATCTGAACCGGTGTATCAAGTGATTTTCGTTTATGTTTAAACCAAAGCCGTATTTGTGCTCTTACCACTTGTTGCTCTAATACACTGTGGTAGTGCAGCGTAACCAAAAATCATTCCCTGCTCCAAGACACGATCGCATGGGATGAGAGACGAAGGGATTTTCTATTTGAGACCTCGTTTTTCTTTTGGTTACTAAGAAGCAGTCTAATGTATCTATTATTTTTACAAGCAATTACTGCTTATCTGTATATATATTTATCGACAAAAAGATAGTTTACGAAATAAACTACCTGGGACTAGACAGGCAGACCACTACCAACCGATAATATCATAAAAGCAGAACGATAAGTTGGAAGACCGGTTTCGTGATGTTAAACACTTTCTCAATTCCAATATAAGACAGGTGGTGATACAACGAGTTAAAGACTGACACTGACACATTCACATAGAAAGGTTACAATGACTAGGCTTCAGCAAGCTGCGAAGATTGGTATTGGCTCTGAATGAACCAGTGACACGCACATCAGGTAACTGCTTCTGACAATAATACACAGCCTTCTGGCTACATGCACTGAATGGTAATGTTAAGAACATTTTATTGAAACTATTCAGCTCTTTATTGATTCCATTTGGGTGAAGGGAATTTAGTCATTTTATCCATTTATTTTCATTTTTTTTCAATCGTTTTTCTTCGTTTGGGCAGTGCTCCAAAGCTGTGAAAGTGAAATCGCTGAGCTTACAGACATTGTTGAAATGTTCCGAAACTGCGGTGGAATACAATTATTTTACATTATTGATATGCTCTGATATTCTCATACTGAGCTGTCGGGATGTTTGACCAGCATAAAATTGTTTATATCCTTTACAGTGAACAGCGTAAATAATATTACAGTTTTTACAGTGCATCCTATGTACAATGCTAAAAGATTCATTAAAATTGTTTACAATCTTTTTACAACAAAATGCATATTTACAAACTTTACAAGAACAAGGCTGAAGACCCTTATCCCAATTCAGAGATGTTTGCAAGGTAAGCTTGAAGACACGTCTTACAGTGTTTCTTATGTTGCTTCTTGTATAGCGTTGCGAACGCCAAACAGGTTGTACAATTTTCTTAGTAACTTTGAAGTCATCATAAGTAGAACTCTTTGTAATCCATCTATAAACTTGACCAAAAAGCAAATTTCGAAAAATATGCGGTGGATGAAATGATTCAGGGGTAAGTATACGATGAGTATCTGTATGTTTAAAGTTAACACGATATAAAATATGTGTATCCATCTTATACAACAATAAATCCAAAAAGCTTAGACAGGAAAAATCGAAGTTGACAGTTATCTTAATCGATGGATGCAACATGTTTACAAAATCGACAAAAGCTTTGAAGTCTGATTCACTGAAATCCCATACACCGAAAATATCATCGATATAGCGCAGCCATACAGATGGTTTTTTATTCAGCAAATAAACTTTGTTTTCCCACTTCCCCAGAAAAATATTTGCAAGGGATGCACCAAAAGCACACCCCATTGCAGTACCACGGGTTTGGAGAAAAAAATCATTTTCATAACAAAAGGTGTTACTCGTTAAAAAAATTCTCAAAATTGTCAATAGTCTTAAGTCCGGTCTTTTCGGATCAGGACTAGCTTTGAAGGCTCTACTGACAGCCAAAATACTTTCATATATATATATATATATATATATATATATATATATACCGCTTTTGAGTTAAAGCTCGCCGAGGCTTTACTTATCAAACTCCGTAAGCCAATAATTAACCAACGAGATAAGACTCTATCTTTACAGTTACAGATACTTTGAAAAAATAAACTATTGTGAACATTGAAAATCCTGTCAAATGTCTATCTTAGCTTTGATAAATAATGCACACGCTATCTCATTTTACCATTTTGCATTACTCCTGTGAAACTACTGCTTGAAAATGTTGTAAGAATACAACGAAACGTCGCAAAAATGAAGTTTTTGATTATAAAATGGTTCTCAACAATAGCACTGAAGACCGCTGATCGTAGCGTCCAGTTATCATTTCGAAAGACTAAAAAATGTCTTAAACAGTGTGTTAAGACACATAACAACACTATTTTCAACGATATATATGTATATATATGCAGAATTCCTAAGAATTAATTTATACACCACTTCACAGCTCAGTGTGTTAACGAACCAACACGCGTTCTCTCTTCAGGAGAGCCTGTGAAATTCCCCGAGTAGCGAAAGATAAAAAAGCAGTTGACATTAGATTCCTTTCTTCTTTATATAGAAGATTGATTTCCATTCACTGTTGACCAATAAGCTTCCACTATTGCTCCGTGTTTTTACAGCTCTACTTAACAAATGCATGAAATATAATGTTTTTCATATTCGGAATAAATGCAATATGCACAGATGATTTTCTATCTTAAACCCTAAACCGGGATGGTATTAGGAGCCTGTAGGCGTATGTACAAGCATTATCACCGATAGAATAACAAAAGTTTAACTCACCTAGAAATTTTTCAAGCTCTCGAACCTTGTTATTCCGCCTAAGCGGGAACTCTGGATAAGCGGAATAGAAATCTCTCTCCAAAACCGTTCCGAATATTCGAAGTAAACTGTACTACAGCTATGACTACTTGTGATTTTGGATAAGTAGTGCCATGTTTACGTATTTTGAGTTATGTTTGATTGAAGCTCATGTTTGGAGGCCAAGTTCAAATTATAAATTCCTGAGTACAGTTCTCGATCTTACACCGATTTAATGAAATTTCCATCCTATGTTTTGCATGGATGAGAAATGCCATTTTCAGTATTTAAATGTAATCAAAGACGCTCAGACGTGATCGACTTAGTGCAGTGACTTTCTAATTAATCTCTTCTTTCTGCCGACCAATCGGTCAAACGGGTACCCAGCCAATGGGATAAAAAGCAGCAATTCTAAACGCCAGTCGATCTTTCAGTTACCGAAACAATTTTTCCTTGCGATCCTGCCGAGTAGGGAGTGGCATGAACGCGCATCAATTTTTCATGTCAGAAATTGCTTATCGATAATAGCATTTTCTCTAGTCTCTTTCGCCCTAATTTTGCAAATGCCTTCAATAGCGCAAAGTGACAGAGGCAAATCGTCATTAAGTTGGATATTCAACATGCGGAAAATATCTCATGTCTTTGAAATTATCAGCATTATCAATAGTTGGCTCCAAAATTGACAGTTATGCTGTACATACTCTGCATTCCCACAAAGTGCAATTACATGCGACACCATCATGTACCAGTCCTTATGTACCATCGGCACCAACGATAAATCTTTTAATTGTAAGTACCGGTGTTTTCCCACAACATCCTCAATTTAGACTTCATTGTAAGTGGCGCGTGACGACGCAATGCCATCTATGTGCCACATTATTGACAAAGTATCAGCTGCTCCATGCGACGAACGGATTCGTTCGCAATCTTTACACTAAAAGACATTATCAATGAAATGCTTGCCTACTTCAGAACTTGCTTCAAAATAATTTCAAAATCGAAAAGAAGTTACAATATAGTGTTCAGGACTCCGCGATGATTTTACATGCGCACATGGTTCCATGAGTAACTGAGGTACACATCATTTTTGATTTTGATGTCATGATTTTTGGATAGGTGGATATTATTTTATTATTTCAATTTTGTATCCCAATCAAAATGAGCGCAACTTTTCGATTTTTCAAAATTGCTATCTCGAACATAAGCGAGTTTCATTTGAAGGATAATGTAAAGTTAAGTGCTAGAAATCAGTGTATATTTCAATACAAACAGCCCTCTAGAAAACTGACGAATAAATAAAAGCGCTTCGCTGTTCGAGAGTCAACTTTGCTATTATTCCTGTATTGATATTGTACAGGAACTCAAAACTTTTTTAACGACTTGAAAAGATTCCTTGCTGCAGCACTTTAAAGAGGAGCCGATACAATTGTACATTCCTTTGTTACGCTCTATTCATGTATCTATTTTTGTATTTTTTCTTTATTTCTAAGAATGCTACAACACCAAGGTAATGAGACATGCATGCGCTGAATGAATAAACTAATTCCCACTATAGTCAGAAGACATCTCCGACAAGATTATTTGGACAATGATTTCAATTATACAAGTAGCAGTTGTAGCCCAAAATTTTTATCACACTGCTGATCCTTAGCTATAAACAGTATAAATATTAACGACAGAAGTATTGTCAGAAATGTCTATTTATGTGAGCAAATGCTTCATCCTGACAAAATTTATTTTCAGAGGACATACCAATTAAAATTTATAGGGTCATCATATTCTTGCGGCTTCTTAGAACAGTCATTTGATAAGAACATCATATTCCATCTCAGAAATGAATTCAAACGTTCTTTCTATGTTACCATTAACCGAGACTGCTACCGATCAAATTTAAGGAGAGTTAGGAAAAATTATTTTATTTCATGGGATTCATATAGCCATACCATTTCGCGCGAACAATTCAATTCGTCAACTACAATCTGTCTTTATTATTCCACAGATAGGAACATCTATTTTTTTCTTCCTTCCATTTCAAAAGCGAATTCTATTAACATCTATTTCCTCACATAAAATCCATAGCAAAATTATCAATTTGAAATCGAACATTTTAGTGACGAAAGCCAACAATAATGAAGTGAGTGTCATCAAACTACAACCGTATTTTTCTGAATAGGAAGGAGAGATTTTCGATATTTCAGCAGTTGGATTAAAAGACACTTCCAAGATTTGCATGTGTATGAGAGATGTGCACAATAGCTATCTTCAACCGAGCTATCATTCTGCCGAGTTCTACCCGGGTGGCTAAAAATATTTTTACAATCAAATGGACATAGTCAATGTACTTCATCTACATGCATTAGTAGAAATCTCGTAAGAAACTTTAACAATCAAAGTCATTTAGCGCACTTCGTACCATCCTGGGTGCAGAATCTCCCAGCCTACTGGACGAACATGCTAAGTAAGTCATAACTTTCGAGCTCTGTAGAAACAATAGTATATTAGTAAAATGAATAAGCCCCACTGCTGTAGATGCAATTTAACAACCACATGCATATGTACAGACTACAGACACACTAGAATATGTGTCATTATAACAAATGCCAACAATTCTTCATGCATGTCGGTAGCACCGTACGCAAATTATCATTTTTTCTAAAATGTGAACGCTTCAAAATGGTGATGGGAGAAGACCTTAGAATTCAATAAATCAGATCGCATTTGGTGCAAGTACAGGTTTTCATGTAGACCTGCGTCATAACTTGATCAGAGGGGCAAGGGGCATTTCCCAATCTCATCAAGCTTGTTGCAAAGATGTTTTCTTCATCAAGCTTGTTATCGAAGGGCCTTTCTCATCAAGCTTGTTGTCAAGGGCCTTTCTCATCAAGCTTGTTGTCAAAGGGGCCTTTCTCATCAAGCTTGTTGTCACAGGGGCCTTCTAATCAATGTTAATAGAATAATGAAATATTGAGCTGCATCCTCAAATGAAAAATGGAAACAGAACTGAATAGCTGTCATTTCATCCAATATCATGAATCATTAGGAAGCCCAGTTCACATCTGTCAGCATCGGCACAACTCCCTATTTAAAGTTGTACTCATGCCCGGGTAAATTAAAGATTTGCAATTAGCAAGTAAGTGATCCATATTTCTTTCTAGTGTATTTAAGAAAAGAAAATTTGCTATGATGATCGACTCAGCAAACTTTTGATGAATTTTGGATTTAGTCTTTTTGGAAAATTTTGGTAGTCTTTATTATTCTGCTCAAAGCAGAATGATGACAGAATTTTACCTATAGTAGTAGTATTAAAAGGGCTCACACTGTCCCAGGATCAGTACATTTTGAATTTGAACCTAATGTACCGATTTGTTTTTAAACTTGATCTTGTGGTTGTAGTCGTCTGTTATTTGAAGTGTTGATTGCGAACACAAGTGTACTGTTTTGTGTTATTTGTGAAGAGAATAGTGTAATGTGTTGATGATGTGAGTTCGGTTAGGTACATTTAAATGTTCTAGAGTTGTTAATTTGAACATGAATGGCAAAGTGTGAGGATTGAAACGTTGAGGATTGCTGTAATTGTGTTGAGTATGAGTAGGTAATATTCTAATTGTGTTGAGGATGAGTACGTAATGTTCTAATTGTATTGAGGATGGATACATAATGTTCTAATTGTATTGAGGATGAATACATAATGTTCTAATTGTATTGAGGATGAATACATAATGTTCTAATTGTGTTGAGGATGAGTACGTAATGTTCTAATTGTATTGAGGATGAATACATAATGTTGTAATTGTATTGAGGATGAGTACGCAGATGTTCTAATTGTATTGAGGATGAATACATAATGTTCTAATTGTATTGAGGATGAGTACGCAGATGTTCTAATGCTGAACTTGTTATTTTTTTTGAATGATTATGTTGAAGGCTATCTATCTATCTATATATATATATATATATATATATATATATATATTATATGCATGGAGAATTGTTTATTATTATCATTATGGTTTGTGTTCGATTGAGACAATTGTGACCATTGTGTCCATTGTGACCATTGAATCCTTCATTTCTATTTTGTGTTCTTTTGTCAAATATTGATAATATGATTCCCCAAATTCCATAATAGTTTACAAAGTGAAAAAGACAACATTTACTATGTATGTTTAATTAAATATGCGAAAATACGTTAGGGTACATGATGGCCATCTCAGAGAGAAAGCCCTCTCCCCACTGATGGAAAGCAGTGTTATTTGAGTAGTCATGCTCCTTCATGTGGACGGGGCAAACGACTGGCTGACTGCTCCGAAGTTGCAGGGCCGTCACTACAAGTACTCTCCACAAGTATACTTCACAACCACATGATAGTCTCATAACCGTATCCAGTTTTCCACCAATGAGGAATATCCCAGAGGAGGTACCAGAGAAGAATATTTCACCACTCCTGGACTTATCTTTTATTTCTCCAATCACCGTATCGAGTTTACCGCCTTCAATGGGTTCCGTTGTGTTCCCCGATAAGATAATGTTGTTTGAGCTTCCTGCCATGGTAGTAGTGAGGATTAGAACAGATAACAATTGGAACTATCCCACGTCTTATATAGCCAAAGGAGGGAGAATTAGAACAATTCTGATTGGCTGTTGGGAATTCCTTTGTTTAGAAAGTATATAAGTCCTGAAATTGTACCAATTCCAATCCCGAAGTTGTTGTGAAATTGAAAGAGATAGTCAAAATGGTAGGCCCCAACACACCACCTCAATCGCCTGTTCCAACCGAGGGATCGACATCGAACATATTCGATTTGGTTGACTCACATATCAGCGAAGATCAGACAACACCACCGATAGAAGCACGCATTAGTGTTAAGGTGTGGAACGCTCCAGAAAGAGTGCACACAAAGCGGCTGAAGTTGAGACTTGAACCTGACGACGAGAAGCTAAAGAACTTGATAGAGTTCTCCTTTATTGAATCAGAAACTCCGAGGCGATGTCCCGATGCGCCGCGAAAGACGAAGGTCAGTCTGCAAGTGGACCTGCGGAAGATACCACCGTTCCCGATCTTGGACAATTTGTAGACTCTCTAGCTTTCTGTATCGTAACGCTTTTTTGTAATCTTCAAAATATCAATGTTATTATGAGTACAAAATTGGTGTTTTGATTTCTTTTCAAAGGAGCATTGCCTCCAAGATTTGAGTGGAAGTTGGGATTAAAGTTTTGAAATAACATCTACTTACATATGAGGATGGAACGACATGTAGTTCCCCTGGAAATTGTCATACGTAGTGCATACAATACACCATTAGAATGAGAATGAAAAGAGCTTTCGAATGATATACGGTATGCACCCACTTCCTCAAAAAAACTTGCTGTATGACAGCCTTGAAGATAGATAAACGATGGAAAAAAATTGACTTTTTAAAATTTTGCAAAATCAATCTAGTTTTCAAACGTATGTAGCTCGTCAGGAAGGCATCATACATGATGCATACAATACACCATTGGAATCACAATGAAAAGAGCTTTCCAATGATATAAGGTATGCACCCATTTGCTTAAAAAATCCATGTTGTATGCACGTGTATGCAAATGGAAAATTTCCAAGTTTTTCTCGAAAAATGACTGATTTTCCAGATTTTGACCAAGTTCCAAACTTAAAGTTTACAACTCAAAATTATCACAATACTTAACACTTTTACCCTCAACCTTGACCTGACCTGACCTTTGACCTTCATACACTTCATACACGACGCGCCGCGGGGGGGGGGGCCTCAAAATTTCTCGGGCGCTTCGCGCCCTCGAAATTTTTCGGATTATAGGGTAATTAAATTTTCTCGTGCGCTACGCGCACTCGAAAATTTATTTACCCATGGGCTCCGAGCGCCATAGGTACTCTTTCTTCTCAACTGAACCCTAACCCTAACCCTAACCGTAACCGTAACCCTAACCCTAACCTAACCCTAACCCTAACCCTAACCCTAACCTAACCCTAACCCTAACCAGAGGCGCATATCTTCCACAGTCTTGTTTTAATGCAGCAATTGATAAGTGCGCAAAATTTCAAAATGCGATGACCACATAAACATCCTCAGCTGATGCCTCATGTGTTCACCATATGGTTTGTTTAAATGGATCATTTGATAAGTGCGCGAAATTCGAAATTTTGATTGGGTGATAATTCTATTAAGATTTATCACTCTGGAACAATTTACATGTTACTTTCTTCTGAGTTCATAAGTAGGTACATTAATGTTCTAAACCTAAAGAGATAGAAAATAACTTGATCAAAATTAATAAACTCTGTTACAATTTAATGTCAAGTTATTAATGTTACACTTTATCAGCTGTTTGATTTTGAATCTTGTTTAAATGAATACATTTTGTTTAACTATATCATCTCAATGGCATGACGTCAGTAGGTCTTTGTTCGTAGTTGCTTTGTGTATTTCATATATAAAGAAAGTGTTGAAGCCAGTTCTTCACTCATTTTTGAATTATCAGCCTGCCTAGCAAGACGTCAGCTCCGTTCTTTCAAACCTTGATCAATATTCTAAAGTGAGTTTGGAACAATTTATATGTTACTTTTTCTAAGTTCATAAGTAGGTACATTAATAAGTTCTAAACCTTAAGAGATAGAAAATAACTTGATCAAAATTAATAGACTTAAAGTTGTGTTTATGAAATTTATTAAAGACTTTAGCTATTCTCTTACGTATAATACTCACTACCACGATGTGAGTTTGGAACAATTTACATGTTACTTTCTTCTAAGTTCATAAGTAGGTACATTAATGTTCTAAACCTCAAGAGATGGAAAATAACTTGATCAAATTAATAAACTCTGTTACAATTTAATGTCAAGTTATTAATGTTACACTTTATCAGCTGTTTGATTTTGAATCTTGTTTAAATGAATACATTTTGTTTAACTATATCATCTCAATAGCATGACGTCAGTAGGTCTTTGTTCGTAGTTGCTTTGTGCATTTCATATATAAAGAAAGTGTTGAAGCCAGTTCTTCACTCATTTTTGAATTATCAGCCTGCCTAGCAAGACGTCAGCTCCGTTCTTTCAAACCTTAATCAATATTCTAAAGTGAGTTGGGAACAATTTAGATGGTACTTTTTTCTAAGTTCATAAGTAGGTACATTAATAAGTTCTAAACCTTAAGAGATAGAAAATAACTTGATCAAAATTAATAGACTTAAAGTTGTGTTTATGAAATTTATTAAAGACTTTAGCTATTCTCTTACGTATAATACTCACTACCACGATGTGAGTTTGGAACAATTTACATGTTACTTTCTTCTAAGTTCATAAGTAGGTACATTAATGTTCTAAACCTTAAGAGATAGAAAATAAATTGATCAAAATTAATAAACTCTGTTACAATTTAATGTTAAGTTTTTAATGTTAGAATTTATCAGCTGTTTGATTTTGAATCTTGTTTAAGTGAAAACATTTTGTTTAACTATATCATCTCAATAGCATGACGTCAGTAGGTCTTTGTTCGTAGTTGCTTTGTGCATTTCATATATAATGAAAGTGTTGAAGCCAGTTCTTCACTCATTTTTGAATTATCAGCCTGCCTAGCAAGACGTCAGCTCCGTTCTTTCAAACCTTAATCAATATTCTAAAGTGAGTTGGGAACAATTTAGATGGTACTTTTTTCTAAGTTCATAAGTAGGTACATTAATAAGTTCTAAACCTTAAGAGATAGAAAATAACTTGATCAAAATTAATAGACTTAAAGTTGTGTTTATGAAATTTATTAAAGACTTTAGCTATTCTCTTACGTATAATACTCACTACCACGATGTGAGTTTGGAACAATTTACATGTTACTTTCTTCTAAGTTCATAAATAGGTACATTAATAAGTTCTAAAACCAAAATTTAGTAAGTTTTAAGTATGGATTTAATTTTTCTTACAGACATGCCTCGTCCCAGTTGCTTGCCACGACAACGTCTGATTTTTCACTATTGCCAAACCTGTAAGCAGGCTGTCCGGCATTCTATGAAAAGTCAGCATAAGGAATGCACGATACGTCAGGATTGCAGTTTTCTGTACTGCCTATCTTGTAAAAGCTATGTGCGGACAGACATCGAGGTAAAAGGAGAGAATCCTAAACGATTCATAAAGACCCATACCAAATGCGCATTGAGAAACGGGCGGGAGGGTAGAAACCTCACTTGCCTCGAGGAGAAGAGGCGAGTGGAGAGGCTCTTCGCGAAGGAGCGACCTACTGAGGGCATCCTAAGCCAAGTTGAGGAGACCACAAGTGAGCAGCCAAAACCGAAGCCGAAGCCGAAACCCAAGTCCCGAAAATATGTTGACACCGATTCCGAGTCCTCGGATAGTGATATTGAGGTGAGTTCATATTTAGAATATTAGCAGTAACATAAAGCAAAAACAAAATTCAAGAGTCCAAAACTGATAGGGAAAGTTGACTTCTGTTTCGTTTGTTTTTCATATATAATAATGTGCATGTCTTTTCACTATTTCAGCTCAAGAAGCCACCTGTTAATAAGCCACCAGTTAAGAAGTTAAAAGTCGAGCGGAAGCTATCAGTTCCGGAAAGGAATGTAAGTTTGAAATATCAAAATCAGCACTTTATCTATTCGTATGTATTTTCCTTTCTTCACACTTTAACTATGTTTCATTTCCATCCACAGGTAGTCGTTAGTACGCCCGCAAGTAGCAGCTGGGTTGCGAAGCCTACGCCGCCTTCAAAGAGAGTAAGTAATAGACAACAATTATTTTAGTCATATAAAATAACATGATTAGATTAATAACTTAGGACACATGCATACATTCAAATTCAAGAGGAATTTAAAATGTATTCTCCCTTGTAGAGCTACCGATCGCTCTCTCTAAAGAAGAGCCGGGACAACCTCCTTGGCTTGACTCCGGCCACAACGACCTCAGTGGAGGAGAATGAGGAGCGTCCGTACTCCATCCGGGAGTCTTCTTCAGATGAAGAAAACGTAAGTGTCAATCATAGGAATACGCTAATAATTCAAACTATAATGTTATGTCCCTTTCGTTAATTCAAATCTCTCTTTTTTTCCAGCAACAGTTGACACTTGTTCCGGAAGAGGAGATTCCCTTCTCCCAACTTCGAGCCTCACCCGGCATTGAGGTCAGCTTCCCACCCTCTCCCATTCCGCACCGCGTCCCAACTCCACCTCAGCCAACTCCACCTCAGCCAACTCCACCTCAACCAACATTCGATGACTACTGGGTCCCATCGTCTCCACCTGCTCCTACGCCGATGCCCAACAGTCCAACTCCTACTGTGATCCTCTCCAACTCTCTCCCAACTTGTGATCCCCTATTTAACGTTGACCTGGACGAGACGGTCGATTCAGTGGTCGAGGTGCCCGCACCTGTGTCTAAAAGTGCGGAGGACAAAGTGCGTCACCTTGAACGTAAGTTGCGCCTACAAGAGGAACGCGAGACGGCTCTTCGCGCTGACTACAAGTCTTTGCTTGAGTCGTTCCGCAACATATCGCAGGCTAACATGCAACTGTCGCAATCGATAGCGAAGCGTGAAACAATAATGCACGTTGAGCTATCGAAAGCGGCAGTCATTAACAAAGTGCGCATGACACATGTCGATGACTTCTCAAGGTGTCATGGACATTGTGCCCACGTCAAGGTGACGCATAGTGATATCATTAAATGTCAGTCGCTGTAACTTTTCTTTTGAATTTTTCTTATTTAAAAAAATTACTTGTACACTTTGTATGTCTTTTTATTTATGTATTTAAGTGGAAATATAAGTCTTAGGTTGAGAACAAATTCCATTGGTCGACGTCACTGGTTACGTAATATAATATGTAGACAGTATATAAGTAGACGCAAATTGTTAATCCTTAACGATCATCATGGTTGTCTGCTCTAAGTGTGGAAAGAAGTTTACAATTGTTAGCAATTTAACGCGTCATGAAAAATTTTGCAAGCTAGGAATAAAGCATAAATGTAGTAATTGTCCATATGAAACCAGTAGGAAAGATAATTTAAAAAGACACAATCTCGTATGTTGCAGTCAAGAAGGAATAGGAACAAATAATACTAATTTATCAACTTGTAGTAGTCATGTTAGGGACATTCCAGATAGCGCTTTAAATAATGATGAAGCTTTTAGGCATTGCTGCTCTCACTGTGGTAAGAATTATAATAGCACAAGTAGATTCCGTCAACACAATAATATACATGATATGAACATTGAAATGAGTAGTCACAATAATTATGGAACACTCACCCTCAGTGAAAGCGCCTTCAGCGGACGTGCTCGCGTGTATGACATTACACCAACCATTCAAACAGTAGATGTAACATCTTTTTTATTCAACATGCGAACCTTACTAGAAAATTTAGTTAATGACTTGCGAACTAGTCTTCAACTACGTGGTCGATTAATTGCTCAAATTCGCTATGTCCGTTCTAATCCTCAAGAGGAAGAAACTTTTCTCGCGCACTTCACCTCATTATCATCAAATTATATATATGACTTTGACACATGGTTTCAGGATAATTTAAATAGTTTATCAAATCATGTTTCAACTTTTGCAAATAGAGGAAGCAATTGGGTTGTTGATAAAGTAGTAAATGTAGAATTCAATTTAATTTCAACTCCTCTACTATCGGGTGGTAAAATGAATACTTTACCTAAAAAGTTAAGAAGTTCTAAAGCTGTAATAAATGTAAATTCAAATTCAAATGACTGCTTCATGTATTCCATCTTGTCAATCATTCACTACGATGAAGTTACTCATTCAAAGATAAACGAGGTAAACTCATATAGAAAGTGGACATCTGAATTGGTTATGGATGGCATTTCCACACCAGTGTCAATAAAGGACATTCCTAAGTTTGAGAAAAACAATGATATAAAAGTAAATATCCACTTGTATGAAAATGGTCTCAAGGGAGTAAGATACAACAGCAATTTCATTGGCAAAAGAACCGTTAATATTTTGCTAGTGCTACATAACGGTTTTGCCCATTATTGCGGCATACGAAAATTATCTAGGTTATATAGCAAATTTTACACAAGTCGCAAGATTTTTTGTGAAAGATGCACTCAATCCTTTTGAAAGAGAAGCGTTTTAGAACGACATTTTCAATTCTGTAGTCGTGGTAAGGCGCAAATAGAAAAAATGCCCAAACATTTAGAAGTTCAGATAAGTAGTACTGAGCACCAACTCAGTCCACCTTTAGTCATATACGCCGATATCGAGTGTTTAATAGAAAACAAAATTCATAAACCTGCGGCTGTAGGTGTGTACCACGTCTGGCATGAGGCACTTCAGTCAACCTACAATAACACCTATTATCTGTTTGAAGGGGAAAATTGCATCGCTGAGTTCCTAAATCATTTAGAAGATGTTGTCCAAAATTTATATGATAATCAAAATGTCATGACCAGAATGCCGATGCGATTGACAGCAGTGGAAGATATTGCTCATAAAAATGCAGAAAATTGCAATAAATGTAAGATAAAATTTAGTGAAGATATATCAAAAGTTCGTGATCACGATCACATAACCGGAAAGTACAGGCAAGCATTATGTTCAAAGTGCAATTTGCGATTAAGATTGAATCGACGAGAGCTTCCTGTTTTCTTTCACAATTTCAAAAACTATGACAGCCATATTGTTTGTTATAAAGCAATTGGTAAAAAGAAATCTTGGAAGTTAGATGTTATTGCAGCTACTGCTGAGAAATATATTACTCTATCATCAAAAATTCCAGTAAGCGAATATAATGGAAAGCCTGTATATTTTAAATTGAAATTTTTGGACTCTTATCAATTTCTGAGCGCATCGCTTGCTGAATTAGCCAAAAGTCTGAAAGTCTACAAACATGTAGAAGCGCTGCGAAATGAATTTCCAAAATTAACTGATGATATTCTTTACGAAAAAGGAGTGTTTCCGTACTCATATTTTAGTAGTTTGGCAACTCTAACGGAGCTCTGTCTTCCTCCTCAAAGGGAATTTTACAACGATCTTACTCTTGAGCATTGCAACGATATAGATTATGAGCACGCGAAAAAAGCATGGAATGCGTTTAATTGCAAAACATTTGGAGACTACATGCTTGCATACCTCAAGTTAGATGTCTTGTTGTTGGCAGACATTTTTGAGACATTTAGGAAATTAAGTCAGGATGAAGATCAAGTAGATCCAGTTCATTTTGTTAGCCTACCTCACCTTAGCTTCACATCAGCATTGAATTTTGCTTCGAATGATCCTCCACACTACATTCAAGATGAGAGCATGTATAATCTTTTTGAGAGGGGGATCTGAGGAGGTATGACGTTTACAAATATTCATAGAGCGCGTGCTCGTATTTCAGAGTTGCAAAACAATCCACATGAGAGCCGTCATTTAGCATATTTAGACGTCAACAACCTTTACGGTTCGTCGCTAAGTGAGAATCTCCCACATTCAAACTTCAAATGGCTTGATGAAGGTCAAGTAGTGTACTTCTCAAATGAGGAAAACATTCAAAATATTGATAATGAGGATGATATAGGTTATGTCTTTGATTTGGATTTAGAATATCCTTCAGACATTCACGATGACACGGCTGATTTTCCATTAGCTCCGGAAATGCAATTGGTAGAGCAAAAAATGTTTTCTACATATATGAAAAATTTCTATGAAACTTTAAGACCAAATATGTGTTTCACAAGCACAAAGAAACTGTTGCTGCATCAGTTCGATCGAGAAAATTATGTTGTTCATTACTCGATTCTAAAATTCTACCTCTCTATGGGAATGAAGATAAAGAAGGTCCATGCTGGAATCCAGTTCACACAAAAATCGTGGCTGAGACAATATATTGATATGAATTCGCAGAAAAGAGCTCAATCAAAATCTGATTTTGAAAAAGCGTTTTATAAATTAAAAAACAACTCCCTGTTTGGTAAGACTATGGAGAATGTGAGACGTCGGAGGAACTTCAAATTAGTAAATACAACATTGCAACTATCTAAATTGGCCAATCATCCCCTATATGTCCAGCATAAGATATTCGATGAAGATTTAGTTGGTATGGAACTGTATAAACCTTCAATAGTTCTAAATAAACTAATTTATGTTGGTCAAGCAGTTCTTGACTATAGTAAATTAGAAATGTACCAGTTGTATTATAAAGATTTAATTAGATGTCCACTGATAAATAGAGCACGTCTTTGTGGAAGTGATACCGATAGCTTTTTCCTTTGTCTATACACCTCACCATCTGTTCGTCTAGAGGATATATTCCTGTATTTCGGTGAAAAATTTGATTCCTCAAATTATGATGTGAATCACCGTTTATATTCAATTACAAACAAGGCTAGACTCGGTTGTTTTAAGGATGAGTGCGCGGGAAAGTTGCTTGAGGAGATGGTTCTTTTGAAACCAAAAATGTATTCAATGAAATTTCTAGATTCAACACATCATAGCATTAGGCGAGCAAAGGGTATACAGAGAGCAGTGGTTAGACGCATAGAACATAGTGACTATAGAAATGTTTACTATACTGAGAAAGATACCAATGAGCAAATAACCGTCATAAATTCAAAAAACCACATAGTTGAAACAAAAACGTTTAGAAAGCGAGGGCTCTCACTTTGGGAAGATAAGCGCTGCTGGATAAATAAGAACTTATCTTTACCATATGGACACTATAGCCTTGGACTTCCTCCTCCGTCAAAAAGACGAAAATGTCTTCCCACAGCAGGTGATGTAGAATAGCGGATAGAACAACGGTAGAATCCATAAAAAAATAACACGTAGGTAGTAAATATTTGAGTGTACATTTCTACATCTTTCCGATATGTAGAAATTGAATTTGAATACATAACAGCATTCAGCATCCTTCCGATATGTTGATTTGCAAACATAAACTAACTTTAGGCAATTATCAGATTATAATAATTACATTAAGAATAACTTCAGAATATGCCTCATTATATCAGAACATGGAAGTTAAGTGACAGACAAAAAATTCACCTAACAGATTCAAGCAAAATAGTTTTTCGACATTCTGTAACAAATAGTAGAAATCATCGTGGTGTTTCTATTAGTAGTGACGCATTGCCCTCACTTAAAGATTTTGCTAATCTGATTGAGCGACATGATACTCGGATGAAGATTCCTCTGGATGAAAAGGTATGGATAAAATATGATTCAACTGTCAAACTTTACGTATGTTCATCCAAGAGGAAAGACGTTGATCATCGATTTTTTCGTTTTAGTGACGTCACATGGGGTTCCTTTATAAAGGAGATTCTACCAAGTATAATTTCATTCGTCAGAGATGGACGACATCAGTCAGATGAAAGTGGTGAATCGCATGCTGGTTACAAAAGCAAACTCAAAACTCGATCTACATCAAATCGAGCGAGACATACCCAACAGAAAGCAATGGCTAATAGTGAAGAAGAGGCGAAAGCCGACGACGAGTTTGTATCTGGGGCGACCCACAATGTTGACATGGAGAATCTTGAGGAAGGAGAAATCTATGACTGTCCTTTTCTTTCCTAATGGAACAGTGCAGTGTGTTGGGTGCTTCGATGATTGTGATCTCAATTACCTACACTCCGTGTTGGAAATACTATTACGGGATAAATTACCTAATTGAAAAGTAAAAACCATGACAGTGTTATGCGAATTGAATTATCGCTATGACTTTCGCAAAGTTTCCTCTACGTCCAATCTTACTTATGAGGTGGAGTTATTTCCTGCTGCGCAAATGACAAATTGGCATCCTTATCACGTTCACGTGTTCCACAATGGGAAAGTTGTGATAACTGGCATTAAAGACTTGAAAGTTGTATCCCAAATAATAAGTGATTTGAAAAATTATTTTGTAAAAAGTTGATGGACTGTTGTAAATAGTTTGTAAATATACATTTCAATTGTGAAACTTTGCTCTCCCTCTAAACATTACGCTCTGGGAAATAAAACAAATTTTGCATATATAATGAATTTATTACAAGACTGAGTTCATATAATTGTTGAGAATTACATCGTTTTTAGCACAATTTCTAGAGAATAATCGAATAACACTTTTATAGTCACTTTTCAAAGGTCGTTCATTAACAAAATATAGTACGTAGCCCCCACACATGAGGGATCTATTACTTTGGAGTGGGAACGATGTCACTTTCTTTCTAGTCCATGAGAATCTATTGATCCATATTGATATATCATGTAATGGCGGCTGATTGAGAGAATCAAAATATTCAGCTACTCTATTGCGATTTATGTACACCGCAACCCAATGTTTACCACGAAGATTAACCGTGTCTGTATTTATAATCAGAGAACAGGGATATGACTGAATTGATGTAGGTAGTTCATCTCTTGGGAATACATTGAGAAACAATTTCTTGGAATAGGGATGAGCTTTCTTCATTAAGTTTAAGATTTCCACATTACTGAGGTTGCTCATCTCTGATAGTTAGCCAAGACGTCTCTCAATCTAGTAATTTCAATGCTGCTGTCATAGATTGCGTAAAGTAAACCCGTTACAGGAACTTTCAAAGGATCCGCAAATGTGAGTTCCAATCGAAGGTTACCAGCTTTTGTAACATCCACATTTTCCCCAGTTATATCACAATCTGCTTTGAGGTTGTATAATATATAGAAGTAGCCATTCTTATACATATCCATCGTAATACCATTTGAATCGTCAGTGTTGAACATGTCTAGTGCCATGAAAGTAGAGCAATATTCGCGAACAAAATTGTTTTCCTTAAAATTCGGTTGATAGGCCTTACAAGCAACTGAATTGCCATCTGCGAATAGACCGAGTTTCGTGATACCAAAATGTTGAAAATGAAACGGATTCTTCTGAAAGTTACCACAAAATGATTCATTTTCTACAAACGCGATGTACACCGCCTTCGGTAGGGCAATTGGAAAGAGGTTGGGATAATCAAAAGATGAGGTAGTCGCCGGAATCGTAAAAGTGGTTAGTACACTATGATTGACTGGATATATAGCATTGTGGTTCTTCAGTCCTACAGCATGTTGATTGATGACTGTGGGATTCATTTTTACTCGCCTTACATTGAGGACAGCTTCCGTTATGTGTACATCATAGGATGCAGCAGGTCCGAATGACATCAAAGCAAATTTTGATTTAGCACGAACAAATGTCAATCGCATTTGTACTTGAGATAGGAGGTATCTCGATTGACGGAAAAAATCAAGATAGACAGGACCTTTTAGATGTAGTTCAGCTGAATCAGCAGTTAATTCCACACGCTTTTTCAAACCACTATTAGCGAAATCATCGAACTTACCAGACTGATCTGTAAACCAACCAGCAGCTTGTAAGTGCGTTTGTTTGGCCTGGTTTTGAAACTGAGTCAATGTATATAAGTAAGCTCCATATGGATATGATGAATCTCCTCCTTCAATCTGCTTATTATTTAGTGATAAAGTGACATCTGAGAAGAGACTGGCAATTGGGAGATTAATCAACCCCACTTTGTCCTTAGAATCAATGTTAGTACCATCAGTTTTTTTAATTTGTACACACAATTCCAAGTCAATAGACTGACAGTCGATGTAGTCGTCAGCATTAGCAGTAACATCAAACTGAATAGGTATGTCATTACCCACAATATTTGTTGAGGGAAAATAGTCAACAATTCTCGACGAAATTATGTCAGTTTGCTGGGGTGATGTATCAAAAAAGCACAAAGCTGAATTGATAGTCGATTGCATTTCGCTCAGTTTAGAAATACGTTAATCTCCTTCGTTTCGACTTATTTCCAACTGATTTCGATTTCCGCTTTCGCTTTCGCTTTCTTGTCTTCTTCACAGGAAGCTTCGATCTAGATTTCCTAACTCTTCGTCTTTGCTTAGTAACTCGACCGGATCCAACTTGTCTTGTCTTGTTGCGCCTCTTACGAACAGGTCGTCTCGACTTTGTTAGGTCATCCAATGCATCAATAGCTGATTGCTGAGCACGGACTTTCATTGATTCTCCTATATCCGCTCCTTGGAGTGCATCCGCAGCAACATTTGCACCAAAATCTAAAGCTCTGTTTCCTACGCGTTTCATCACTGGCAACGCATAGCGTTTAAGTCCAGGAAGTAATGCACGCTTTAATGCACCAAATATTCCGCCTCCTACTTGTCGCCTACCTCCAGCAAATACGGGATATCCGCTTTGATATGATGGTCTGGTATAAAAGCCTGTCATTGTAAATTTGAATTCTGAAGAATTTCACAATAGCGTAAAGCCTTAGTCTCGATTCTTAATATGTAGTGTCAGCACAGTAACACCACCATAGAATGGAACAATTTCACCCGCATCATCATGAATTGAAATGTCGATTCTATTGATAACACTTCGATTGATCGGTAAATACATTTTGTTGATGAATTCACGATTGATTAACTGCTTCCGGCCGGATGATAGGGGAAATGTGCGTAGCAATGGAGCCTCGATGTCACCAACTCTAGTATACTCAACAATATTGCAGTAAATATATAAGTTACTGATGTCTCTCTCTAATGAAGGTGCTGAATTACCAATGGTTGTACCTTCATTTATTGTGAATTTTGAGAACCCTAGAATTGTTGCCAACATCTTGTCGAGCTTAATGAGATAATTTCTCCCTACTTTTAAAACCATTCGCTTCTTTAAGGGATCATATGAAAAGAAGTACTCATCTGCGTTGAGGTAGTGTGCACCATTTTCATTTAGTTTTGTACAAATTTCCGATGGTGTGTTTAGATCTTCAACGTTTAAATTGACCCTCCTTACTAGCTCAGTTGAGGTACTCAATTCGTCAGCCAGTATTTTATCGGAATATACATTGATGTGCCATGCGTCGTTTGTTGCTGTCTTTAGTTTATTGGAATTCAACTGAATCTCATATGTATCATTTAATTCTGTCAAACACGGTGGACTATCAGGATGCTTGAATAGTCTCTGAATTTCTGATCCGAATTCAATAACAGCGGAATTAGACTTTTCCAAAGGTGTCTTTTTAGTGAAAACAAGAAATTCTACCTCCATTTCAGCAGTAAAAAGAGTTACTTTCTCTTTCTTATATTCACAAGTCATTAAACTTTCTGGCACTGATCCTTGAAACTTTCTTGCAACGTCTTCAATATTTTTAATAACTTCAAATTTTTCCTTGACGCGGACACTCCTTTTCTGTAGTGCATACAACGGTGCAATTCTACATTGAAAATCACTAACTGTTCTCTCAGCTTTCCATCCAAGTCCATTATACCAATGTAGAGATGAAAATGTAGTTCTGGGAAACCCTGGAGTGTGTGCCAAATCTCTACCTAATATTAGCAGAACATGCTTCCTCCCTTCTTTCAATAGTTTAGTTGAGCCTTTTACAACTGGCTTGAAGAATCTATTTAAAGTGAGAGTGAAGAGATCGTTTATTCGTCGGAACATTTTACCAATTTCATTCTCTGTATCTTGCAAGCTGAGTGTGGGAACTGTAGAATTGAAGGAAGACGTTGCATATGCCTTTTCAATTTTGATCATGTTCTTGACAGACGGTAGCGATGGTGAGAAAGGATGTAAAGTAAGATGATGAAAATCCCATGTTCCATGTAGACCATTCTGAAATAGGCGAAAACAATCATCCTTTTCACGTACTTCCGTGTGTATTTCAAAATAATTATTCGTTAACAAACTAATATCATTGTAATGTGTGACTTCAGTTAATGCGACTTCGTGAGGGCCACTCAGATAAAGAGGCTTGGCAAACTCAACCGAATACTCCGATGGTTTGTTCTCTGGAAATATCTTTGGATTGCTGTTGCTCGGGAGAATGATGTTGAACTCAGCAGACGACATTATTGGATATAATGTGGGATCAGTAGTCATTCACCAATATTAGCTTAAAAGCTTCTAATGTCTCCTACTTCCACATTTCTCAAGTCTTGATGGGCTATCCAACTGTTGAACGAGTCAGGATATCCCTTCCATTTGACGAGATATTTTCTATGATTACCATGTCCTTTCCTCTTAACTATTCTATCTATCATATACACTTCTTCACTCCGATCAACCACTTGTAATTCATATGAGTAGAATTTCCCTTCAATTGGATTACCATGATAGTCTATTAACTTATACATTGTTGGTTTAAATTTTTTATTTACTTCATCAACAAAAAATTCTTCTTCGGTCCAGTTCGGTAGATAGCCCTTCTCGAATGTAGACTTCACTTTAGAGATGCGAACTCTATCACCAACGTCGATTTTCTTCTTATCGGTAGTTGTTTTTGGTGCCTTGCCATACAGACGAAGCCACAAATCCATAGCATTATCCCGAGTGACGTCGATTGGACGCATCTTTATAATCCGATGATAGCTCTCATTGTAATTTCTCACGAACTTCTGTAAATCATCTATCCAGACATGTGTATTTTTAGCACTGAAATACCGCCATATCTTTGTCTTGAGTGTACGATTGAACCTCTCAACCATCGCAGCTTTGTAAGCACTTTTAACACTGAACAGTTCAATGTCATATCGCTCAAGTAGACCACGAACGTGGGAATTTTCGAATTCCTTTCCTTGATCTGTTTGTATTCTTTGTGGGATCCTCCCTTCATTTAGAATACTTTGAAAAGCCGCCTCAACTTCTGCTCCTCTCTTGGATTTCAAGGCGCGAACCCAAGCATATCGTGATAAAATATCTATTACGGTTAGGATGTACTTGTAACCGTCATTGTATTGAGATATCTGCTGCATATCAGCCAAATCTGCTTGCCATTGACTGTCAATATTATTGACAACATATCTCCTAGTTGGAAACCGCTTCCTCGCATCCTTGTGTAGCGTGTAGGTTGGTTGACTCTTCAACCATTTCTTCACTGTCTCTATTCGTACACCTGCTGCACGGGCTAAAACGCTCGGACGACTGAAGCTTGCGGGATGATTGATATCGTAGTAGATTTGTCTCAGTTTTTCCGCTGCGCTCATCCTCCTTATTCTGGCGACTCGCTCGAGTATTACTTGCACAGCAACTGCTAACGCAATTGATATCAACTTCTATACCCTCTTCTCCTTTACTATCGAGCGCAGACTTCAAACAGCAGCAAATTTTCTGCATAGACATGATATGGGAAGCAATTTCACTGTTATTTGCCTAATATTTGCTGTAACTTTTCGGTGTTCGTGTTGAGCGTCTCCCTCTTCTCTTCGGAGTTGGAGACGTAGCAGGAGAAACAATGGGTTCTCGCTTGACTGTGGTAACTACTTTTCCTTTTGAAGAATCGGTTGCCAACACTTTATTCAGTTCATTTATAGTTGGTCCTCCGATTATATTATGGGGAACGTTGTGATTAGATAGCACTTTTTGAAAGTATTCCCATCCTTGTGGAGCACCCAGCTTTCGCCTTACATCTCTCACAGCATATTGTAGAAGATCATCGATGTGACTGTTCCTAATTACATCACCGTTTTCTTCTATTATTTCTCCTCGCTCATTGAACTTTACGTGAGGATCAATAAAATCAAACAACCTTTCAGCTCGCATGCGATATGCTCGAGGAGTTGAAAGAGTTATGAATTTGCGCAGCTTTTCCCTAATATGTCGTCTTTCCTCTAAATTCTCAGCCTGTAACTGCATTCGTCGATAAGGATCCTCAATCTTTTGAATTTCCCTATCCTGTTGAGATAATTGCTTAAGTTGATCTGTAACCGGCTGATCCACATTTTTAGCTTCCTGAATATTTCTTGTCATTGATAGCTGTAGATATTCCTCTTGAGGAATGACAACCATTTTTGAAAAACTCATATTGAAAATGTCATAGTAGCTGAAGCACATATGTATTGCTTAAAACTGTCATTGGTCCAATTAATTAACTGTTGACAGTGAATACTATCATTGCATCTCCAGAGTTTGGTATAATATTAGTTCGAAATGGAAATCGCTCTGGGCATTCTTGCGTTAAGTCAATGAAGAGGTAGCCATGTGGCTTCTTCGTCACTTCATCATATATTTTCGAAAGAGTTTTAGGCTGCTGAGGTAATATTTGTCGACTCAAATGATGTATCTGACTACTATCTCTTGGATTCTTGAAAACCACCAAATAGTGTGTATTAAGACTTCTAGTTCTCTGCTCTTTTCCTCCATCAAAGATATTTTGAGTGATGTAGATGATAAAAGCTTGCCTATGGTGTGCTGTTTGAATAAACATTTCGGTTACATCTTTTGAAGATTTGCTTTCGCGAAGTAGATCATCCAACACGATCAAATCACCTGCTCGGATATCCTCAGTTGGTGGTAGCCCCTGTTTTACTTCGTATCCCTGCTGTCGAAGTGCAGAATGCAGATCTGGTTGAAAAATACCGTAGTACCATTTAACCTGTTTTATTTTCTTATTAAACATCTCATCTCTGTATTGCAGTAGCTGAGTTACAAAAGTTGTTTTACCAGACTGACTTGGTCCGGCCACACACATTGTACGGTCAGTGAATAGTCGAAAATCTGTCATTTCAGAGTCATTCAATATCATCATCATCATTTACTAACACCCATTATTTTGCTTAGTTAGAACTTAAAACATGTAAATTATTTCCAAACAAGTTTTATTGAAACGATAAACAGTTGTTTTAATTTACCACATTTGAGTGTCTTCATCGAGAGTAGAATCGAAGGAACTCTTCAAGTCAGGTTGTGCATCCTGTCGCCTCAGTTTTAGCTTCATGCTGTCCCTCGATCTGCGCGTCCTTTTCTTGCTTTCATCAACCTCCTTGGCTTCTTTTGCACCGTTTGATTCTTTCGGCTCACTTGGTGTAGCAATGTCTTCAATATGAATTAAGCACTTGTCAATTGGTAATGGTTCATAAACCAATTGTAGAACCTTCATCTGAAGAGAAGCCAATTTACCAGTTGAACCATGAGCGCCAATGTAAAGTCCAGTAACGTGTACCAAGCCCATGTACCGCCCACGCTTGAGATCATCACAATCCATTGGGTTTGACAGCACATCAAACGCTTGGAAATGGTCAGATAATTTTAAGAAGAGAGTATCAAACTCAGGTAGATCTTTGAATCCACTCCCTTCCTCCAACTTCTTCTTCCAATGTACCGGAGCACTGTCAGGTAGTTCGACACATTCCTTTGCGAATGAATCAATCATTTTTAGTATAGTTTGCTGCCATTTAGGAAATGTGACACGCATTTGTCTTAGATTGCTGTAGCTAGACGATGACATCCCATTGCTATGAAAAAATGGAACTTGTAAATATAATCCATCATCACCATAATTAAGCGTTTGAAAATAAAACGTGTTTCCAATTCCTTGAACCTTACGCGTTGGTCTAAATTTCAAGAGATCGCGATCAACAGCGACGCCCTCTTCCTTAATTATGTGCATTTTAAGAGACATTTTGTTGTTGTACTCACACTGACGGAAGATCACTTGAAAATGACTACTGAAAGCTCGCACGCCTATCTTATATAGCCTTCAATCAATGTCAATGAGTAATCGATGACGTGTCGACTTCTGATTTGTTGGCTTTATGCCAGCAAAGCAACACCTGTAATAATTCTTCCTAGAGGACTGTCAAGCACTTTGGAGATACTATTACTGATGTCATTTAGCATATCCATGAAGCCACCACCTCCATGTTGAATCATATTTCTCCTGACTTTATCACTACCCCTAGGATTCGAAAATTTGCGAATGTTTTTGATAGACCTAGGATTCAACAAAGGCTTGTATATTGGAAGACACTTGTGAATTGTAAAGGCCAAATCACGTATGACGTCATCACTTGAATTTTGAATTAATTCACACTTCCTCCGATTATTATGTATTTTATTCAATTTCCGCAATGCCTTCTTAAACTGACTTGAAGGTTTAAATGACCGTTTCTTTCGGGGAAAAGACCGTCGTTTTCTTTGTACAACCATATTTCTTTTTTTACAACAATGAATGAGAAGAAAGCGAATAACATTATTGCTTAATACATACAATGATGATAATTCAAACTACAAATAGCATTGTTGCTCAATACATACATGTAATACACAATGTCACTTCAAACATTGACAGATGGTAGTTTATAGTCATCAATGTCACTTAAGGTTTGTTTCGTTGCAATTATCAACTGTTTAAGATCACTCATTAAGTCCATCGAGAGGGGACAACACCTACAACATGACATTTGGGCGTACAAACGCAGAAGATTCACATAGTATGCTCGAAACTTAGCAGTGTCATCTCGGTCCATCGCCGCCACGTTGATGCTGACGGATGGTGGACCAGCAAATACGTCAACTTTCAATTTTACACCATCTTCTTCATAATGGCTGAACGTTATCAGGTCATGCAGGCATGTGTTGAAATATCGCGTTCTGTTATAGCAATAACAGCGAGAATGAGCAGGAATTGTCTCAGTTCCACTTAGTGGTTGGAACACTTCTTCAAGCCAAAATTTGGTCACTCTTGTCAGCACTTCAATCAATGCGTTCATTAGGATTTTCTGCACCTCAACGTTGTCTTTACACTTGAAGAATTTTACAATGTCCTCCATCAAATCTACTAAGTCAGCTTTGTAACCTGTTACGTCGTCACTACAATAAAATATAAATACTTTGAATTTCTTGCCTTGATGAACAAGTGCTACAGGGATATAGCTGCTGAAGGTCATGCTCAATCTTGTTCAATGAATGAATGAATGAGTGAAACGAGAACCATTATCTCTCTCTCTTATAGCCAGGCTAAAGCATTAATGACCAATGAAAAGCGAGCTTGATGAGTCATCATGATCTATACACATTCGTATAGGATGTTACAAACCCTTGACAAAGAGGACATTTCTTTATATAATTATTCTGTTTATGATAACAATGAGAACATAAAACAAAGTGTTCACATGGGACCAAGAGAATGGACCTTGGTCGTTCAAAGCATTCAACACAGTTCACTTCGCACAGCAATTTAAATGTCTCGTTTTCCAATTTTCGCCTCTCATCCAAATGAATTCCACGGTCTGCCGAAGAACTTGGAGAAATAATTTTTGACGAATGTCTCTCTTCTGATCTCCCAGTCACGTCTCGCTGTTTCAAAATTGCTGTCTTAAATTCAGGTATCTCATTATAATTTGATGGCGAAAAATCTTCTATCCAACTGTGATCTAAATTTAGTCTTGTAGTACTTTCAAGTAAATCCATTAACCGCTCAATTAGTTCACCAGCTCGGATGGTTTCATTTAAGTTTGTAACTGTTTTTATAGCTTGCAATGAAAAACCAAGATCTCTTGCAACAATCCATGATGTTGGACGACCATTCATCATATATATATAGAGTGTGATAGAAATTTGACAAAAGAACACAAAATAGAAATGAAGGATTCAATGGTCACAATGGACACAATGGTCACAATTGTCTCAATCGAACACAAACCATAATGATAATAATAAACAATTCTCCATGCATATAATATATATATATATATATATAGATAGATAGATAGATAGATAGCCTTCAACATAATCATTCAAAAAATAACAAGTTCAGCATTAGAACATCTGCGTACTCATCCTCAATACAATTAGAACATTATGTATTCATCCTCAATACAATTAGAACATCTGCGTACTCATCCTCAATACAATTACAACATTATGTATTCATCCTCAATACAATTAGAACATTACGTACTCATCCTCAACACAATTAGAACATTATGTATTCATCCTCAATACAATTAGAACATTATGTATTCATCCTCAATACAATTAGAACATTATGTATTCATCCTCAATACAATTAGAACATTACGTACTCATCCTCAACACAATTAGAATATTACCTACTCATACTCAACACAATTACAGCAATCCTCAACGTTTCAATCCTCACACTTTGCCATTCATGTTCAAATTAACAACTCTAGAACATTTAAATGTACCTAACCGAACTCACATCATCAACACATTACACTATTCTCTTCACAAATAACACAAAACAGTACACTTGTGTTCGCAATCAACACTTCAAATAACAGACGACTACAACCACAAGATCAAGTTTAAAAACAAATCGGTACATTAGGTTCAAATTCAAAATGTACTGATCCTGGGACAGTGTGAGCCCTTTTAATACTACTTATAGTGATTTACAAAATACCATCTTCAGGCATGATTAAAATCTAAGCCTTTGCATTCCGTGTGTTTCCACAGAAGATGCATGCAGAAAAGAAAGCTTTTCTTTTGAAGATTTTGATGGCTTGCAGGGTTACGCTGTAAAATATTCATTTAACACCTGATATCTTGGTTGAAGAATTTCAACTATGTCATAAACGCATAATACAAAAGATCACTCTCACAGCTGTTTAGCAGTTCAATTCACCATCTGTTCACAACTGCTAGTCAGTGGCATCCTTCTGTAACTCAGTAGAAAGAGCAGTTCGATGTGCTTGCCCCAAATATCCCTTTAAAGTGATTTATTTGGGACAACTAAGTGACTTACCGTAGTTCTTGAATAGTTCTTTACATCTAATATAGTTAAACTGCCAAGAAAGGCAAGTTTACAAAATCTGCCACCAAATTTTAGTGATGAAATGCATACATGTTTTATCTGCCATCTGGTCACAAAAAAGAAGATTTCACACCAATAACTTGCCAATCCTAAAATCATATTTTCAACGTTAACTAATGTTTGCTGCTTGAAGGTAGACAAAGTCATATAAACTGCAATGGAAGTTATTTTGCATCACTTACTTTCCGACAATAACGCCGACAACACACGCTTCAAGACATCAGCTTCTAATCCATCTTTGTGAGTTATTAAAATATCGATGTCATGACCAGTTGACTTTCCTCTGAAAAACAAATCAATACCTACAATAAGTGGGCAAGAGATGTCTGTGAAAACATCTCTTTTATGCATTACATCAACAGTATGTAAATGTTGTGTATGGGAAGAAATATTCAAAAATTTTAGAGAAAATTCATTTTATGGCTCTCTCCGTCGGAGTTGAAGTAGACCATGGCCACAATGAACATGTGTTTCACCCCAAAATTAAGCAAATATTCAACGAATGTAAGGGTTTGAAACAAAGGAATATGCTGATAACTGACGGAGTGTACACTAAGTAATTTCCTAGTTGAAAATTTCCTCATGTGAGAGACTACTAGGTATAGGAAAGTTGGCTGGAAAATTTTTGAATAATGAGTGTTACATATTCATAGTGAGATATGTTGCGAAATATACCAACCCCACAGATATTTGATGTAGAATGAAGAAGTAGCAAGCTTGCGACACGTGTCGAATATACTAATTAACATGGATGAGAAGGGGCCAGCGAGGAAATTTATGTTTCAAGGGTCCCTAAATAGAAAAAAGTGAAGAACACATTAGGTATATTTATTGGCGGTTCCGCGAATTTCCGTGGATCCTCGGAAAATTCTCATTCCTGACTTGAGACATTACAAAATGCAAGGTCGGCCAGGTGTATAATAGAAATGTCCACATTCTGATGATTCGTTGTAGTTCGAAACGAAGCGTCTACGGGTGACAAGAAATTTTCGTGCTCAAATTGCATAAGTGTTCGGACATTTTCTCTTATGTATCACAGATGGGTCTTTTTAAAAAAGATTTTAGAAAATGTGAGGCTTTCTTGTCATAAGTGACTTGGTGAAGAGGAGAGGGACTCAATGGATCATAGTATCACCAGCATAGTCCCTTTTGGTAAAGTCAATCATTTTCATAACAGGAAACTGTCAAGACACATTGTTTGAACTCATTATTTGCCACTTTTCAAATGCATTTAGAAATTGATTGAGTATTCAAGATGTTAGAAAGATGTCAATTCTTGGCAGACAATTTCTATTTTTTGGTTCAAGGCAGAGAAAACATCTGTTTTTACTGCGCTTTAAAGTGCGTGGGCAAATTAAGGGATGAGAATAAACTTATAACTCTATTTTTATGAATGATTTCTGTTGTGTATTGATCGTGATCTGACCGCCACAGCAGTTCGTTCTTCTCTGGTGAATTGTTGTCGACCGTACAACATGTTGATGCACTGCTCGTGTTTCGCAGATTAAACCTGAATGGAACACAAGTCGGACTTCTGATTGTCTTCGGATACAACATAATAATGGCGTCCGAGAGTAATGAATGGAACCTGCCGGAAGAGAATGCCAAGCAATGGTTTCAAAGGTTCGAAGGAAGACTTTGGAAGAATGCATCCAAGGTAACAGATGCAAGCAAACAGAATAATTACGAAAGAATGAGCTTTTTGGTCAAATTGGTAGAGAAAGTTTTGGGTTACTGGCAACTTTGGTAGAAAATGAACCCTCTGACTGAATATACAATGAATTGAAGACTATGTTGATCAATCATGGCAAGCCTGACAAAATTACGATTGCAGAGCGGTACAAATCCAGTCTTATGGTTCAAGGCAACAATAAAATCAACGATCACGTAACGCTTCTATGAACCAAATCGAGGCATACTTAAAAGATCGCTTAGTATTTGGACTACGAGAGCCTGAGGTACGATCCATGATTCTCAATAGTCCTGAGGCAAAGGTTGCCACGCTTACATTTGACAGGGCTGTGGAGATGGCTAAAGCATTAGAAGCGGTACATGCGGCAGAGAAATTGATCCGTCCTGACAATGAAAATGTACTCTTCTCTCATCAACGCAAGCCACTAAGACATCGAAAGGAGTCCAAACCATCACACTCTCCAAGAGAAGCAAATCACAAATGTGGTCGATGTGGAAGAAATCATAAGCCTCGTCAGTGCCCTCATATGGACAGACATGCAAATTATGTGTCAAATCTTATCATTGGGCGAAATTTTGCAAAGGGAAGTCCACGTCCAAGAGCACAGAACAAGATAAAGATCAAGTTAAATCTGTAACTGATTTTGATTTCAAAAGCCTTTGTATAGATGGAGGTTTCCCAGCACTTTATATAATCCACAGTTCGGTTGGATGGAAACTGTATTATTGAAATGAATATCAATTCTGGATCGCCTGTTTCGATGGTGCCATTGACTTGCGTGTCAAATCTTCAAAAGAAAATCAGACCTGCTAGTTTTCAGCTAAATGATTTCAATCATAATGATATCGATATAATCAGAGAGCTTCGTTTATTGATTGATCAAAATGAAGAGACTTTACCCCCGTTATGCACCCGTTACACAACCCCCCCCCCGTTATGGCAAGAGTGGCTTAACAGGCTCAATCTGACTCCCAAAATCTGCCAAGTCTCAGAAAATGCATCCGGCCCCTCACGGATCAAAGTGCAATTGAGACTGAAATTACATCAAACGATATAGAACGGTCGGTCGAATACCTATATATATACAGTATATATATATATATATATATATATACATACAGTCAGTTGAATACCTTATTCATTGGAGAACTAAGTCTCTGAAGCTATTCAACAGCTTGCTGATCAGAAGGTATTAGAGCCGTGGAATACAGCCAATGGTCCAGCCCAATCGCTATCGTTCACAAGCCAGATGGTTCCGTCCGTATAACTGGGGATTTTTCAGAGTTAAATAGAGACATTGAAGTCCCACCAGCTGTATTCCCTGCTAAAGAATAAGTAGGGTAAGAATACACAATAAGTAGGGTAAGAATAAGTGCAGCCTTTTCAAGTTACTTCATGAGCGAAGCGATTCTCAAAGTTGGATAAATAAAATGCCTTCTTCAGTCTGGAGTTAGCAGAATCATGCAGAGATATTACATGTATCAATACGGGACAAGGTAGCTACAGGCACACCCGGCTATCAATGGGAATCAATACCCTGCGATCTTCAATCGAGAAATCTCAAAGATCATGGCTCCATTGACAAATGCCGTTGGATATGTCGATGATTGGCTTATCGCTAGCCAGACTTCTGAAGAATTAAAGAGAAGGTACAGAATTGGCAGCTAGAATTCTTCAACGATGGCATGAAAATCAACTGAAAGAAAGGTGTAATCGACACAGATGAAGTATCGTTCCTTGGTCACGTCATATCTGCTATGGAAGGAATCCAACCTAATCCGATTCACAAAAGAGCTATCATTCAAATGCCAGAAGCGAAAAACAAAGGCGAGTTGCACACATTCTTGGGTATGGCTAAATATCTCGGAGATTTCGTGAGAATATGGTGCATTACAATGGTCCGCTATTTGATCTTCTACGTCAAGAAAATGAATATATATGGACTGCGAAACATCAAGAATGCTTTCAACCGCTGAAAGATAAATTGGCAAACATACCCGCGTTAGCTCCTTATGATGCAAACGGACGGGTAACCTTGACAACAGACGCTAGTACAAATGGAATATCTGGTGTCCCAGCATGGTCGTCCATTAGCATTTGCATCAAGGAAGCTGACACAAGCAGAGTCCATCTTCGAAGAAGCGAGCGGGTTCGTCGTCAACCGGAATGGTACAAACCATAACGGTGAGAATCTTAGTGACAATTCTCCGAGACTTTGATATAGTGATATTTTCAAATTTCATTTTATTTTTGTGAGGGCGAATGTTGTATATTGACAGTGATCTGATCAGCACAGCAGTTCGTTCTTCTCTGGTGAATTGTTGTCAACCGCATAACATGTTGATGCACTGCCTGTGTTTCACAGAATAAACCTGAATGGCATACATGTCGGACTTCTGGTTGCCTTCGTATAGATCATAATAATTTCAATAAAATGAAGCTTTAACGTCACTATTCCCCATGATGGGGCTTGGACGGTGCTGACACAGACTTTTCTGGAGCGTTGTAGCACTTTTAGTCCGGATGCCCTTCCAGACAACTTCCAATGACACTTTCGGGGCTCGACCTCTGGACGCTATGCCAAGCACTTAACCACTGTGCCACGGATACCATCATTAATTTCAATAAAATCAAATAAATATACCTGCGAAATCCACCAACAACTGTGACAATAAATTCTTTATCCACATGCAACAAATAGTCCTGAATTTTTTGAAGCCACCAGTCGCATTCTTTCTTTGTAACTCGTTGATTTACCAAATCATCATAGAATGCCAATCCTGGAAAATGAAAATTTGAAGGAAATTTCTATGCAGTCAATAGTAAGTCCAAAAACACATTCAGTAGGTTTGAAGATTTAATTTTCAATACATTCACAGCTGAATTAAATGTTTCGAGCGCCGCTTATTTGCCAATGACTCAAAAATTCTCCTTTCAATAGCCGCAGGGATGAGTCTCACTTAAAATGCCAACAATTCTACATGTCATAGCCCCCATCAGCTTCTAGAGGGAAGTTTGACTGGGACATATGGAAGTGGTTGTAAAACTCTAGGTCAACTTAGAGCAAACACCTAAGTTGTTAGTTATTTGATTGGAAAGAGAGGGAGACTACATGTAAGCCTATTATCAAGGTGGACAGGTATCTGTGCGATAGAAGAGCAGCGTCATGTATGGGTGATGTCGCATATATTTTTGAAGGGTGTTAGGTAGGAACTAAATTTTGCTAGAATGGTATGACAGGAAGGAGGTAGCAATGGAACTTCGGTAGTAAAGGAATGAAGCGCATAAAATGTATCGACATGATCAGAATCGATGAAAAAAATCAAGCAAAGATTATGTGGTAGAAAACAGGGATGCGAAGGCGGAGTCCTATAAAATGAAAGGACTCCAATCTCCGGAGAACATCATCTTGATGAGCGCATATTTTGAATCGTCACAAATATTTCCAATCAATGATTCTCGTTCATAATTCCATGATGGACGTACCTACACTTCAACAGGGACATGAAGACAAGTGATTTCAAAGTTACACGTCAGAGGAGGTGGTTGTGATGAGATTACCCGACGCGGATACAAGGTCTAATTCCGATGCGAAGATCTTGCACTTCGTACAAATCCATTATATGTGTATTAAGTCATCACAATCGAGAGTGTTTCATACTGACACTTAGAGTTCAAGTCGGGATCTACGTCTATTCTCACTATCAGCTATCGACTGTCTCTTGGTGATTTTCATGAACTTCCTGCACAATATCGTGCCAATATGCTATTCTACTTATATTTAAGATAGTATCGAGATACTTCTAACAATTGTAAACAAGTAGCAAAAGAAACTGCATAATTTTAAAATGAGACTGAAGAAAGAATTATTACCTTAAGGATCTTACAGATGTGCAAATGAAATGGTTGAGATTGCTTTGTAATGTAGTGTTTTCACTTCTGTGCATTTTTAACAATAAATTAATGTTTCACATAGTCTCCTTCATTAAACAACAAATTTATACACCAATAGAGCCACAAAATAAAGGTTATGTTCTATAAAGGCTCCGTATGAACATGGATTTTGCGTAAGACAATTACCAGGGTGTCTACAATGCTCTCTAGAAAAATTTCCCGGTCAGTCTTGGCTCAGTTTCCCGGGTTTTTTTTGCGGATAATTTGCAAAAACCAATGTTTTTTAAGTTTCTAAAATGCTCCTTTGAACGACATATTCCACAAACTAGTGCATTTACATAAAACTCAGGTGATACAAAAAATGTCATTATTCAACAAAAAAGTTTGACAAAATTTTCATCGAAATGCTTTCAACAAAGTCAGTAACAAGATAATGGCGAGGGATAATCGACGTATATCGATACGCACATAAAAGTGCAAAAAGTGTATTAGACCATCCAAAAATATGACGCCGATACTCATATAAAGGTGCAAGCGTTTAACAACGTCATTCTAAAACTTGATTGACTGAACAAACTAAGGAGTTCATCAGGCGGAAAATAACAAAAGTGAACGATAATTATTTGAGCGTGTAGTTGAGAATCACACTAATTTACGAAGTTGATCAATGTTAGCATTAAAAACTTTCAGTTCATGTCTGAATCTCTTTCGCTCTTCATCCTTCGCATGAAGCATTGCAGCCTGTCACTTTCTTTTCATGATCCGTCATCCTGTTGTTTCTTCTTCTCTTCGTTCTACTCTGTATCACCGATTTGCGTTCCTTGCCATGCGAATCATGTTTTGAGGTATCCATTGTGGCAACTTCTCGGTCGGCACTCCTTCATAAACAAATCGTTGAGCGACTAGAGATTCCTCTAACTGGTTTGCAACTTTAGCTTCCTTGTTGACATTGAAGCCTCTCTCCACCGCAGCTTGGCCGTGACTAAGTCTGAAGACCCTTAAAATGAATTTGCTTTCTGCCGTTCCGGGGTCAAAACTCCTCCAGAAAATGTCCAAAGCTTGAGTTGTACTCAAGGAACGATTTTTCCTGAAAGGCCTCTTACTTCAATCTGGAACTGATATGATCCCTCATCACATCAGCCTCATAATGATAATAATATTTTAAGTGTAAAAGAAATGATAACATTGGTACAGTGATATCAGAAAGTCAAAGAGGAATGAGGCGCTGTACAAAAAATATAGATTCACAAAATAATACATGTATAACTGTCAAATTTGTTTATTAGTTTAGATTTATCAGGGTCGCAACATGCGGGAAGAAAGGTTTCTATACTTTTCAGTTCGAGTAAGTTTCATAATGAAGTGCTGAATGATGCGTCAATCGTTTTGGAACGTATTTATGTAGCAAATGGATCTTTCATGTAGCTGCTCTCATAAAAAAGCCTATTGCTAATATTTTTCTCCCCTTTTGTCGAGGCTAATTGGCTGAACTATTGTTTTTGACCGTCTTTATATTCCGGATTTATCAATTAACACACTCGATTATCTAACCTTTGAATTTAGCTCTCCAGTTTTCTCGACAACTGAGTGATAGCAGGGCAAGAGTATTCACTAAGAGACCTCATATGGCCCGTGAACCAACTCAACTTGACACACTCATCAAGATGAGCCTCCAATGAAGTGTATGATGATTCACATCCACCTCCCGCTTAATCCACCGTGTTGGGTTCAATGCCGAAGAAATCGTGACTTAAGAGGACATGAAACGTTTTTTATACAATTTTTGTAATCAGGGTGTCTACTAACCGGGAATTTGAACTACTAAAGTAGACAAAGAGGTGATATACGCAAATCGCAACTCGAGCTGAATTATCTTTTAATGTTTTCACCGTATTTTCGAAAGTGTCCGACTCCCTTGTCAAGATAGGGTCAACGACTGATTGCGAGTCACATAAAGAGTCATTTAATGGACTTCACAGTGTGTTCAGAAGTCAATAAATCCATCGGAATGAAACCACTCTCAACATTCAAACAGATGTTCTCATTGACTCTGATAAAAGCAGACCCCGAAGCACGACGCTATTTGAAATCTTTGCATTTAACAAAAATGTCCAAATAAAGTAAATCGGGAAAAAGGGACAATGATTATTAACATAACAATTATTTGAGTTATAATGTGCACTCTCTGGACTTTCACTCTGACGTGACAAGGGACAGAGCTGGTTGTCAGAGACGTTGTGATGTCGACATACACCAAGTTATAATTTTTGGATTGTGCTTTTTGACTCTAAATAGCATGACCCCTTTCCAATCTCATGCATCTTCCCCACACTTTCTGCATGCTCCTCTATCATCTCATCGACCCCTTTAATTGTGATCCCTGCAAGCATATTCACAAGTTTTGCTGACACGAAAATGAAATTTCTGTAAAGCCGGAAAAGGGGTAAGTCTGCATAAGTTGAAAAGATAGATGTTATGACGTCGTGCAGTTAGCGACACAAATTATTTTCAAATAGTCTGCTCTTTGCAGCGAAATCACTCCTGTCAACGATAAGTTCATGTCGTGTAATATTTAGTGGAATGGACAGAAAGAGTTCCCAGCGAAGTAATGTATCATCAAAAGATATTCAATTCACGCATGAGAATTATTGAATTTTACCAGGAAGGAAAACAAGTAGTAGAAAAACGAGAGTTTCCTCTCCTAAAGGAAATACACGATAGGCATACTACCCTGGAAATATATGTAATGATCGCTTTATTTAAGAATCAGTGATGATATTAAAGCATTCATGTCAGTATGCAACGCAAATTGAAGTTCTGCTTAAACGGCATTCAAGTGATTTTGAAAGCAAACATTTTGCTGCAAAAAGTAGCTTAAATTTCGGTGCTTAGAGAGTCAAGAATACCAAGCAACTTCATCTTGGGGCTAAAATTAATCACAAAATAGTGTAAGAAAAGCTGACTCCGTATCTCGATTACAAATCAATCGTGCATTTTCTAAATTCTAAAATGGCTTTTATGATAAGTGACCATTCGAATGGTAGGTCGAAAAATTGTAGGGGTATATGGCATGATTTTATTGTTGTTTTGAATTATTCACGATGCTCAATGAAATTAACAGGGTGGAAATTAAGCCTCAATGGTGGAGAATTCTCAATTCTTAACAGTAAACTTGTAATATTTTGTTGTAGGATTAGTTGCATCTCTTGCAAGATTCAGTCAAGTTTACATGCATCACATTTTTTATGAAGTGAAAGTCTGATTATATCAACACCGTCCTATGCCCCGCTGAGGGTGGGAGTGACGTTAAGACTTCATCTTCTTTAATGCATCAAACTATGATTTCTGTGGACTGGAATACAAGGAAAAAATGAGTTTAGACATTCGCTCCGAAACAACCTGTAAACAGAAATTTATTTGAGGAAAGCGACTGCAAAAACTTACCATAATAAATGCGGGTGTCAATACGTTTCAATTGCGTTACATCAACATCAGACAGCTCCTTCCAGCCCTTTTCAATCCAATGATAGGCGGTTGATGGCCCAACACCATAAATGTCATTGAAAAGCTAAAAAATACATACAGCCAAATAATTGATGCCTAAAATGACAGTTTTCTGTAATGACAGTTATTACTGCAATTCTACGTATTAAAGCTAATGGAATATTCATTAATTAATATCCTTCCATTAATCAATTCCGAATACTCATTAAAGCGTTGAAACAGATGAAAAAATTATTGTTCACATTAACTGAATGTATACCGCATTCTATCAATTAGAACTCGTCCCCGAAAAGAGCCCGCTCATAAATTTATCGATTAAGGGGTTTTTACGAGTTTTATTACAAAGCCACTACTTTTGGAATGAGACACCATACACGACTAATCAATAAATCAATAAGGCTAACGTTTCTGTATTGACAGTCAATAGCTGTCAGCAATTATTATCCTGCTAGCTTTTTTGAGATTATCATTTTTTCACTCATCATTTTTTTGATCATTTATCATCATTTTTTGGATTGCAAAAATCCTGTAACCGGCTGGTTACATTCGAGAAAATACAGGACCCCATTCACAGGACCACCGTCTTAAATATTTGAAATAATGAAATTCTCTGTTTGATGCACGAAGAGCAAAGAAGTCGTGCCGCTTTCATAAAGTTGGTGTGAAAATGATGCACGCATTTAGTACCGGAAGAATTCGAACTTAGATCGTTTGGTGACTAGAATTGTAAACTAAAAAGCCATAAAAATGGATTAAATGATTTGTAAAAAATGCAGCATGTGCGCCTTTATTAGACCTCATCCGTCAAATCAAAATCCAATGAGTTGTAATCTATTGAGGTCGGCTTCATTATAGAGAAATGTGCTACCTTGAACTCAAAGGTTGAGTGAATTTGACTTCCTGATTAACTCAAATGACGAGCGCTAACATCAACTTCGAATTTTTGATCGCATATGTTTCGTGGGGTTTTACAACAGTCTTACTCAGTCATGCATGTACATGAGTGATTTAGGCAACTAGAAAAATACAACACTCACCTCCATGGTTTTGAAGAATTCACTGTTTGATTGAATTTCAGTAACTTCTTCTGATTTCCCATAGTTTAAAATTTCCTGAAAGTACACATGCAATTCAATTCTACGGCTGTTCAATGTTCAGTTTTTTAATGTGCAAACTTTGATACTAATAAAGAACTAATCTCTGTCAATTCCTTATAAATTTGTGAAATAGTAGTGGTAGCACACGTGCTTCGCAACAGTCACAATTTCAGTGTTTTAAATATCGTTTTTGTGATTTTAACAAAACTCAACTAATTCAATTTTAATAAAACTTAGGAATTTATAATACTGAGGATATTTTCAGCCAACATTACACGATATATAAGTCTTCATAGTGAGAGGACGTGCATTCATCAATTTAGCTTTGTAAATTTTGGAACAGATTCTAAATTTTGGAGTTGATTTCTCATTTTTCAATTTATTTTATGATAGTCATCTTGAAAAATTATTCAGCGAATCAAAAACGCTGTGACTATGTGGCATATTTAATAAAAAGCAAAATGACAAGATTATGTATTTCTATGTCAACCTTTTATATAATAAAATTCAATGGGTGCATCTACCAAGTGCTATAATAGCTACCACTTTGAGGAATGCACAATGTCATATTAATGTTCTAGTAAATACTTCTCATCATAATCATACATAAAGCGAGTATGATATGAGGACATACTACGAGCATGTCTATAATTCCTGAGGTATTATTCATTGTAGAACTCTCATAGAACTTTAGAACTCATTGTAGAATTCATTGTAGAACCTCGAGCTTAGTGAAGGAATTTTCATGATACCGAAGAATTTGAAGGTAGAGCGCATGTGGAACATTATCACATTCCCGATGCATCTCATGATGATATCTCTATGCATGACATGTTGACAACTGTGTTAACGTAGAGATGCTTGAACTTCGATTGATGAGAATAGCCCAGATAGCTGTGAGCCTGTGATCAACTGATCTTGGGCAGATCATGAAAGGGAAAAGTAGTGAAGATTTTGAATATTTTGCATTAATTGCATCACAAATGTTTTTGCGACTAGCAAATCAATGCAGCCTGAACTTTCTGGTCTCCATGGCACATCAGTAAGGTGCTTGGCTTAGTGGTCTTTTGGTCGTGCGGTCGAGCTCCGAGTGCACCAGGAAATCGGCAGGAGCGGCATCCGCTCTAAAAGAATTACAGCGCCAAATCTAAAATATGACTATGTCAGCACCGCCCAAGTCACGAGTGAGGGAGCAGTGACGCTAAAGTTTGATCGTAACAATGAGGCTTTAACGCCACTCCTCCTCGACTGGTTGTAATAACATAGTCAGATTTTGTTCTTTTGAAAAATGGAGCAAAGTTGCAAAAAAGTTTCCGGTCGAGAAGCATCTTTTTATGATAGGTTGTAATTAAGTTATTATAGTCTAACTGCGTTCGCAAAAGAGAGATCCGACGTTGAGGTGAATGTCTAGCATGGTGAATTTCTAACATTGACTTCTCTCATTCGTGGAAACGCTTTCGCTACCCCCAATTCAAAATCGGTGAGTTATGATCAAATATCGAAAAAGCATGAAGTACAAGCCAACATTTCATTTACCTCAACTATACGAAGGGCGTGTTTTCCTAAGTGGCGAATGCACTTTACTTCTTGTACAGCTTTGACTTCGTGTTGCAGATTGATTAATGCGGCAGCAGCGCGATCAAATGCCAAAGCTTTCGCATAGAATTGTTGTTCCGAAGAGACACCATATCGAAATTCAGAAAACTTTGAAAGAATTCGAAATGCCATCTGAAAGATAATGTTAATTTTTAAACAGGGTCCGTGATTACTGAGCTGTACGTCATCACTGTCTTGCAAAGAAGAGAATTTCGATAATAAACTTACCACAAATCGTTCATTGAAATGTTTCAATGGAGAAGGTCGTTGACAAGCGTATTCCACAGCCGTTTCTGCAGGAATGTCCACAGCTTCGTTTGAAGCCTGAAGAAAGCAGCCTACACTTAGTTGAGCAAAACTAAAGCAAAGAAGAATCGAAGCAACTTGACCACAGAATTAAATATTTTGTTCATCTGCTTCGGTTTGCTAGAAGTGTGATTAATGCGAAATTGACGGCACATCGAGGAACCAATTAAGTGGGCAAAAAGGAATTCCTAATACTTTCCAGAGAAAAAAAAGTCGTGCGTCGCTTGCGGATTAATGTGAGTTCCAGCAAAGTGCTTCGATAGCCACAATTCCTTCAGATTCGAAGAATTCAGATCATTGCGCACAAAGTGTTCTCCATAATGTTGTCCCTTCCGATCATTATTAAAAAAAGTAGCAGGCGTACGAAAATTAGTTCACTTGATGATTTCACCATCGTCCTCTCACCATTCCTTACTGCATAGTGCATACACTGAATCGAATTTTAGCTAGACGATGTGTGTTTTGGTGTGTACGAAGTGATATCGCAGCAAACACGTGTCTGTCACTGGCTCTGGTGTCCTCTGCTGACAGCTTATTGTTTGCCATTTCCAATAGCAAGCGATACACGAATTATCCATTCCAGAAGGAGCAAGTTGTCTAATTCTGTGATGTACCATTTCGATATGAAGGCTAGATATGATTCTTCTTTTCTAGGAAACCAAAGACACGCACAGATGAATCTAATTCCTAAGCTGCGACAGGTCACAGCTTGACACTTCTGATATCGATAGCGTAAAATAAGTACATCTCATCCACCGGTGGTAATGTCAGTCACTTATTGAAATCAGCTCAAACGTGGTTTGCCAATTACTTTATCGATAACACTCGCTTGTCGCATGTTGGCTTCATTTGTTTCAATATTCAGTGGTGTTGTGTGTGCCTACGATATAAAAGTTGAATGGATGACTCTCTGACTGTTGATTACTTAAACCGTGTCGTCGGCAAGCTTTCTTTCTCGAAGAGACTAATGATATGGAATTGATTTAGATGTCAAACCTCTGAACCAACAAAAAACCATTTTCGCAAGTTGTCAATAGCATCAGTGATTGTACCGGCAAAATTCAGGCGCCTGATGTGTCGTGGAACAGGAGTTTCAAATCGAGACTGTCAAGCTTCTATGATGAATGATCGGCAATGCGGGCAACATGCGGCCTCCGTCCTTTTTTTCAGATTTCGACTTGGATACACGAAGCATGGAAAGATACTCCAGTTACCCAGATACAGTCTTCGATGAAGCAATGTGGAATAACCAACGCTCGAGATGGCTGAGAGGATACCATGATAGAATATTTTAGAAGTAATCCAAAAGTCAAAAATATCTTCGAAACGACGTCAGTTACAGGTAACTCCGTTCTGACATCAACTGAGTCAGAGGAGGATGATGTGTGCGCTTTGGATGAGGTCTCTGATAATAGCTGATGTGATACTAATGAAAGTAATTAAACGATTTCTCATGCACTGACTTGGAGAAGCTTGTTTTTCTTACTACAGGCTTACTGGAGCATTTCTGATTGAGGCAAAAAGCAGGATACCGTTATGCAAAGGCAATAATCTTCATGTTGATTACAGTACTGCATACGTATATAACAATGCTAATAATAGGACCCACTTAAAGTATAGCCTACGGTCAATATTTTAAGAAATGCTGACTCCTAAATATAAGAAAACAATGTTTCGTCACTGACATGAATTAATAAAAGCCTGTTCTCTATTCAACGCCTGACTAAAATCTCAGCGAAAAAATAAACGCCGGGAGCGTTTATTAGAAGATATACGGTCACAGAATTAGATTCATCTGCGCGAAGCAGATAAACAAAATATTTAATTCTGTGTATACGTTAGTCAGTTTTTAACACTGAAAGACGCAAATGTGCCGCACCTGACTTGAAATTCGATGCCGTTCTTCAATCGAAATGTATTTGCCAGCTTTCAAGCACTCAGATAGCCACTTCGTTGAAATAACAGCTATACTCTCACAGTCCGCGTCTAAACCTGACTTCTTCAACGAAGATGAAACCTGTTCCATGCTGTCATATTCAGTAACGATAGCATCAATTTCTGATCTGCAAAGTGACCCAAAATACAAATTAGCTGATGTAACTCATGCGAGTACTATTGCAAGAGCATGCACTATGGCGCTATAAGATAGCAAGATAAATATTATTTTATTTTTTAAAAAAGCAAAATGCTTCGTTGTCTCTGTGTTATTTCTATAAAATGTTCATCGTTGGCTCTGAAGGCGAGAGGTTGAGTCAGTGTTAATGACAAGAATAATATGTGGCCTCCTGACGTAGAGGACCATCTCGATGGAGCCTGCGTGGTGCGGCAAGTCATGCTTTTTGGTTGAAAGTCATGACCATTGTTTTCACACCATGAGAAGATGGTCGAGCGTGCGGAACTGTGGATGATATGGTGACGTCAGACTGAAAGACAAGAAATCGAATGACAGCATCAGAAAAGCACTGGGTCTTGAGAACATCAAATACATCGTGAGAAGGTAAAGTCTGCATTGGTTTGGCCACAAGGCAGGTAGAGATGAAGCGGAGTGAGTCAGAAAAGTCATGTGGATGGGAAAAAGAGAAGGAAAACACAAGAAGACCTGGAAAAACGTGTTGAAAGAAGATTTCAAGCGGTTTCGAGTCCAGTAATCGGCCGGAATGGTTGTCGATAAAAATGAAGCAAAGTTGTCCAACTGAATATCCTCTGAAATAAGAGCGCAAAAGTGATGATTTACAGCTCATTTTGAAAAGTCTGTAAATCGAACATCAATTCAGATTTTCTCAGTACATTGTATTAGTTATATGTAATTGGGAAAATTTAATTGTCGAAGATTCGAGACCAATTATGAACTTTCAGTTCTTCAACCAAGGACCTTCGATTTTTAAACTAAAATTTTCAAGGGGAACTAAAATTTTCCCCAATGTTAAAAATTTCACTTTTAAATTGGGGATTCAACGGCTAATTCAAGGATTTACAAGGCTCAATAACTGCTTTTGTCACATCATAGTGAAAAGAAAAATAGCTTTCTTCGACCGATTTGTTTTGCAACAAAATTGAAATTCACTATTCAATATTTTGCCGTAGGCTTTGTCACCAGTCAATACACTGAATGTTGGACATTTATAAAGGGATTCTTGGAGCGGATCTCTCACTCTTCCTCAAGCTCTTTGCTTTATTTGGGTATTCTGCAGTTCACGATGAATGATATTCTATGAAATTACGTCGAAGATCGGATCATTGTAAAGTGAAATGAGATGTCTATGCACTAATGAATTCGGTGATAATAAAATTATGCTCTTTCAATCTTGTCCTGATAATCCTTCTCGCTTCACCGAAATACTTTGCCGAACAAAATTTGCATTGTATTTCGTTGACGCACAATATGACATTGCAGATATCATGGTTTGATGTACTTTGACAGAGTACACAAATCTCAGTACCATAAACACGCACTTTCCTTCTGAGTAAAGAGGAATAGTCACTGAGACTTCAATCAGATCGTAGAACGTCTTGCTGAAAACCCTGCAGTACATAAGAGCCAAGAAATTTCTATGAATGTAGAAAACTGATGCCGTATTTCTTGTGTAATGATAGGGATAAGTTGGGAACGAATGGATTGTAGATTGCAATTTATATGTAATGGGATGATCATTTATGCGCGACCGATTGTGATTTCGATATTTTCACCTCATTTTAAACGAAATCTACTGCAAGATTTTAGTTTCTTCGATTTTCTCTCATTTTAAAGTGTTAAATTAAAGGATGGTGTCTATTAAAAGTGATCTTTGCAGCTGTGGCGTCAGTAGTAGTAATATGGCATCATAAAAAATGTAACTATTCTAGCAGATTTTTCTATGGCTCCTTGAGAGTTCCTCAATTTCGGAAAAAGGATTGATTCATCTTATAAACATGAGTCGGCATCTTCATAAAACTTCAAGAATATCATCATCGAACTTACAGTTCAAGAGTCTGTTTGAAACGAATTCCCTTCTTCTTCATCTGTTCGCAATATATATTCAAACGCGTCTTTTGAATTTTATCAGGTAAAATATATATAACCGGGGAATCCATATTTAGAACTTGCCAACCAAAGCTGAAATGGAAAGATGCTTTTTGAAATGCTAGTAGTTTGGTGGGCAGAAATATACAATAAGGGGTGGTATGAAATATGAATGAATGCAGGCAATACATTACCACTTTTCACTATTATTATGAAAGAACTTTGAAATAATAGATTGACACTGTTTTCCAGATTTCGTTTCTCGACAAAGTGAGTTTCACTTACAAATCATGACCAAATTTTTGTTGAGGAAAAACAGAATCATGTTTAAGTAATCGATATTTCTTGACGAAAGGTTTCATATTACATAAGCGGCGGTATGCGGCACTAGTTAACGCAGTTGCTTTTTGCTAGATCTTTTTATAATTTATCATTGATCACAAAGTCTGTTATCTAATTGTGTGCCACCTCACTTCAAAGGGGCATCCTAGATGTATTTAATTTAAATCACTACACCTCTTTCTGTAATGGATCGATGGCTTCAACTACTCGTACTTTATTAAGAGACAATTATCAGTCCCACACTATAAGTTAAGGTTTTACACAATCACAAATATGTATTGACTTAAACTTAGATCGTTTGACATTTTAGCCGTCTCTTCAATCCAATAAAGCATAATATACATGTAGTTAGTTCACCGTGTCATTACCACGCACTGCTCAGTATAATATTATTGAAATTTCTTCAAAATACCTATTTTCTATCATCCTATCAAGATAGTAGGTGCTACCTATGACTAAACACGTGATGGGCTTACTGACAATATTGAGGAAAGTATAAAAGGAAATCTAATTCCTTAACACTCACTAACGAAGAGGAAGCAGGAAAATATTCATCTTTTAAAGAAAATATGCTACTTACGTTAGGAAAATACATGTAATCCTATGCATCTCGGGGTAACTGCAAAGGCCGATAGCGACCGAGTAAACAAACATTAAAGTCACCCATGTAATCGCAGATGTTCGTTAAAGAGGGTGAGTCTGGTCACCTAACATCGATGTGAAAAGTCTAAAAACAGCAATCTCGCGACGATAGCTCTAATGATCGAAATATGAAGAGGCACAATCACTATTGCTACAAGTGATCTCATGACATCGCTGTGTACTCGCTCGATAGCTTTCTCCTGCGTAGCACATTCAATTGGCAGAATAATGGCGCACAGTACTCCAAAACACCACGGATGCATACACAATATATTTTAACCAGTTTTTCTGTTGGCAGAAATGTCTTCAGTTGGCAAATTACGCTTAACATGGAAAAAACTGACATATATATTCCATCATGGTGTCTTTTTGTTAATGAGGTAAATAAGAACTCAATGCTGAACTCAATAGAGATGGACATCGGTCCATGCCCAGCAAAAACAAATTGAACTAGCGGCAAAAGATTTAAATTTAATGAGAATTTAGCGAGGACTTCATGTCCAGATTTCATGCCTCGTTTGCATTAATTGACAAGAGTAATTTAATAATGTTTGAATTTCCTATAATTTCAGGTCGATATTCAAGTAATTTATTAAAATAACAATAAGTACCATTAAACAGCAGCTGGTCATCTATCCTCAGGCCTTGCCATGAAATTATCAATAACACTAAAGTAATAATAACTGAAAAGCCTACATAAATGAGCGGAAAGCAATGTAAGAGACATTAGGCAATCTTTAGTCTTTCAGAATTGGAAATCTATACACAACAAAGTTGTGACATTATGGATTTACTTCCATTAGGATCCACATATCCCTACTTCGGTTAAGACGACTGGATGTCTATTATGAGATAAAATAATGTGCGAGAAAACGTAGATAAAAGTGATCTTTAATTGATGTTTCACTTTGTTTTTTCTGTATGGTATCAATTCTTCGCTCGCATCACAGTGGTGATGGAGTACTGGAATATGCACCGCTTTATCAGTTGGATTTGGAGACCTGCGAATCGTCAAGTTTACAGTCGAATCGAATCGGGTTGTGATTCGCGAATCAAATCGAATAACAGAAAACTTACGTAGGCCTATTTCAACATATTTATTAGAACATTTTATTCGCTTAGCCAAGTACCGGGTGCGTCAAAAGTCTTTGCCAACTGAAAAGAACATTTCAATTCGGTGAAATAAAAACATATGTTTCATTCATATGTAAGTAGGATGGTGTCATATCACTAAAAATCAGAATTCGAAAAGTCCTACATCATTGTCGAAGCAAGTCCCTTGTCGTTTTATGAAAGCAAGAAAAGGTCTTCTAAACATATCCAATAGGATATTTTCAATATCGGTTGCAATTTTACCTTTTCTCCGTCAACGTAGACTTTTAAGGTCAGATATGACCACAACCAATAGTCGCAAGCACTCAAGTCAAGTGATTTAGCTGGTCATTCAACTGGCCCACTCCGATCTCTACTGATTCGACAAATATTTATCAAGATTTCTCGACGTTTCGGTGGTAGTGGGAAGGTGTCTTGCTGGCACAATATTTCACGCCTTCTCGTGAAATGCGGCCCAACTTTAACAAATAAAATAGAGCAATGTTGTTCTCCAGTCATCGTTTCTGTGCATATATCAACAGCTACAAAGTTATAATAGCCAATGAGCGTCCACGCTATCAGACTTGCACTTTGGCCAGGATTGAAAATGCACAAATGCGATTCATTGGATTTTCAGATCACTAGTAATGAACATTGTGTTTATTCGCGTCAATAACAAGATTGAATACGCCTTAGTCAGAAAAAGTGATTCTTCATTCGAATGCTGGATATCTTGTGAACTTTGATATAATCTCCTCGCAAAATTGAACTCTTCTGTCGATGTCTCCATCGCTGATGCATGATGAATAAATTGGTTTGTACGGATGCAGTTTGCTGCTTTTCAAAATTCGACACACTGACGTTTGAGAAACGCTTTCCTGATCAGATAGCCTTCGAGTAGAGATGGATGGGGTCTGCAGACATTGCTTCTACTGTTACTTCACTGCTGTCATCGCAGTTGCAGTCACAGGCCTGCCGAAAGAGGACGGTCTTATTGAAAGATTACAGGTCTCCAATAGTTTGTCTCTCCAATAGGGGACAGCTCTCCTCAACGTTGTTTACTTGATGAATTCTTAGAAAAATTCTTGACGGCATTCTTCTACGGTTATTTTGAATAGCCCAGGAGGTAATAGTAATTCTATCGTGAATTTTGTGCTCCTTGTTGGATAGCAATAGTGATTGTGATATGTAGCAGTGTAGCCTATCAAAGTTCATATAACTGTTTGTTCATGAAACGGAGAAATTGTAGAAGTTCATGGCTTACGGGTAGTATGGAAAGAACCTTGCATAGAAAGTGCTTGCCTATTTTCACTTCGATATGTTGCTAATAGGTTCACATTTGATAGGTTGCTGAATTGGCAAAGACTTTTGACTCACCCGGTACACCTAGCATACCTACATCTTTTCATATATGGCCATTGACCTCTAGAGACTTGAGGAGGAGGGGGCAGCGGACCACGGAGCCATGTTTTTCTATTTCACCTTTTTGAATTGTGGATATATCAACCGCCCATGTCCATGAAAGATCATCATTTTTTGACAGTAATTCTGCATGCAGCATTTCATTTCAATTGAATCAGTAGAAGTATGGTAGATAGGGTCTCAGAGTGTGTGGAAATTCCAACCAAAAATTTTACTATTAGATAAAAAAGATTTTGCGCAAGTCCATGATGGTGCATAATGCGTGGAATTCATTTAGTTACCGCCTACAACATGCTCGTGTTGTAAGATCGATAAGTGGGAATATTTTGCTTTCGCACATGATCGCGCGTGGCCTGTTAGCCTATAGGTGCAAGTTGGCATAAATCAATGTTCAAGATGAAAGCCGTCACTACATTCATAGGTCAACACCAAAAATAGATTGTTGACAAAGTTTTCATATCAGCAATTAATGAGCTTGAGACATAGCCAGCTGAGAGTCCAAAACTGCAACAATTACGGCTGTGGGTAGGCCTATTTCCAAAAAGGATGGATAATTTTTAGAAAGCGAATCAAAGGGTTCTGCTGCACGGAGTAAATCAATTTCAAAAAATCAAATAAAAATATTAATCAATTATTGTGGCAGTAAACATCGTGAAAACCCAAAACGTGAGCCTAAAATTTAATGGTAAATGAGCAACTGAAATTTTAACATATCTTATTTATGAAAATGCACAAAATCTAAATAGATCAATACAATATCAGTTAAATTACAGCATTATTGTAAGACTCAGTGACTAACTTGCTGTTGTCCGTCGTTGACCAAACTTTGAAAATCAGGCATTTGAGAGGATGTCATCAAACGTAAACTATTCTCGAGTTTGTTTTTCTGTTAAGCGCGTCCAGTACTTGTTTTTTATGAACTTCAATTTAAAGAACGCTGCCTCGCAACGTATTTGCTTCCTAATAGAAATAAAACATTTTGGGCCAACTCTCGCAATCTTGGATATTCCACAGCTGATTTACATATTTCATGCAAAATATCACCATTTTCGAACTGTTTCACAAGACAATCATTCACCTTCAACTCGATCATTTCTATTTGAAGGTCGAATGGAACCTCTTCTATCTGGATCAGATGCGGCGAGGCAACGAGTTTTTTTGTAGGAGCAAGTGCGTTGAAGTCGTCGAAGCGCGCACTAAATTCTGGGTTAAGCGCATGTTCTATTTATGAGTTATCGAACTGCTTGAACGCCTTCATCGCACCTGCGGGCGCGCATTTTTTCAAGCAAAATGGACATAAAGGTGTTCGACAGTCACAAGGTGACTAGCATGCTACTATAGTGACGATTATTTTTCGATTGCCTTGAACTCCAGAAATATTTGCAATACACATGTACAATATTCTTTTTCATTTACTTCTCATTGTCACGGCCGCAGGTTGCGCACCCCTGCACCATATACTCGCAAACTTACTGAAAGCTGACACTCAAAGGATTAGTGGCATCGATCTGCTACACGTAAATATTATTGTTCTACTAAAAATAAACTTTCCCGATGTTTAGATATCGATACAAGCCCGCAAATTGAGAATTTGTAAAAGGGGGTCCACTGAACCCCTTTCAGGTTTCAGGGGGTGAAAAAGCTCATGTCTATGGGGTTAAAGATGCAGTGACACTTTGGCGCTCATGAAAAACAAGCGGTCAAGTTTGAATGCACATGTTTTTCTGAGATACTTCTGCGATTTATAGCTCAACTTGTTTCTAATGATATCTACATAATTAGTCAGGTAGCGGATCTTGATTCAACGTCCACTTCCCCTCTTTTACTTAAGTCTGGATCTTTCAATGCAACTTTCCTCAATTGGACCTTTATTTAAATCTTGAGCACGGGGAAGCAACATTTTTCAATAACTAAATGTCAGCAGATTCATTTCAATTTTACTATTCAGTAATTAAGTTTAGATTTTCTCAAGGATACAATTTCCCCTAGTTTTTAAGGATTTCCTTAGTCACTTCCCAAAGAAGACGATCAGTATATAAAATATGCCATTTCTTGAAGCTCAACACCCGAAGCACACTGGTGCTCTCTAACTCTATGTGTGACCGCACCTCCACACCCAAGGCGTGTTGTCAACCACTTGCAGTAAAATTCTAGCACCAAAAGATTATTATTCAGGCCTTCTGTCACGCTTTTATTAAGTCGTGCCGAACTGGAAGAGGCAATAAATCAAAAGAAAAGGATGTGGAATTATTTTTGTACTGCCGAACCAAACTGATTATGTTTTTAGAATTAGAAATTCGAATCGAATCTTCGAAGGGTACCTAATATCAATGCATGTACAGGACGTGTCATATAATGGTAGCATTTCATTTAGCATGCTTGGATGTAGGCCTACTTCTCAGATACATATTTGCGCTGACTTGCTCATAAACATGGGTTATGTCTTGATTAATTAAGTTTAGAGTTTCCAATATAACCCTGACATGACGCATTCTATGCATAACCTACCGATATCTGTGTAAATAGGATTGAGTATCCGAACTTATAATGTGTAATTCTGAGTAGTAACAAAACTCTGATAAGATCGTGCATGCTAATTTTTTTCTTAGATTGAATCAGCGAAATGCAGCTTCTTAGTACAGGCATATTCAGGGTTGCTACTTAAGAAAACCAAAAATTCAGAATTTATGTCTTTGTTTGTAGTAATATAATAGCGAATACAAAGTGCAGAGCCCTGCTCTTTAACAGGAAAATTATGATAATTAAGCGTGACAAAAAAACTATCTAAATAATCAGATAGACCAGTAGGGAGCCTCAAGCCAACTAAAAAAAGCAGCAAGCGTTAATCGGCCGTATATATATTTATCTGAAATTTCAAATGCTAATTCGGAGGATTCTTGCTTGCTTTGCTTAATTTATCTTTCTGTAATTCGGTAGAAAAAGCAGAATTGAAATGCGCCCAAAAGGTATTCGTCAGAAACACACTCTGAGCTGACACACTAACATGCTATCAAGTGAGCCTAGAAGACACACGTCCAGTGAACCGTTTGAACTCCTTTCTTTGCACACATAACACAACTTTGGAAACAACATCTTCAGACCATTTTCCCTGACAGGTGCAATCTCAATACCTTCAAGAGGAGTGTGATGGACTGACGGACATATCATTTTAGATGATATGTTTGCTTCCCTTGCTCATTTAAAATAATCTAATTTTCCAATGAGTTACCAATCTAACTTCCCTTTTGGCCCTTAGCTGTGGTGGGGGTTAAATCTGTCAAAATACCTTAAGTCTAAATTAAAATGTTTGATGTTAAAATAAGACTGCTGGTTTGCTCTCATGATGCATTTTCTGAGATGCGAGTCAGGAAAACAAGATTAACAGATATTGCACTTTGTGGTCAGTTTTTTATTCGCGTGATCAAGGATAGTGTCCGAAATCTCGCGAGAAATAGTAAATTAATTTCGAGTCCACCTAATTTATGAACAAAACTCTTCTGCTTAAAGGTTGAAGATATAACTTTAGAATGTCTTAGATTATTTCACTCAGACAGTGTTGTTGAAGCTTTAATCAATCTCCCTCCGATTAAATAGGATTTATGTCCCATCAGTCACCCAATCACTGTGATGACATTATGAAGCTGCCAAACAGAAATACATGAAAAATGAAAACAGTATCGTGTTGTTACGAATTTTATACAAAACCTGACTGTATGAACAATTTCAAAAGGTTGAAATCAAAAATAAAAATGTTCACTGTACAACTGTACACTGACACTTTAAATGCAGGAATGTAGGCACCGGATGAAATACTGCTCAATCGACCCCGTGATATTTCTGTATTTCATTTCTTCCTTGTAATTCATTGTCCATCTTCAGGAATTCTCCACATATTCCACTTTCCAGTGGCCGAATGTTTTTATGTTTCTTGCGCAGCCACTGTAGCAACAGATCATTTCTGATACAGCGAAAACAGGAAATTACCAATGTTCATTTTCCCGAGAGGATTTCCATTAGAAGAAGCTGTTGATGAATTCTGAAATAAGAAAGCTTTCGTGACTCACAAAATCATTCACACATACAGGACTTGTACAATTTCAAAGTTAAATCTCTATTACAGTAATTCCTCCAGTCTTTAGCACTGTGCTAAAAATAGTGTTGAAAAATATAATTGTTTGACATAATGTGGAATTGATTGACAATAACCGACAGGCACAACTTCTTGTGCGACTTTGATAAAAGATCTCCCAGCTAAAAAATATTTTCAAATATTACGAAGGTGCGTCAATTTCATTCAAACTAAGTGATTTCCATCATAGATAAAACATCTGGATGTCTATAATTATTTATTTCTATTGACAATATTAGTCGAAATTAGTGCCTGTTCCTTATTTCCATAAGGCCTCATTTTTTGCAGAATTCCTCTCCGCAAGCAGATAAATGACGGAATAAGACATGCCTGGCTACTGATCACAAAGCAGCTTTCATGTCATAACAAGTTGTATGAAAAAACAAAAAAAATTCCATCCAAATTTGCACAAAGCCAAATTCAGAATGTCTCACGCTTTCGCAGGAAAATGTAGCAATTATTGTGCGCCTGATATTTCGGCTGTCTTTATCAATGGTATGCAGTAGGTGAATGCAAGGACGGAATTGAAGAAACATTGTAGTTAATGATGAACTAAATTAAATAAAACAATGTTTAGTAGATTGGCTGCTTCGTCACAAGGTGACGCATTTAGAAATGAGAAAAATCTCGTTTATTGTCGGTTGAGCCACAGGTTTGAGGGTGCGACATTTGGGCTTCGTCGATTCTCGCTTTCTTAAGTGTACCCCTTGCACGCTGTCCGGTATTGTGCATGTCGATGGTCGAGCTGTAAAAACATTATGACCTTCCTGAAATTGTGCATCCACTTTTTTCCAATAAGCATCCAATTATCTACCTCGGTCATTTGCAGCTGGGCATTCTTCGGAGGTAACCAAGCCACCTTACTCGATTTCGCAGCAGCTCGGCGTCCAGATTATTCAGGCCAAGCATCCTTCGTAGATCGCAAATCGAGTACTCATTCTTGGTGAGGCGTCTGAGAACTTCTGCTTTTATGGGCCATGTCTCCGAAGCAGTGCGTTTCTTATACATGTACATTGTACAATTGTGCATGCTTTGTAAACATGACCCATGAATCTGAGAGAAATCCCTTCCGCGAGGTCCATTACACGTCGACGACATTGTATTGGAGGAATGGTAGATTAAGATGTCTTAGTCGTTCTTTGTATGGAATGGAAGTTGAGCCATGAATATTCCGAGTTAAGCGCCGTTGCACACGTTCGATCAGAACAAAGTCTTTGGATAAGGATGGATTTCAAACTGGGACGGCATATTCCAGGTGTGGGCGAACTAGGTAGGTGTAAAGCTTCATAAGCACTTTAGAATCTCTTGACATGAAAGTCAGTAGGATGGCAGAAAGAACATTATTGGCCTTCTTGACGCAAAGGATGGTGTGCAGTGAGAATTTGAGATCCTTCGATATGTGGATTTCAAGGTCTTTCACGCACTCAGACCACTAGATTGTGAGAGCCAGGATTACGATGTCCGAATGAGATAATTGAACATTTCTCTGAATTCAAATGCAGTTGCCATTCCTTTGACTACACCTTTTTAATCTCAAGTTCAGAAGTTTTAAAATGAAATTCAGAAATTTTAAAGTCAAATTCAGAAATGTTAAAATCAATTTCAGAAGCATTAAAATGAAATTCAGAAAATTTGAAATTAAATTCAGAAATTTTGAAGTCATATTCAGAATATTTAAAGCGAAATTCAGAAAATTTAAAATCTATTTCAGAAGAATTTTTAACATTTAAAAACTATCAAAAAACACTATATTCTCAGTAACTAAACACATAGGATCGCTTCAACCGCTTTGGTTAACGCCCACATTTCAATAAAAAAAGTTCTGTCATTTTACTAATGCCCAACATCCATGTCTACCATGGCTTGCGCAGCAGCAAAGAAAGTCTGACTGTGTTGACAGCAGCGGGCACAGTCCTGACCAGTTATGCTGCGGATTGCGTTTTCTATTCTGGTTTCTACATATTGCAGTCGCTGTTCTCCAAGATTGTCGCCACTTACATTGGGCACCGACATATTCCGCTTTACATGGGATTTCAATTTCGACCAAATTTGCTCAATGGGATTGAGCATCGGTGAGTATGGTCCCAATCTCAAAATAGTGAGTCCAGGATTCGTTTCGATGCATTGCTCCAAACGAGAGTGACACGGAGCGTTGTCACAGACGACCACAACATGCTCAGGAAGAATGTTATCTGGTAACTGTTCCAGCATCACATTGACCCATTCAACAGATTAACAAATTAACGCCCACATTTCAATAAAAAAAGTTCTGTCATTTTACTAATGCCCAACATCCATGTCTACCATGGCTTGCGCAGCAGCAAAGAAAGTCTGACTGTGTTGACGTGATGCAAATTCAAGACTGAATTCTGACGAACCAGGAGATTGTTATCACACTAAATGCATACTCAGCAACTGAACCGCTGCTTTGGAGTTCCTATTTCTCGCTTGTTAATGTAGATATCTTTGCGACCATTAGTGGTGTGGAGTTGCTTGTCCAGAAACTGTTTTATTCAGAAGTCCATGAGTCAGCATACAGGCCGTTCTCTCCTTCATAGTTATCAGGTTGTACCACTTCGAACAACTCGCATCATCATTTCGTCATGTCTCACAGAGGAAAGTACAATAAAGGAAACGAAGCGGATAGACGAAGAATTATCAAGTGCGCAGAAGAAGACCGAGACTGGCAAAGGTTAGCAGAAAGTCTCGGAGTGAAGTATAAAACCGCATACTGTTGGATTAGACAGGCTCAGATTGCCGAGGAAAACGGAGATAATCCTACAAGACGAAGAGGTGGTAGTTCCAAGAAGATAAGTGAGGCTCAAATCGACTATTTGTGTGAAACAATTGAAAATCGCCCCCAAATTACCTGAGTTGAAAAATGAAGTTCTACGACGTTTCGACGTGCAAGTAACTGTACCGACAATACATAACTATTTGCGAGGACGTCTTGTAACTTTGAAAAACGTTGTCTTTGAACCCGAAAGGATGAATACCCCAGACATGAAGCGCAAGCGACGCGATTACGTATTAGCCGCAACTGAACTGATGCGACAGGGTAAAACCTTTGTTTGGATTGATGAAACGAATTTTAACCTGTTCTGTCGCAGAACTCAAGGTCGTGCCCGACAAGGTGATAGAGCAATTGTCCTTGCACCAACATCGAAGGGCAGAAATATTCATGTCATCGGTGCCATTACATCCTACTCGATCGTACATATGACCCATAGACGTGGAGCTTTTAAGTCAGAGAACGCTGTTGAATGGGTCAATGTGATGCTGGAACAGTTACCAGATAACATTCTTCCTGAGCATGTTGTGGTCGTCTGTGACAACGCTCCGTGTCACTCTCGTTTGGAGCAATGCATCGAAACGAATCCTGGACTCACTATTTTGAGATTGGGACCATACTCACCGATGCTCAATCCCATTGAGCAAATTTGGTCGAAATTGAGATCCCATGTAAAGCGGAATATGTCGGTGCCCAATGTAAGTGGCGACAATCTTGGAGAACAGCGACTGCAATATGTAGAAACCAGAATAGAAAACGCAATCCGCAGCATAACTGGTCAGGACTGTGCCCGCTGCTGTCAACACAGTCAGACTTTCTTTGCTGCTGCGCAAGCCATGGTAGACATGGATGTTGGGCATTAGTAAAATGACAGAACTTTTTTTATTGAAATGTGGGCGTTAACCAAAGCGGTTGAAGCGATCCTATGTGTTTAGTTACTGAGAATATAGTGTTTTTTGATAGTTTTTAAATGTTAAAAATTCTTCTGAATATGACTTCAAAGTTTCTGAATTTGATTTCAAATTTTCTGAATTTCATTTTAATGCTTCTGAAATTGATTTTAACATTTCTGAATTTGACTTTAAAATTTCTGAATTTCATTTTAAAACTTCTGAACTTGAGATTAAAAAGGTGTAGATGGTCACCGCGTTGAGATCATGTTGCAGTAGCTGAGCAGATTTTCCAGGATCAGCGCGCTTAATTTCAATGTATGTTTTGATGTCATCTCCGTATTTAAGGATGGTAGAATTCACTACTGTGTCATCGATGTCATTAACGAAGGCGACAAAAAGATCTGGTCCGATAACTGAACCTTGCGGGACACCAGAAATCATAGCATAAGGCGATGAGTGTATTCCGTCAGCAACAACACTCTCTTATCTATCACTTATGAAGTTCTTGAGAAAAGAGAGAAGATTACCTCTTTTACCCAAAGAAGACTTAGAAATGAGTCGAACATCAGGAACAGAGTTGAAGGCTTTCTAAAAGTCTATGTAAATTACATCAGCCCCCTCACCGCGGTTAACAAGGGAAGTAGTGTCTTCAAGAAACTCTAAAAATTGGTGCGTAGATGATGAGCATGAACGAAAACCAAATTGAGTGTTCTTGATGATGCCATATCTGTCCCAGAAATTCCAAAGATAATCACGAACAACACACTCCACTAGTTTGGAAGCGGTACATGTCAAGCTAGCGGAACGATAATTCTCTGCATCCTTACGGCTGCATTTTTTATCAATCGTGGTTACAAGTGCATGCTTCCAGATTTGAGGAATATTCCCCAAAACAAAAAATGTGTTAAAGACACGGGAAAGTTGAGGCAGCAAAATTGAGGCACCTTCTTTAAAACAGATGTATTTCAAGGCCATCTGGTCCGGGGACGGAGAAGCTCTTTTTGCAAGCTAAGTGTGAGAGAATTTTGTCAGGATGGAAAATTACTGATGAGAGGCAATGGTGAGGACTTGATTTAATAGAAGGGATAGGGAAAGTTTCAGTTGTGAAAGCCGATTGGTATAAGTCGACCAGGAATTGAGACACGCGCTTGGAATCGTATGCTATCTGACTTGTAAAAGGGTCTATGAGAGGGCCAATGGTACCTCTAGTCTTTTGCTTGGACTTCACATAATTCCGGAAAAGGCTTCCATAAAAGGGTAATATGAAAATCCCCTTAAAGACTCATTAAAAATGCAATGCATTTGACAAAGTCTCCAGTAAGAGCTGAATTGTATTACCAGAAAATTGAATTTCGTGTTAATCGAAAAATTGGTGCAACTTATTGAAGAATCGAATTTTCAAATACAGCAATGGTCAAGAAAAGGGGCGATGAGTGTCGAACCGACTTCGGAATACGACCTTGGTCTTTGGAGGATTCGGTAATAATATTGGTGAACGTCAACGCGCTAAAATGCAACCTCTCTCTTCGAGATATATTCAATAATTTTTAATCAATTCAATTATTTTATGAGGTGGCACTTGAAACAGTTATTCAGATACATGATCTTTTGATTTTGACACAAAGGTCAATCCAGGGAGTGAAAAATTAGTTACTTTGAATCAAATTTGGATACAATAACAGCTTAAAAATAACGTAAGAATTGACTCATCATGAAAGAAATGCAGGTGCACGAAGGACAATAATGGCACAAATCACAAAATTGCATTCAGCAAGCAATTTAAAAGCATCCTTCAGAATGTTTATACTAAAAAAGAGAAAAATGACAAATTTAGAAAAAGGTGCGCCCTTAAAAAAAAAGGACGACTGGCAACCCCGGACTAGACTCAATTTTAATGAGGTTTCGAAGACCTGGTATTCAAAATACTCTTCTTTAAATACTTTGTATATGTATTCATATCATCTTGGATATTTGGATATTTTTGTCCAGTCTCCAGCTTGCTCCTGGCAAGAAAATGAAAAGAATCATCATTGTACAAAGTTCGCTTATCTGAAGTCAAAACATGCCAACTGAATGGCTCGGACTTCGGACAACCTCATAGTACAACCTGATATCAACTACACTTGATGGAAAAGACTCATACGTCGTATAATAATGCAAAATCTATCTGTAGTCAACGATCTGTTGTGTTTGTTGTTTGCTTTTGCCAAGCTGATAATTATTATCAGCATTATGATAATACAATTGCTTGGTAATATACACATATATGAGTTTTTTAAACATGGTTCCACACAGAGTGGCTAAATCGAAAAGAGAAGGGAAAAAATTTTGCGAAAGTAAAGCTGATGTGAAAATTGTTCGTTTTACAGCAATATTGTTTACCTGAGGGCGTTGCATCTGTAGATTCTGTGTCATCATTGCGAACGGACTCATTGTTTGCTCTTGAGGTTCCTTCTTAACGTGACCTTTCATCTGATGCTCTTCCTTCACGACCTCCGGTCTTTTGCGTTGATGCCCTTTCTCATCAGCATCTTCTTGCTTCATCTCTCTCCAGCACTTTTCATCACCGTCTTCAACTTCGACTTTAAAACTGGCTTCCTGACGCATCTGATCGGAATCTTCTGTCTTCATCACGTCCGGCTTTGATTTAAATTCAATTTTCATCATTTTCTCTCTTGGTTCATCTTGATCAGCTCTTCCAGTCCGTATGTCCGGAGATTCAGTCATATCATTATCCCTGCTTGTGATAGAAGATTGTTGAGAATCGTCCGATGAAGTGTCTGCACCATGCCATTGATCAGGGCCAGGAATATCGGGAAAGTCCGACTCGGAGGATTCATCACTGACTTTTACGTCCATCTGACGGTTCTTCGTTGTCTGGCTAAGTCCTCCTGATTGCTCTTCAACATTGATCTAAAAATATTAGAATTTTTTGAGTTTCAAACCTTTTATCAGACTATTAAGTCGAAATAGGGTAGTGATAAAGTACTGATGGTTGGATAACAAAAATATCTGATGCGTCAAGGACGTATTATTGAGATGTCGACAAAGGGATGCCACAACTTATTTAAATACAATCTGTTTAATCATGTACACATCTCTTCTATCCTGGTACGGGTGAAATTTAGAAAAATCTTTTCAGTCATTTATTCTATTAGACTTATAGCAAAACTGAGCTGATGAAATGTCGACAATGCCAAGAAAGACGCTCTAAACACCAAGATCAAGACACAAGTCTAAAAAAGTCACAAATTTGACACGATCTTATTCTATGAGGAACAAGTGATGTATGATTCTGAGAATCAATATCATTGAATGCAGAATTGCTCTTCATTATAGAAAACGTAGATAAATATGTGAGTATCAGCTCCTTCATTTTCAGTAACAGCAATAATAACTGTTAAAAAAGTTCCTAGCGTTCCAAGCGCTTGATCGTCTTCCGGGAGAATACACCAAGTCTAAACTGATTATCATGGATCAATGATTAACATGATGATATATGGTGAATTCGAAAAAGAAAATTTATGATCTACAACCAGCACACGACTATCAGTATTGTACGTAAGGAGTTCGTAGCGCCGGAAATCAGCAGGAAAAGTCTTAGCACACTGAATGCAATACTCACAGAATTAGACAACTTGCTCGTTTAGACTTCGTTATCAACAGGAAAGAGTCGTATATCGCTTACTATTAGAAATGGCACACGCACTCAAAAAATAAACTGACAGCCGGCCTTTGGACAAAAGCTAGTGAGTGGCGTGCGTGTTGTAATATCATTTCGGTCACACATCGCTGTCTAGTTGCATTCAGTGAGGAATGCGGAGAAGGTGATGAAATCATCACGTGAACCAATTTTTGCTATCTTCCTTGATAAAGATCGGAAGGACCAACATTATCGGGAAAACTTGAGATTCTTCGAATCTGAAGGAATCGTGGTAATCGAGATACTTTGATGGAATTTACAGCAGTCAGCAAGTGACGCACGACATTTTCCCCATCTCTGTAAGGTACTCGTATTAGCAATTCCTTTTTGCCAACTTACTAAGTTCCAGCATGTGGCATCGTTTTGAATTAATCAGCACTTCTAGTAACTGAAAGACTTGAACAATCTACATGTAATTCTGTGGCAATACCGCTCTGACTTTAGTTTTTCTTTATGAAATATACTTTTTCAGATATTACTCAATTTCATTAAAGAGTAATCTATGATAGATATGCCCAGTTTGTTTGTGAGAAGGGTAAAAGTATGAGATGAAAACAAATTTGACTTGAGTAATTGCGGAACTGGGATTTATCAATTTGCTTAGTGCTTATAAACTCAAAATTCTGAGTTCGAGCTATGATCGAGATTTGAATTATTTCATTACTTGTACATGTACTTCAAATCACCGTGCGGGCTACGGTTCGGACAAAGGTTCACCTTCACCTGTATTTGAGTTATTGATCCCCTACAAAAGGAGCAGGGAGGAGGTTCTCTTGAAAAATGTTCAAGAGGAAACCATTTTTTGGTTCCCTAGAATGTAATTCAATCCTATTGAGAATGAAAACGCCATTTACAAGTAGACCATGCTCTGTTGTAGGACAAGCTTCAGCGTGTCTATGAGGGGGTGAAGGTGGCAGTCGCCCCTGCTCGTACTTTATTTTTGAAGGCTTGACGAAGCTGGCGGCGCCTCTCACGAATGAAGAGGGTGTCTTACTCACTTCAGAGATGACAGTGGTAGAACAGAATCATGGCTGCCTCTTTTTATCAGATCTGACACTAGAGAAAAATCATTGAACATGGCGCTATTAATTTAATGAAATATTGTCTGCATCTCATGCATTAAATAGTAGTGTGCCTCAACTGTATATTTGCCTGTATAACCTGTCAATTTATTCTGCACTAGCCACAGAATTCCGATGTCTATTATATGTTACCAGTCTATCTAGGAAAACATTTCCAAAAAATGAAGGCATTCCAGCAGGCCTAAGCATGCAAAAATAGGAGGACAAGTTTAGCAGCATAAAATGAGCGCACAGGAAGACATTGAAGTTGATTAACTTGGTTTTGATGAAAATGTTCCAGCTTTGTTGCTTTCCGTTCGTAGATTGAATTTATAGGATTAGATATTGTCTAAAACATAAGCAAATTGAAAAGATACAGTTCCATGAATGTCTTCTAGCATTCGATCAATGGCCATCGAATTTCAAATTCTTCAACCGAAAATAGGAACATACTTGATCTAAACAGAATACTCAAATATTGAATTCAATCATCGGTTGAAAAATAGGATAAGACCTAAATAGATGCCACTTCATCCAATATCAGGAAAATTACTGTATAATACTTGATCTGCTCAATTTCTCAATTTTCATCTGAGCCATAATCGTAATTGAAGAAAGAGTTATTTCAACTTTAGTCCACCATTCAATGATCGATCGAGATAAGCATCTCACTCTGTCAATTCAAAGAAAATTGGATTGGGTATTGGCAAAAGAAAACGTCTACCATTTAACTCAACTACTTTATTCTCTCACACTGTATTTGAAAATACGTCAAATTTGAGTAATTCTCCAAAAAAAGGAGGAATTCCAAATGAAATAGGAAAAATGAGAAGTCTGTGAGGGCTGAACTAGCGAATGGACAGCACTCAAGTTTAAAAAAATATGATCAGAGTGGAGATTGGTAAAAGAAAACGTCACTCATTTAACACGATTATTTCACTTTATCACTCTGCACTTCAAAACACGCTGAATTCAAGTTAACACATTTATTAAATAGCACACTCTGCAGAGAAATTTGTCTGAAAATTCTTCCTTTCACGCGGAAAGTTCTTACAAATTTGCTTCAACATGAAGACCTTGGAAATGGAGTGCCCTAGCGATGATGAAAGCCAGCAAATAAAAAAGTGTTTACGATAAGATTTCGATTATTCTCGTGTTAGATTTGTAGAGTCACATACCATCGCTGGGTCTCTACCTAATTAAAGCACTTTAGACCGTCAGCACTTATTAGCAAATAACGTTACTACTCGTATTTGTTACTTTATAACGTTTTGCGCTAGCCATTACAATAGATTTCGCTAATTGAAATCGCAGATACTTAATTCAGCAGTAAATTATAATCCATTAGAAAAGGACGAATTTGTCTCGATCCATTTCTATCAAATCCGCTTAATAACGTTAGTTAGTTAATGAAGTCATTTCACTTTGGCGCGAGATAATTTAAATAAGCTGAGTCAATTGTATGATCACACTGTCACAACAAAATACAAGTATACCAAGTTTTTTAATGATATGATGTCTCATACTAATATTCTCCATAATATGCATAAACTGATCATCATGCAATATTTTAACAACTTTCAATTCGCATACTGATGCATACAATGCACACTGATGAGAGAAAGAGGTGAAAAAAATGAAAGTCTAGCAAATTCGCACTTCCCTTTCTCACTCAACCTGCGGCCTCAAAGCGGTGAAAGGGTGAAAACGGAGTCGCAATAGGGCTTTGTCGTCTGAAGCTCATGCTTCTTTGGGTTCTACCTTGTCGGAAAGGTTTATTGTCGGCGGTTTGTGACCGTGCTCCGGCTAACTAGCAGGCTCTGGAATATAATTTTTATCTTACTGGTCATTGAATTTATTTATGTTTGATTAATTTTTCATTCTTTTTCTCCACGTTTGTTTATTTTAAATGTGTGGTAGGCTTCGGCCGTCCCAATTAACACCACCCATGGTTTGCGAGATATGGACAGTCATCAGATGTTTCATGTTGTTGAATCAGGTTTTTGGGCATGGCACTTATTTGGCTCATTTGTGATCGAACTTCCTTCCACTGCTCTCTTTTGCACTTCCCCATTTGTTGCAGGTTAAGGTGTGACAGATCCAACGTATTCACGGCATACGGGCGTCAGGTAGTTCGAGGGTCCCAAACCCACTGGTAATGCTTTGGGAGGCAGGCCCGGTCAACTGCTCGAAAAAAGGCGGTACAGTTCCACTGCCACGGACATGCGTGGGTAGCTTTACTGAGGGGTATAGCCTGTGTAGGTGTATCCGGTTCCTCTGTGGCCTACCTGACTTGTAGCCATTGCTACGGCAAAGGGGTTCTCATTTGGGTTTCTTCAAGCTTTTGCGACATGAACTGTGCCTATAAGTGTCTTTTTTGCGTATTATTTATTGCAGCTTTGTTGCTATTATTTACGTTTTTCTGATGCCTTCCAAAGTTTCTTGTATCACTATGTTGTTGTACAGTACAATTTTCGTTTATTTGATTGATATTCTATGAGAAATTATGAAAATGAGAAAGATACACAAGACACGTAGTCAAGCCGTCAAGCTCAAAACCCCTCTCAGGATCAGCTTCAGCAAAGTAAGAGGACTGAGGTCCAATTACGACGACATCAACATCTTCCTGCAAGGTAAGTCACCAGATCTTCTAGCCCTGTCGGAAACCAGGTTAGATCCCAGTGTGTCATCAAGCGACGTTACTCCTAATGGATACATATTTCACCGGATGGATAGAGCACCTTGTCATGGTCTTGGAGTCTTTGCCAAGACAAGCCTTCCCTTGAGAAGGCTTCGTAGTTCAGAGGATCCAAGGCATGAGTATCTTGCCTTCATTGCGCCGCTGCAGAAGACCACTCTTCTTCTATTTTTCCTATACCGCTCTCCATCAACTAATGCAGATATTTTCAATGTTCTTTCTGACAAGATTGATTCTCTTCTACAAGAGTATCCCAGCGCTGAAGTTGCCGTTTTTGGTGACTTCAACGTGCACAATGTTGACTGGCTTGTGCACTCACGCACCACCGATCTCTCCGGTCAGGCAGCCCAGGATTTCGCTGTCTCTCACAACCTTAGTCAAATTGTCACTTGTCCTACCAGAGTGCCTGACCGAGCATGGGATACTGGATATCTCCTTGACCTGTTTCTCACCTCAAATCCAACTGTTTTTCACACAAGGTTACTTCTCCCCTCGGCACGTCTGATCACTGTGTTATCACAGTTTCTGGCAAACAAATTTGCTCCACACCGTCTGTACCCTTCCATAGAACAGTTTATCATTTCTCCAAAGCAGACTGGTGTGGCCTCCGCACTTTTCTTAGTCAAGTTCAAGTTGAGAATTTGATTCTGAGCGAGAACGTCCACAAGTCGGCGCAAGAATTGACAGAGTGGCTTCAGATAGGGATGTTGGCCTACATTCCTCACCGTACTTTCCAAATGAAGCCCCACTCACAACCTTGGTTTACACCAGAATGTGCAGCTGCAAGTTGCCAGCGTGACCACTTTTTCCATAAGTATAAGCGTGACAGTAGCGCTGGCAATCTTGAATTGTACAAAACCGCACGTAGACATTGCAAGGAAACCATACATCAGGCCAAAAGCCGTTACGCTTTGTATGTACGGAAATCCATTGCTACCCAAAAGCTTGGCTCTAAGGACTTCTGGAGGATTTACAACAGTGTCACCAATAGGAACAAATCCTCCAATCCAGCACTCCGTCATGCCGAAGTCAGTACTTCTATGGCGACAAACTCAGCAGACAAAGCCGAGCTTCTTTGCAAGGAGTTTGCGAAGAATTCGTCATTAGACGATGGAGGTAGAATTCCCACTCCAATTCCCACGCGCACTGATGAGACAGTTAGTCCTCCTTCAGTCACAGTCCGAAACGTCAAAAAGATCATCGCCGGTCTCGATAGCTCTAAGTCTAGTGGACCAGATGGCATCCCGGTTTCGGTCTTCAAGCATCTCTCACCTGAGCTTTCTCCACTTTTATCTAAACTGTTCAGTAGATGTGTATCCACCGGTGAGTTTCCCTCTTGTTGGAAAGTAGCTTCCGTGGTTCCAGTTCCAAAGAAAGGTTCTGACTCATCTCTTCCATCTAGTTACCGTCCTATCAGCCTGCTTCCAATTGCTGGCAAGATTTTTGAAGCTGTGATTAACCAACACATTGTTAACTTCCTTGAAACTCAGAACCATCTATCAGAAGAACAGTATGGCTTCAGGCACTCTCGATCAACTGCAGATCTTCTTTCATATGTCACTGAACATGTGAGTCGTGTCCTTGACAGACAAGGTGAGACGAGATCAGTTGCCTTGGATATTTCCAAGGCATTCGATAAAGTCTGGCATCAGGGACTCCTTATGAAGCTAAAGTCCTATGGAGTTGCTGATCAACTCCACAAACTTCTTGCTTCTTTCCTTAGTGACCGGCAGATATCTGTCGTTTTAGATGGCCAAAAATCTTCCACCAAGTATGTCAATGCAGGAGTTCCTCAAGGGTCAATTTTGGGACCCACTCTTTTTCTGCTGTACATCAAAGACCTCCCAGACTGCCTAGTGAGTAAATTGGTGATGTATGCAGATGACACAACACTCTTCAATTCCAATGAGCGACTCGCTAAAAACACTCAGCAACGTCAGCAGTTATGCGACGTTCTTAATGAAGACTTACGCAGGGTCTCAGAATGGGGCGCCAATTGGTTTGTTTCCTTCAATCCTTCAAAAACTCAGAGTATTCTGCACTCACGACTTAAAGGAGATGATGATCATAGCATTAAGATGTCAGATAATAGGATCAGAGAACAAAATTCCATTCCTTCCTTGGATTGGCGGTTACGAAAGACTTGTCATGGAAACTGTACATCCAATCCATTAGCAAGCAGGCAGCTCAATACATTGGTAGTCTCTATCGTGCCAGCAGCTATCTTCCACCACAGACAGTCTGCTATCTTTACAAGTCCACTATTCGTCCTCTGATGGAGCATTGCTGTCATCTGTGGGAAGGCGCCCCACAAACGCATCTTAACCTCCTTGAACGGGTTGAGAAACGTGTCAAGAATCTCATGGGTGAAAAACTTGCTAGCAAGTTGCAGCCGCTCTCCGTCAGACGGGATGTTGCTTCACTCAGTCTCTTCTACAGGTACTATTTCGGTAGAAGCAGCTCTGCAGTAAATGAGTGCGTACCCAAACCTAAGATCTTCTCCAGAAGCACACGCAGAGCTAATGCACTCACATGCTATAATATGAGCTTAGAACGCGCACGCACTGTGAGTCGCTCGAAAAGCTTTTTTGTTCGCACGGCACAGTTTTGGAATCAGCTTCCCCAGACCACTTTCCCTGACCAATACAATCTTGATACCTTCAAGAGGCGTGCGAATAGGTTTCTGATGGGGACAGCTTAATCAGATTAGATGATCTGTTTTTTTAATTTTATTTATCTAAAATAATGCAATTTGTTACTTTTCATTGAGTAACCCCTAGCTTCGTTCATGGCTCATAGCTGTGCTAGGGGTGGAAATTCAGTAAAAAAAAACTTTTTTGTCCGGTTGCTTTGGAAACCTTCGGAGCTTGGGGTCCAGATGCGAAAATTTTTGTGAAATCTCCAGGAAAGATAACCACTGAAATGACCAGCGAACAACATGCAACTCTTCAAACGATACTGCAACGGAGCACCGTTTCAAGCATAGCATCTTGCATTCCATCATTAAGTTTCTTTGAGGTGTTTTTCTAAGCTTCCTTGATTTAATTTATTCTGGGTTTTTTAATAGTGCTTTTCCATATCATGGTCATTCCTTTTATGAACAATATAATATATCATAAGCAAGAATAACACCGTAACATTTTAGCAAGCATTATCTCATCGGCTGATTTTTTCCAGGGATGGCAATGATAGTAAATACGCATTTCCCGATTAAACTCCCCAATAATGAAGAATTCTAAACAATAGGAAATCTGAGAGGCATGTATTATAGAGCTCAAGTGTACGAAGCGTGTGTGCGATCACTACTGCCATGCGGAGCGGAAACATGGACATTGATTCAGCAACAAAGAAGCCGACTTGATGTGTGTGATCAGAAGATGCTGCGCTACATGATGAGAACATAATGACGAGACCGGGTCAACAATAAAGAGGTAGTGAGAATGTGCGGACTGACACATCTGAAGAACCGAATTCGACAGAGAAGGCTTCGATGGTTTGGTCATGTCAGGAGAGCGGAAGAGAAAGTCATCGGGAGAGTGGAATCGATGAAGGTGGAGGGAAAGCATCTGATTGAAAGACCAAAGAAGACATGGCGCAGATGCGTTCAAGAAGAACTGGATGCCGTTAACATCAGCGAATATCTTGCCCAAGATCGGGACCAATGGAAACCAGCCATCAAACTCCGTCCAACCTCAAGCGATGGGACAAGAAGGATGTAAAACGAGAGGTGAAGTGATTGAAGTCTGCATAATATTAGGGGATGGGGCCCACTCAAGAAGTAATGGTTGGAAATTAGATTGTTGATAGGTCATCATCCGTGGCTTCACTAATCATGAAAATATATCAAAGAAATATAGAAAGATACCAATAAGAAATTGATCAATGTTTCAGATTTCTTACACAAATGTGCAATGACTTTACCTCACAAGTGGATGAAGAATCTCCTTCCGTCAGCATTCTGACTAATTCCTCTCCTTTCTCTGCCATTATACGCGCAGATGTGGGCGTCAGCAAGCCTCCCGGTTCCTCATCTGTGCTTCTGGGTGATTCCTCATAACTTTCTTCCTCCACTCTCAACGGTGTTGCAGCCACGAAGACCTTCCTCGATGACTGAGCGCGCGATTGAAAGTGAACTTGAGTCTTCAGCGCTTCTTCAGTTCGATTCATCCATTCCCACACTGAATCAGCATTTTCACAATTATCCACGTCCGGTGATTCCGTAGGATTCGACAAAATCATTTCTCTTTCAATGATTTTCGATGCCTGATTGACCTGTCAAAGTTAGAGTTCGGCGTGGCTAGAATAATCGTTTAAGTAATTCTATAAAATGTTCATTTATAATGTGCAGAGCATCATATCATAAGATACTAGTATGCCCTTTAATTCAATACCATTAATATGTCTAGATATACCTAACAAATACGTGATTTGCGTGACTTACTCGTTCATGTTGTTTTGTTTCGCAAATTAACCGCCCGAGGAGTTGACTCTTCACCACACAAAACAAGAAAATAAAAAAAAGTCTACATATACGAAAATGTGTTCAATTAGACGAACACCTTTCTTAGATGTGGTTGAGCATTATCTATCACACTCACTTCTTTGTCCTGAGGGCTTAGCAAGGAAGCGAAGAAACCTATTCCAAAAGTCTTGGACTTGACCAAATCACAAGGTTAATGCACCGGTCAAGAAGTGCTCAACAGAGCCAGAGATGCATTACAATGTACTCGTATTGTCAGAGCCTCAATACACGGCTCCGTCCGCGTGGTCGCCTTGACGGATTAGAGAAATGACAGATTATTCCTCTCCAAGATCTCAGTACTGACACAATGCCGGAGAGCGCCTCAACGATGAAGTACGATGGTCAAGCTCTCGAAAGCAAAAATAAATTAGATTCCGTTAATTGATCATCAATTATGCCTAGTTGAAGCTTGTATATGAAAATTAGTGTATTCAAAAAAATTGCATTTAATTTGAAAGTTTTTATCTGTTTAGTGTTTTCTATGCGCAAGCTTATTTGCTTTCTATATTTTGATTTAACGCATCGCCAATGTGAAAAATCGGCATACAAATGTTAAGAATCCTTTAGTAATCTAACTACTTTCTTTAACTTGCAAATATTGTTTACCTGAAATAATTGACATTTTTGTGCATCATTTTCATCCACGTCTCTACACTTTCGTATCATGTCTTCTGAAATGGATGCACGAAATGTAGAACCTAAACGTATAGAATTAACTAAATATGAAGTGAGTTACCCGTCTCAACAGCAGTCAGCTGTTGCTCGAATTCATCAATCATCGCAACAGTGGCCTCAGAGTCGATAGATCCAATGTCTGAAATTAAAGAGGGAAATAACATCAATGATCTCCTTTTCATGCAGTTATCATGTTACTTAATGAGATAGAGGATTTAAAATATCAATCTTCAAAAAAGGAGTCAAATAATAATGTTTTTTTGCGTTTTAAGACAAAACTGATCTGTAGCTTCTTTATTCCAGAATTTTGTATCGTAGTTTCAGTTAGCCAACTTATTAAATTAAGTGACAGTCTAAGAAACTTTTGCTTTTCTGAGAGCGTTCTGAGCCTTTGTCACATGCTTACATAGTACTGCTTATATTGGTAGGTCTTAACTCAATTCCTTGATAGACAGCTTTCACACTGGCCAATCCAGAAATCCCTGGAGGAAATTCTGTATGAATGGCAGGAGTATTAGTTCATCATTATTCAATCTCTGCCAGTGTCCGGATTCTAGAATTTCGAAATTTTCGTGCATCCCGAAAATTTTCGTGCATGATATATATATAGAAAAAAAGTCACCTTTTCTGAATAGTATGATCCCAGACAGCACTATTTCGTTGCAAAGCCGCTTCAGAGCTATTTTACACATTCATATTTAATTCCTCATCATTGCATAAGAACTTAAAGTTAGACTGACATGCAGTACTGTAATGTACTAAAATGTACATCTGAGTGAATGCACGTAAAATTGATGTAAGCTACCCAGGGTAACAAGAATCCTGCTCACATTTTAATTTACAAATTACATGCGAACATTCAACTGCCAGATGCAATTAAGACCACTGAGTATAGAGTTTCGATTTAACTTATTTTAAGGGTTGATGGAGGTATTTCAAAAAAGTATGCCTATCCAATTATCATGAAAGTAATTACTTTGGTAGGAAGGGCGCATGCCTATTATGTTAACAGATAGAACGAGTATACAGTATAATAAATCGCATACTTATGTATCACTAAACAAATTGAAACAACAAATTTAGTACGTTAAGAGCATATTGCTATTTGCAAAGATTACTTATCAGGTGACGCTGTCCATTATCTTTGGCCATTGTTCTGAAAGTCTACATGGAAGTTCACCAGATAAGTCACTTTGGTATTTTTGGTTTCTTTGGAAGGGAGGAGATCTTGGGGAGGAGCTCGGCTGCCTTCCGTTTCAAAACAGTCTCTACGACACGTTCACATTCTTTTTCCTTCTTCTTTGTGAGAGAGTCTTTTTCAGCTCTAAGGCGACTTAGTTCTTTTTCATCATCTAATGTCTCCTTTTGCAATTTTTCAAGCAGGCGGCGCTTCTCCAACTGGTCTTCAAGTTTTTTTTCTGTATTTCCCTCTGCGTGGAAGTGAGATGATCATCCAAACTGGCAATATTTTTGCTCGCGCTTTTTGCTGTTTTAACCACAATCATCAATTCAGTCTCGAGTTTCTTCTGCTGGATGGATCTCCAGTGTGTATCTTCGACAACATTGTTCACGTCATCCTTCACAGAATTACATATGAATAAGTGTCAATTTCGAATGTTCTTGAAGTTTCCATTAAAGAGCACAAAGCTGCGAAACTGACACAAGTTAACGTAAAATACCTTTTAACTCCAGCAATAATATTGAGTACATGATCTGAAATATGAGAATAAGTTTTCAACCTAAAAAATGTGCACAGCCTTTATTTACCTTCAATAAATATTTGTCATATTTGAATCCTGATTCTTATCAAAAGATAATTATATAATCATGTCGTTTTAGAATATCGTATTTTGTTATCTGTAAAATGTTTCTTTCTCTGAGACAGAATGTATCTTAAATGTGGCAGACAGCTTACAGTTTCCACTCACTTCACCAAGTACTGTACTCTACGCACTCGGAGTACAGTAACACCGGTAATCTATAAAAATCTATCAAAAATGATGTATACTGAAAAAAACTGAACGATGCAAAAATTCGTGCAATCCACATCACGATTTTCGTGCATCGACCGTAATTTTCGTGCATTCGTGCATGCACGAGTTTCGTGCGTGAATCCGGACACTGATCTCTGCCATCATTGTAAATACCACAGCGGATCTTAAGCGGGATAAATAGTCATGTTTTAACATAGAGGACATCTGCTCAGATCAAAATAAGTTGAAAGAGGGCCGTGGCGGAGGTGGTGTCTTCCATTTAAGCCATGGCAAAGCACGAATAGGACATGGGAGTTGTCCAACACCACAGGAGAAGTGCTGGCACGGCAGAGAGAAGCCCTAGATTCTGGTTAGATATAAGTGAATGTGAGCAAAGAAAGAAGCGGCGAGAGAATGAAGTGCGAAATTTGGAAGAAGAGAAGAAAGCATTCCTTGCCAGTGCGATAGGGGCAGCAGGGAAGATGGCTCAACTGGAAAGTTGAAGATCGCAAGATCTCATGAAACGATTGGTGGAATACGAGCCATTGACAGTTGAAGCGGAGGCTTCAATGGGCGTATATGCTTCCGAACCCCGCTAATTTGACACGTTGAGGAATCCGGAAGGACCCTCAGTATGCCAATCGTCGCCATACACTCTCTGGTTGTCATGTGGCACTGCACAGAGAATGGTGCATGCACTGGTACGGTTCTGCCATGCAAGCAATTATAGAGGCAGTTTTGGATGCAGCAATACCCACCAGGTATGTTCCGTGAATTCACTTTGTACCAAGAGGTCAAATAAAGTCACGAAAGTCTCCTCGTGTGTCTGGATCTGTTCCGCGGAGGTGAGGAGTTCGTGTGGATAGACAATCCTATAATGTAATATATTAATTCTTTAGCATGATATATGAATTATCCCTATCTGACCAAAGACCTGATCTAGTGTTGATCAACAGGATAGTAAAGAGAATGATTATGGGTAAACTAACTGATCCCTGGGAAGAGAACGATGAAGATGCCCAAGAATAGAAAGTTGCCAAATATGGAGAAGTTGCTGAAGAGATTCAGAAGCAATGGTGGAAGTATGCTCATGCCCTTTGAAGTGGGATGCTGCGACTGTTTGTTACTCCATCGATGAAGAAATTTCATACCAAAGCCGGTATTAAATTGAAACGTGAAGTTGAGTGTGAATTAAATTGGTTGAGGCTAACCTCCGGTAGATCATAAAGAAAAATAATAATACTATAGGCCTAACTAAAAACTGAAAGAAAAAAAATATAACTTACTACTGCGTTTTAAACAAAATTATAAATCTAACAACTTACTTATGACATTAGCGTCTAAAAAGGAGTGATTATAGACATGACACTTGTGTGTCTGCTTATATACTTCAAACTTTGTAACTTATCCCAATCTGCTATCAGTCAAATACAATTACAAACAGACCTGTCATTTCTAATGCGGATAACTGGTCAACCACGTGTGGTGTTACGCAAATGCTTTAATCGAAGTGAGAAGATGAAGCTGAAGATAATGAAAAGTAAAGAATTTGATCCCTCCAAAGGACCGATCTGGCTTTCCCACAGGTTACATGAAGTGCAACTAAAACAGATAATTGATATATGCTGTGATGAAGTTGATGAGGACAAAAGCAATAGAGGTCATCAGCAGGAACTTGAGCAAGATTCACGTTTCGGCCCCTTAATTCCTGTACGTTCAAACTCGCTCAAGCGGGGCCCTGCTTTAAAGAAAGCAGTCTCGAAAGAAAAATCTCGGACATGTAGTCAGATACATTGACTACGCCATCGAGATGATTCGAACTGACTAAACTGGAAATATGGAAAAGAAACTTAAATAAAGTTCGGGCATTTGTCCAAAAGTTGCTTAGCGGAGAAATAACCGTATTTCAATAAAGTCTCTCTGTGTTTGTGTAACTGCTTTTCAGCACTGCGCTTAAGATCAAAGCGATTATAACCTCTCGCAATGAGGGTGGTGGAGGTACGATTTATTTTTTCAATAAAATCGCTCTCATGTGTACAGATGCGAATATATCTCAAAACCTGTCCCGCGAAAACTTTGATGCCTATTTTGTAAGGCATAGTGTTTTGAGGAAATGTTAAGAGCGTAACAGGAAAATTGAAGTTGTCAACCTTATGAAATACTGAGGTAACCGCTTCTGTATTAGTGATTTGCATTTTAATGTCTAAATATTCAATGTTGTGATCATTATCTCCACTTCTACTTGCCTCCAGACTTGGTGGATAAATTTTAGGAATTAAAGAAGCGAAATGTTTATAATTAATAATACACAGATCGTCTATATATCTAGAGGTATTCGATAGAAGTTTAGCTAGGCCATACTTTTTACTTTTCATAAGATTAGATATAAAAATACATTCGCAGTGTAAAAGAAAAAGGTCTGCTAGCAAAGGGCTACAACTACCTCCCATCGGTATACCTTTTATATGGCGAAAAACCTGTCCACCAAAAGTGACGTAAACTTCATGAATAATGAATTTAATAGCATCCTTAAAGTTATCTTTAGTAAAAACACTATAGCCTTGATACTTTTTACTAGCTAAAAAACATTTTTCATAACCGATGCATAAGTATTTCCTATTCGAATCATTAAACACCAAATCTAGCAAGTCAGAAATGTGATGAATAACATCGTCATGATTCAAGTTAGTGTACAATGTGGCGAAGTCAAAAACTTGCACGTTATGTATATTGATGTTTTGAATCTTATTTAGGAATTCGATCGAAGATACTATACTCTAAAAACAGTTAATTCCGCCATTTTTATAGATAGCGTTACAATATTCCTTAAAGTAATTTCTTATAACGGTTAGGTCTTTATTAATCTTAGTCGAAAGTTGTTTAGTAGTGCATTGTTTAGTACCTGCTATGAAGCGAAATTTGTAAGGGTTTTTATGCAATTTATGTATCCAATACAATCGAGGTAGTTTAAGATTATCCTTATTACATATAGTATGAAAGGAATTACTAATGATCTCTTTATGATTTACAACTAAACTATTGATCTCTATGTTAACAGGTATGTATGTACTATTACCTATAGGAGTTAATGTCTTCAAATCAAATCCAAGTTCCTGTAATAAAACCAAAACATAGAATTTCTTGCAAATGAACGCATAATTGCTATTAGCCTTATCTACCGCAGTAATAATGAAGTTATCATGATAATAATGCAGTAACTTGATAATCTTGCTAAGAGAATTAATGTTACTGTTACTCATTGTATTCTTGCTATTGTTACTGTTTTGGTTCTTCAGCTTATTATTATATAGTTTGCCTCGCACTAATTTTAAAATCTTATTCCTCCAATCCGAATAATCAGCTCTTAAAATTTTTTTGTGCTTCCTACACATCTTAGCTATGTGCTTATCGAGCGAAACTGTGATACTGTCTATAATATTTTTATGATTACACTTCCTGGGTAAACGATGCTTCGTTTCTAGAGCAAGCAATTCTTTAAACTCAGGTTCAGTAATAGAAGGTAGAAGACAGCGGTTTTGTGTTGAGGACTTCGAGGCAACGAGCTTTTACGGACCCACCATCCAGAGAGATACTGAGCCTAATGGTGCGCTTTGGCTGGTCAGAATTTTGAGTTCAATTTGCATTACGTTCAATGGAAGACTGGTTTCTCAACCCTTTGGACCAATCCTGTCATTGAGCGTCTATGTTCCAAAATGTCATCAATACATCACAAACACCACTTATAATTCACACATTATTTTATAGTAATGAAACAAATGGACGTGGAGCCTCGACTTATTTTAACTTGAAGAAATGTTCATTGCAATAACGATGTCGCAATCCTAGGGTAAATACATAAAAATACAAAATTTAGTTAGGATGTGATTATCAAATGTAAGAAATTTAGAGTTTCTATGTTATGTACATTGTACAAAAACAAAAATCTCAGTTATCGATCTTATTCAACCGAGAACAGAGATTCATATGTGTGCGTATGTATTCCTAGTTCTTGATCGACGAATTAAAACCCACAATTTGCCATTAATTAACTAGATCTGTATATCATTTAAGATTCGAAAGAAATGATATTGCTTATTGTCAGATCTATAACATAATATCATAGAAGGCAAGATTAGAGGTGGCTATTAGAAATGGAGCTTTATTAGAGGACGCAGTCTATTTCTCGAACCATGGTGGAGGAACCATATTAGAGGTTTTGCGGTACATGGAAGACTCTTCTTTGTGGACAATTTCTTCGAAGTCATATTTCTGACACTATTCATCTAGCCATAAAAATGTGATATAAACTTACCATCATCTTCGTAGGAACTTGCGTCAAGATCAACTGAACATTTTTTTCTCTTCCTCCTCCTTTTCTTTTGTTGAAGTTGTGATTTGCCCTGTGAAGAAGTTCCTGGACTTTTAGAATTACGAACAGAGGAATCATCCTTTATCTTCACATCACCAGTGTATGTCAAGTCATGGAGACGAGGGAAATTCACTTCGCTCTCTTTCTCTCTGTGACTAGTGTTCATTGCCCTTTCTCTACAAATATTATGATTGTAAGTGTCGACATTTGTCTTATTATGATCAACACTGCCTTGAGCTGTATGACTGGAGACTCCTGTTCTATCTCGATTATGCTCGAACTTTACGTGAGCCTTGGAAAAACTTGTTTTTTCTCCTTCATTCTCGCTTTGCACGCTATCACTGACAAGCTCTATCTTGTCTTTAATGACTTCATTTTCGTTAATGACACACGAAAGGCTTTCCGCATCCCCGCTCGCTTCATCCTGTTCAATAAGGCATTCATCTGTTTCCTTCTCATTAGATTTTGACATCTTTTTTGGAATGGAGACTTTAGCTGCTTGTTCGCACGTTTTGCGTTCGTCCTTTTTAGTGCTTGTCCATGCACTCAGATTATTTGCATCTTCATGTACAACAACATTTTCTACTCGAACCCTACCATTCTCTGCATCTCTGGAAACATCAGCTGATTCTGTAATGATAATCTCTTTTTCACTGTAACACATTGTATTCGCGTTCTCTCTACAGTCTTGCAATTGACTTTCATTAACTTTCGACCTTTCATCTAAGTTCTCGAGTTGTTCAACATTACAGATATCTGCCTTCCAGTCATGGGTCTCCTCCGGTTTATCGGAATCAATTACTTCCTCTTCATGAACTCCGTCATGTTCATCATGACAAAAGCTCATGATATCTTCCTCTTCAGTTGTTTTATAGTGCTCACGATGACTAGAAACGAATATCTCTCCTTCAGACTTTCTTTGATTGGAAGCAACCATCTTCTCTTCAAGAGCTTCATTTGCAATTTGACTTAAGATAACTGCTTTGTCGTGTTCATTTTGACGATGAACAAATTTGCCTTCTTCACGAGCTGGCACTGGCTCACTGTGAATGATAGCCTTTGTTTCCAGTCCATAGAACTCGGATTTCAACATTTTCCTGGGAGCCTTTACATTTCCTTTGCTAGGCTCGTGTTTAACCTCCTGAATGGAAATGCTACTCTTTAGATTGCGGTCCTTGTTTGTTTCGCAATATTTGGAGACTTCTTCCCTTTCATAAGAGTAATTACTTTCACTTTTAACCACATTTTCTACATCACCCTCATCCAGTTCCATAGTAATGAAGGATATTTCTTCTTCGTCGCAGGTATTGTCATTTTTATTCTGATTAGCAAGACTTGCTTTCTGTCTGGCAGACTCAGATTTTTCTGTTTGCATGCACGATGTTGCCTTCCGCTCAAGGCTCTCGTGTCTTCCTTCTTGAATTGAAACATTTATCGCTTGCTCTTGGACATCATTTTGATCATTGTGGCTGACAACATCGGTCATATTTTCATCTCTCTCATTTCGATCTATTTTACAGACAGCCTCTGTCTTTAGTCCATAGGAGTCGTCTTGATTAAAGGGCATAGTATTCTCTTCACACATCATCCGTTGATGAAAACATGCTTCTTCTACACTTTCTTTGGTATTTTCATCGAAACCGGTTTTCTCTCCACAAACATATGCATCCTTAGATGGACTGAGAATTTCTGTCCTGTCGTCACGAACTTCATATATTCCACGATCACCAAATATATCAGACTTTGATTCCCTACCGTTGCAATGTTCAAGATGACTTGAAAGCTCTCCTCCATTTAGCTTTCTGTGTTTTTCATGACTTGAGATATGTCCGTCTACACTAATCCTCTTTTGTTTCTTACGGGTTGAGGTATCTTCTTCTTCACTCACCTTCTTTTGTTTCTTACAGGTTGAGGTATCTTCTTCGTCACTCATCTTCTTTTGTTTCTTATGGCTTGATGCATCTGCTTCTCCTCTCTTCTTCTTTTGCTTCTTATGACTTGAGGCATCTGCTTCTACCCTCATCTTCTTCTGCTCACAGTCTATGAAGTTCTCGGACTTCTCTGCATTTTTATCAATAGCCATTTTAGCCTTACGCTGTCGAGTGCCACGCTGTTCTCCTCGAACAGGAGGGGTTGCCTTCTCTTTGCGCAAATCTAAACGCTTCCCGGCATTGATTTCATTTGCCAAATCTCTCTGAGTTTCATTTTGATCGATTAGTTTGGAGTCTTCTTCATTTTCTGTGTTGCCCTGTGCTGCAGAAGCATCGACTTTCTTGACCTGTGATTGATAGTTTACACTTTGATAGAAAGGACTTGGAATCTCTTCACGAAATACACTTAGTTCTTTTCGATTGATTAAGTTCCCTTTTTCGAGGGGAATATCGCTTTGATGACTCTGAATCTGATTATCTGCCTTATCTTTGTTAAGTTGACGTGTTCCTCTCTTGACTGATACTTTGTCATTCTCTTCAGAAACCTTCTCTCCATTTAGTTTTTGATTATCATCTGGTGCCTTGTCTTTACATGGCTCATTTCTTCCCTTGCGATTGGAGACACACGATTTTTTTCTACCGCCACACTCTTTTACAAATGCAGAGGTATTTGATTTCTTTCTTTCAATGACTTTATCGCATTGATTGAAAGTCTTCGATGAGACCTCAGTTGTTTTACCCTTTACTCCTCGAGATTTACTTCCATCTGAACACACTTCAAGCTTCGCACTTATCCCTTCATGCTCGCCTTTGCTATTTTCATTATAATTCATTTTATTACTTTGGTCGATTGCCCTTTGCCTGCTGACTGCCGTCCTCTGAATGTTTGTTGGAATGACAGTTGGTGGTGAGGGAGGCAGTTGAAGATTGTCAGTTGCATCATTACTTCGATGAGATCTTCGCCTCAGTCGGGAAGAAATAGGTCGTGGTGACGGTTGGATGAGTCTAGAGGATACAGGTCGAGGTGAAGGCTGAAACCAGGCCGGATATCGAGGTCTTCTGTACGACTCTGGATTCCGTGGGTTCTTCCTATTTGATTGCTTTTCCGATAAATAAATTGATGTACACGGACGAGGTGCATTCACCGATTGATTTCTCATCTTATGCTTTTGATCTAATGCCCTATTTTCTTTGGTATTCGCGTCTAATTCGTTATTAGTTTTTGTCTGACGAATATTTCTACAGCTACCAGCACTTCCCTTAAACTTCAATTGTCTCTTAATAGGAATTTTCTTTCTGGAATGTGCTGAATCCTTCACTTCTTGCTTCGCTTCATATGCGGCTTCTTTCTTCTCAGCATGACTTTTTCGCGTTCGTCTCTTGCCCTTAACATGTGTCTCCACATTCTCTGACTTATGTTCCACCTTCATCTTAGCATCAATGCTTGTCTGCTTCCTTTTTGGCCGCCAAGTGTCCTTTTTCAGCGCTGGTAGCAACTCTGGTGTCTTACTGTTCTCATCGTTAGTGGCTAACTTGGAATTGCTGCGTCTTCTTCTTTTAGGAGATGAAACTTCAGCGATAGGCAGATAACGCTTCGGTCTGCTTCGAGGGCGGCGAGTCAAGGACTTCGTCTCTTCAGACACTTCCTGCGAATCGCAAAGTTGAGAAGGATGGACTTCCCGATCTACGCGGGGCTGAGAATGATTCAGATCAGCACCTAGATCAATAATCAGCGGTTGATGATGAGGAGTAACATTTGCAGATCTTAACTCTTGCTCCAGCGGAAGTTCAGCCGCCGAAGATTGAATAACAATATCATTGTGTTCAGATTTCTGCCTAAGTGGCTCCTGATGCACGGGAGAAGGCGTGCTTTGGGAGACTTCAACCTCAACAGAGCATGCGTTATCAGACGATGAAATTCTGTCTGTTCCTGATGTTCGATTGTCTTCAGACGGGTGAAGGATAGATTTTTGAGGCTGAGGTTCAGAATACGGAGAGACATCTTCATTCGAGCTCAGTTTTATCCTCCTTTTTCTATGCGGCAAACAAGTGCGAAATTCGCTCTGTTCTTCATCTCGTTGACCTTCACAAAAGCGTGAAACATCTGGAGTTTTCAATTTTTGTCCATTCGTCTGCTCATGTGGTTGAGAAACAGTCTGAGATGATGAGATAGTTTTCTGTTTAATTAAAAATATATTTTCAGGCGGCGAGTAATTAAGAACATCAACGACTTTTTGCTGAAGCACGGGAGATTGATGCTGCACAGCATTTCTATGAAGATTAGAATCATCAGAGGAAACAACTTTTGTTAGTCGGCGAAGCTCAGGAGCTTGAGCAGTTGCGTAACGTTCATTGTCAACACGATCAATTTCCTGAAGACTAAATACATCATGCCCCAACTTTTTCTGTGGCTCAAGAAAAATAGAAACATCCGGTTCTACTTCACGACGGATGTCAGGCCAATGAGATTCGTCGAGCTGAGGCTCATGAAGGCAAGATACACCCGAATCCGCATTACCCTGAAATGTAGGACAATGAGATGCATTCTGTTCTACATCATTTTGAAGTTCGGGATGTACATTATAGGGTGCATCCTGATTCCCATCGACATAGGACTCTGGTACGCTAGATAAATGATGCTCAGGTTGTTGAAGCTCAGGACAGTGATATAGATCATGTCTTACATGACGCTGAAGTTGATGGAAGTGAGAACTATTTTGTTGAGATTTCGAAGGATGGGGAACATCCTGTCCTCTGTTATAATCATCAACTGCTCGTCGTTGAGTAATATCCACAGGTAATGATTGATGGGCTATAGACGTTTGATGATGCTGAAATACAAATCCCTGCTTAAAATTGTCATAAGAATTTGCATCTATGACATGAAATCCTCCATTATGTTGTCTGTCATCTAACTGAACGCTTTGCGACTGAAGGCTCTTAGAATCATCGAACAGATTGCGAACATTGATTGTCGACGAATGTCCTTCCTTGTTGTCATGGTCATAAATAAGCGGTGGAGTTTGGAGATTCCGCTCGGATGGCTTCTCGTTGATGCGACTTGGGTTGGGTGCCTCACACAGAATGTCCAAAATCTCTTCCGCTGGCTGAAAAATAGAGTAAAGTGAGTTTATATCAACAAAACTCAGTTATTACTCAAAACATGAAAATGGTAGGCCTACTAAAAAATGTTTATTAACACTTAATAAGAGATTAATTTGTCATGAATTATCCATCTAATTTCAAGTTTTAAAATTTAGAGAGACAGTTCAATTCGACGGATCGGTTGACGACTTCAGCGAGGTTTTCTTTTATAAATGCTTCGAAACATTTAATTTTAGGTGCAAGACATGTGGAGACGGAAGAAGGCAAGAACTAGAGAGGTTTCGTTTGAAGGATGACAAACTGTAATGTGTAAGCGAGTTTCCGTACTTGGGAGATCATATGAACGATGCTGGTGGTGCCGAAAGGTCCGCAATCGCGCGAATAAGAGCAGCTTGGTTGAAGTTCAGGAGCTTGAGTGGTGTGTTGTGCACTAGAGGTATCTCTATGAGATCAAACGGCCTGGTGTACAAGGTGTGCGTTCGTAGTGTCTTGACATGCGGAGCAGAGACGTGGGCATGGAAGACCGAATCTCTCCAGAGATTAAAACCCACAGAAAGACGGATGTTGATATTGATATGCGATGTGATCCTGAAGGATGGAGTATACAGCCAAAAGATAGCAAGCAGACTGAAAGTGAATCACCTGGATGAACATCCGAGACAAAAGAAACTGAGGTGGTACGAACATGTCATGCGTCGAGAGGACGAAGAAGTGCAGAAAGTTATGACAACCACAATGGCAGGAAGTTCCAGGAGAGGCCGACCATTAAGGAAGTGGATTAGTAGAGGATATGAAGAGGAGAAATGTTACCAAGCAGTTGGCTACAAACAGAGATGAATGGAGAAGAAAAGCAGTAAAAGGACTGGCCAACCCCCGATAGTTGGAAACGTATGCAGCATAATAAACCGTTTGATATTCAATTTTCCATGCTAAACAAACAGGACCAAAGTAAATGTCAAAAGATGAATGAAGGATAAAGAATATAGATGTGAGGACACTACGAAGTACTTCAGTCGAATACTGGAGCTCCGCAGCCTGTCTCCCCTATGGAAACAGTAGCAGCTCATGCACTGAAAAGGCTGTCGAGTGATGGCCAGAGAACATGCAATACACAGTACATATCGAAAACATTTTTATCTGGCCAATTGAAAGGTTGGATTCTGTGCATCTTAGTAGCATTATCAGGCCAATTAGCCTTGCTATCGTAGATAACCGCTTGTACCTATGATTATAGTTGACCAATAAGAAGACACAAAAGGCGTCAAATATAAGATGGCCTAATATAAGATGGCCTCGTACATCGTAAATAATCCTCTCTGTAACATCTAAAACCCATGTTTCTGTCTAAATTTTGCCGAAGCATACAGGCACGATAATGTCTCTTAGCGCGTTGAATCCTGATCACCTAAGGAAAATTCGCCAGACACATTCGACCCAACAGTTGTCAATGAGTGAAATTCCTAATTTCTGAAAATGGGCGCTTCCATCATTCCATCAGACGGACATCGGGTAGTGATTTTCAAGATAATAACATCTCATCATATGAACTATTCAGCACAATTCACTTGAATTGATATACTTACTTGAGCGGTCTGTATTTCATCAAGTGGATCACCAATGATACACACCGTCACCATTTCTTCTCCAAACATCGCGGTGCATCGCAATCCTCATCCAGGTTCTTCCATGTTGCTCTCGTAGGGGATCATCCCATCTTATAAGAGGTCTTCCTATTTTCCGTGGATAGTTGCAGGGATACCAACAAGTCGTCCGTAGCGTCCATCGGTTGTCTTTCATTCTAGCTACGTGCCCTGCCCATAGATGTCTCGCATGGTAGATGTGCTCGACCGCATCTGTTACCCCTGATTTCTTTCTGATGACACTTGAACGAATATGCTGTTTCTTCGAAATGGGGGTCATTCTACGTTTCATCGCTCTCGGTGCCGTTCGAATCTTAACTTCGACGTTCTTGGTATACGACCATGCCTCCGAAGCGTAAGTCATTGCTGGAAGGATGTTAGTATTGAATAAATAGGCCTTCGTTGTTTTGGGAACTTGGTTTGATGTTAGTGCCGTTTCAGTCTTCCTGATTGCTGCCCAACCACTTCAAATTCTGTTATTCGCTTCTTTGAGCAGATGACCATTTGGTATTATGATTTGACCCAAATATTTGTATTCTTCAACTTGTGTGATGAAGTGCCTATTCATCTTGATTGTGCTGCTTGTGCTTTGTGTTATGTTCGTCATCTATTGGGTTTTACCAGAGTGCATCTTGAGTCCTATCTTTTCTGATTCGACGTTTAATTTCTCTAGCATACTCTCAAGGGATCTTGCGCTGTTTGCCAGAAGCACTATATCGTCAGGAAAGGCCAAATAGTGAAGCATTTCACCGTCCATCAGCATCCCCTCTTCTGGATCGAAGTGGATATATCATCGATAATTCAATCCATTGCATTTCACTTGAATTGTCAGGGATTGCTATGTCCAACAAACTGATCAGCATCATTTTCCTTAATATGCACTGTTAATAAGTAAGGATGCAAAAAACAATTACATAAAAGATAAATTTCTACACCGGAACATGATGATGCGGTGTGAAAACCGATCCGGCTACAGCTTTGGTGATGACAGTTGGATCATTCCCAATTTGAAGGGCAGACTGGCGAGGTAGCTCTGAAAGGAACTCACTAGTCTGCTGATCACCCTCCTCCGAGGCTTCAACGGCCAGGAGAATAAAGGCAATAAAGACTTCTCAGTAATCCTTCTACTGCGTTCGGAGTTTCCTGTCTCAAGCGAGTCAGAGTGTAGCATGGAGTATGAGCCACACCAAGAGTCAGTGTCAGTAGCGGGGAAATGGCTGACGTCAATCGCTGTTGTGAGGCTTCTTCTTCAGGAGGAACACTTGTCGGTTTGTGGTGTGAATAGGCTACATTAAGACTGGAACTTCAGCACAATGAGCCTGAGTAATGCTTTGAGCGATGCGGAGTAAAGCGCCCTGACCACTGATCCGGTCCCCATCAGACCAATACACGATGATGTGGCTTCTAAGGCCACAATTCGGCCTATCACAACGGGGACATGTAGAATTCATAACAAAGAAAGAACTGCCTATACGATACAAAAACAGAGTTCTTGAACTCAACGAAATGAGTATAAGAGTTAGAGAACATAGGGAGAGATGGCGTTTAGACAGCTATGTAAATCGCAGGGGTGGGCCGCCATGTTTGGATCTGTGACACATTTGGTCACACTTTGATATTCGAGATTTGTCACATTTTGTCACATACCGATGGGCGCAAATGTCACATTTTGTCACATGCTTATTGACATAAAAGTCACATTTTGTCACATGTTGATGAAAACACACGGCCAAAATTTGACATATGCAGGTGCGCAGAAGATTGGCAGTTATCAATTTTGCCTTAAAGGCTGATTTTCTCAGTTGACGTAATATTCATATTATATATCAAATGGGGTTGATGAAAACACACGGCCAAAATTTGACATATGCAGGTGGGCAGAAGATTGGCAGTTATCAATTTTGCCTTAAAGGCTGATTTTCTCAGTTGACGTAATATTCATATTATATATCAAATGGGGTTATAACGGGACAAATTCGAGAAAATATTATTTATACAGCTCCATGTGGGTGGTTTCCGTCGGACTGTGGCAAAGTGCTTGAACCAGGGCTTGAACTAGCGATCTTTCGGTCCAAAGGTCGAGCCCCGATAGTGTCATTGGAAGTGGTGAGGAAGGGCATCCGGACTAAAAGATCACAAGTCTCCAGACTTATGTCAGCACCGTCCAAGCCTTCAATCTGGGGGAGTAGCGACGTTAGACCATCATTTTCCATGGAGAATTGCCATTGAAGGTTTACAACATTTACCTCGAGATTTGGTGTAATAACGAAACATAGTATGTGCAAAGCCGGGACACATTTAACTTTCTTTAAAGTGAAAAGATTGCACTCAAACCTGATTACAAATGACTCTTATTATTACAAATGGTCTTATTACAATTGATTATTTTTATAGTCTCGAATTTATTTATGATTCATTGCTTATGACAAATATGATTGCATAACAAACACGTACTCGGAAGATGTTTCACAATGTGAATTCACAGACCATATTATTTCACAGAAAAGAGGAAAACTTCGTTTTCAGTGAATAAATGCCACTCAGTTTTATAGCGATTTCTATTACTTTTGCTGTGTATCAGTGGTGAATATAAATACATGCGCGTGCATTATAAGAAGTATACATTAACAGTGACTCCTACGACCTAGACATGACAATCAAGAAACATATGGCCACATACAATGAATGCTACAATTGGGCCATCAAATAACACGTCGAAGTCAACTTTAAAAAGTATGCCAAATAACAGCACGACTTGCCTGGCGGCGCAAATACAAGTTGCTATTTGGAGCAAGAAAGGAGGAAAATATTAATCTTGCATATCCCTAATACAAATTATCATGAAAGAATATAAGAAAATCAGAATAAAGACCTCCTGGAAAACCTAACTTCGTTATTTTATTCAAACGAAGTTAAAGATCCTATGTGACTTTGTTCATACTTTGTCAGAATATTTTCCCGTGAATTTGTCCAATTTTTCACACAAGCAGCAAAAAACACACATTTTGTCACATTTTATTTTGAGATGAAAAATTGTCACAACGGCCCAACCCTGAAATTGCATAAGATACAAGAGTACAAGATTTCCTACTCATACAAACATCATGCTGACTTAAAATGCCAGTAGAAAATAGCAACATCAGTACTGAAATACTTGAACAAAACTGACGTCGAGACTACGCTCTAATTTGTATGCCTCTCTAATTTAGACAAAAAATCTTGAAAGTTGGAAACAAATCATAGATCAAGCATTAAATTAAAAAATATTTCATATGTACATGTGAAATACAGTCTACATACGTTATATAGAAATAATCTTTCATGAATTTCTTTCCATTGATTTCTCAGCGGTTTTCTGAATCAAGAAGCCTATTCACACGTGCAAACAAAAATCCAAATGTAGCAGTATTGTATTGAATAGAAATAATACGTTTATTTGCGCCAAATGTAGCTTCTTTCAGAACTACAGATTCATTTGTCAGTCCACATTATCGAAAGAATTTCAGAAAATTCGACAAACCTAGTCCAGGTAATCGATATTAGCAAAGGTCACAAATGTAGAAAACAAATAGTTCGTGCATTCATCAAATAACTGGTGCTCATGCTAAATTTCATCCTTAATTTATTACCTGCTTATCGAGAGAATTCAAAAATTCTTGCAATGGATCCACTTGAGCACAGTCCACCTCATTCCCGTTCATCAGACGTCGACTGATGTTTGCTGCAATGGTATCCGCCTTGTTCATAATCGTGTCGACAAAAGACTGAAAGAACAAAGATGAAATATTTGCAAATAGTAGAAATATAATGAAATGGCTCAACTTACCTCAACCTCCACCGCCTCATTGCTCATCGGCATCGGAATCGCATACTGCTCGTCGACTACTTTATTAAGTCGTCGAGGCGAACGCCTGTGGAGAATTCAAAACGTATAGTTAGGTGTTTACTAGTAAGGCCGAGTTATTCATCAAAAACTGCGGTTCCATGCATTCTATTCGGTTCCGAAAAAGACAAATTCATCCAAACAAAAATTTTATTAAATAGTTTCGGTTCCGATAATTTGCGAAAATAAGGTTCTAGATCGACAACAAATGTCTACCTTAGAAATTGAAACATCTCATAAGAATGAAAGCTATTATGACTATAGAGACACCGCATATTCTCTATCTACACTCCCCTGACCAAGGAATGAAATCAAGGTCTGCGGTAGCGATGAGCTGGGGCTTTCAAAAAACCGGAACAACGTGTAGCAATATAACATATCATACATGATGTGTAGTACACACATAACGTCAGACATTCATGGCTTCAAAGTAGTCTCCGTTCGCCCTAATACAATTATCTTAGCGTTCTGGGAGCTTCCTATGTCATTCTTGCTAATCCGCATCGGACCAACGCTGATGACACGGAGAATCTTCCCAACACAGTTCGAGAGTCTAAGGTTCGACCGCGAAACTTCCATTTCAATGTCCCGAAGAAAACGTAATTACAGAGCTCAAATCCAGCCAATTGTAGCTAGCTAAGACATCTGACAGCAGCTTGGGTAACAAGCGACTGATGAGGATATGTGTTGCCTTGTTGACTCCTAGTGAAATCCTTCCTCTCCTCTTCGCCGTCAGATGCGTGCTTTCGTGTTTGTGAAGCAATTATCAACGTTGAAGTCGCGTCTGTATTTACACGATTTCCGGTGCGCTGACTTCATGAAAGTCAACATCCACAAAAAGAGAGTTTATCACAATAGAATTATGCAACTCATTAATTCTATACTTTTGTTACATACAAGACTGACATGCAAAATCAGCATTCAAAGATAGGGTGACGAAACAAAACAAAGAATTAAAAAAATAGCAAGATTCCTTGTTAGATGTATTAACAACAGCTGTTTCTCATTATACATGCATGTGTAACGACTAGCGCTTCTGAAATATCAAAAACAAATCTAATCAGCAATGAAAAATTAACTCTTCAACCAAAACATTATCTCTTGCAAAACTGCACTTTTTATACGGAATCGGCATTCAAATGGGTGTTTTGAAAGCATAACAAAACTTTCACTGTTAACCGCAATTCATTTCGCGGTCAACCGGTTAACTTCCTTCTAGTTCGCGTTTGGAGTTAATAAAGCAAGACAACAAGACTGAAACATGAATAAGGACAATCGAGCGAAACAACTAGATCCATGTAAATAATACATACACTCACTGTATCAAATTGAAATTAAATTAAAATTGCATGTTGAATTGCAAATGAACTATTTGATAATATTGCCCATTTTCTATTTCCGAAATGAAATGCATGCTTTTATCTTTACGACCTTTACTTTGACGATTGGAATCAGAACCGAAATGAACTTCATGCCGAAGAACCGAATCCAAAATTAGTGTCCTAACCAAACAGACCCATTGGCATAAGCATAACTTACTTCTTCCTTAATTTGCGAGTTTGTACTGTCTGAGGTTGGTGGTGCGTGGACGGTACGAAACTTGGATTATCAATTTTTGGCATTTGAAAATCAGAGAAACAACGAACAGTAGTATCTCTCTTCAATTGATTTGAACACCAGCATTCTAGTTCCTTATCGGTCATCGTTCCCGTTTCTCGCGTGGGCACCTTCTCCTTGATTGTATCAAAATGCTTCTTTGTCTTAAAGCCTTTCCCTCGTGTATTCACAGACCGCCTGGGAGAGGACGACTCCGTAAAAGATGAGAACGTTATTCCCAGCAGTCCCATATCTTCCATTATTATTCCATGTAATTCCGTAGCCAACGTAGATCCCAACTTTTGACTCCACTGCAACAATCGTCCCACTGATAAAAAAATACAAATGAGATTTACAAACTTTTCTTTCAAAAGAAAGTTGCTGGCTTGTATCCTTCTTTGGCTGATATGAAATTCGTATCATACTTTCTACGAGTATACTGATATATTATATAAAGCAAATCAGTCAATCTTCCTGAAAGATAATTGCAAGGAGAAAATGGTCATTGACTTCCACAGTCGATCTAAGCACACATTGCAAACTGAGTGCTATACACCAATTAATGTGATGAATCGAATCTGCTAACTCTCACTAAATACATGTACATGGCTTTTAGATTCTCCAATATGACGACAATGCTATATATTTCGTCTAAATGAAAATGCAGTAGACCATGTTCTATTACTACAGATGATTCATCGCACTATAAAGAGAAGAGAGCCTATCAAGAGCCCCAAAAAATCGGAAAATGTATCGAAAAACAAACAGCATTTCACTGAAATACATAGCTTATTTATCACTTTGAAAAACGCAAGATAAAAAAACCATCTTTCAATACGATATTGAGCGTTTTTTGATGCAGATATAAATTGCTGCTTTCTTCATGCCGATTTAATACTTTGCGAGAATCGTCAACGCACATAACTTATCACTTACATAGAAGAAAATCGCTGATTTTTGCTGTTAAATCAATATTCATCCTTCTTCTTTAATGTTATGCAAAATAATCGATCTTTTAATTTAATCTACATTATTTCTAGTATTTCTCCTACATAAAGTACAACAGAAAATTAAAGCAATTAATTGAACAAAAATATGAATACTTAAATTAACAAAATTTATGTGGTCTCCGTGGCACTGATTGAATACTGACCTGTCGATCTTTTAGAAGATTTAGAGTCTAATATTTAGATGCTAAAAATTGCATATTATACGGCATCTACAATGGAGGCCTAAATTATTGGAATTCCGTGGCCTCTTATGAAAATAATTGGTAACAAAGGAAACATGTTCAGAGTTTTAAGGTGTCAAGAGCACCTAATCATTTCACTCGGCTGATGCAAGAATAACGAAGTCCGAGCAATTCCACAATTATTCAGGGGAAAGAATTTATAAAATTCTGTTGGTCGACTGACAGTTTAAAAACAGTGTGCATCATTATGGAGGCAAAATGTGGCCTCCAACGATACCTAGATGTCCTAAATTTAGTCAATGAACTGATCAACATGCAAATATTGTAATGAAAATGCAAGTCGCAGCTGATCCTGATATTGATTTACAAAATATTTTCAAATCATAAACTCATTTGTCTAAGTTTTTAGGTTTTAAAGGCAATTTGAAGCCTGAATATCGGCAAAAACAGCTCCATCTTCAATTGCCAGTTAAGCCAAGTCCAAATTCAATCATCAGCACGTGCAGCATCATCATATATTTATCATTTATAAATAAAAGTTTATAAACTGTTGAACTGTGGGTGCATGTTTTAAATCAACTCCACCTTCGGTCAAAGACTTTGGATCTCTTTGAAAAATATTAAAAGTAAATCAGATCTGAAATACAGTTTGTGATAAACTCAAAACAATAAAGCAAACAGAAATTCTTTTATTCTAATAATTAATTTGTGCAGTTTTCATAGAAGTAAGCAATTACAACTTACAGTTCTTCTGAAATCCTTCGTGTTGACGACAAATGTCTTCAAAGTGACAACCGCTCACCATAGTTGAGAAGTTCTTCCCTCTCTTTGACAACAGACGACATTCCTCTAAAAATGGATTCTCCATGAAAAAAGTCTTATGTGTCCGGAAACAATGAATGCGTTCCAGATAACCTGCAAATCAAATCAAGTCGAAGCTTGTACACTCACAAATGTGGCTGCTGTCAGCATATTGCTGACATCACAAATCAAGTGATGACGATAACTTTGAAAACCGATACAAGTTCTTTACTTCGGTGTATTTTTCTTTGTTGTTTTTTATAATTGTAAAACGATTAGCAATAACCGATAATGAAATTTTAATTACAAAGTAAAATATTTTAAATATTCATGAGAAGTTTGTAAGCATCTTTTTTATAAACTAAAAGTTAGCAAACAAAAATTTAATACATACTTAGCAAAGTTAACAATAAATTTCATCTCCATCGATCCATACCATTGACCGACATTGTTTTATTAAAAGAACATTTTCAAACACAGATGACAAATTAAACTGTCCTTTAAAAATTCCAATCGCACTGCATGCCTTACAGAAATGATTGCTATTGAATCATCTCTTTGGAAAGAAAAGCTCCATTCCCCGGAAGTACGAGTAGCATAAGTACTTCTAACAATAAAATAAGAAAGGAAATTTAAGCTAACCACTCGGACTTCCGCAACATTGCAGTAGTAAAAACATACGGTCAAGGCTGAAAAATAGCTCAAAATATCAAATGAAAATTGAAGAACAGATTGTCTGGAAAAATTGAATCCAAAGCAACATAAGTAACTATTTTCAAACATCATACAAGTAATACAATCATGCATTTTCGTGGTTTCTCCGCAGTGTTGTACTCAGTAAACAATACTGCTTCACTTTTCAAGAAGCTCCGCGAAAAACATCGTATTCTAAATACTTAATGATTGACAAAAAAAGTCCGGAAAAATTCGGACACCGACAAAATATCCGGACGTCTGGCAACCCTGTACATATACAAGTAGGATGCATGTAGGATGTATTTATCGTTAGTGACGAACATCGGAGAGTGAAGAATGCGATGCCGTGTCTAGTGACATACACATGAAGGTTTACATATGGCATGGATATGATCGTCTACAAAAACAGTGCTGCCAAAATGAATATTTGAAGGATCCGCATTTTCATAAAATCAAGAAATTGTGTTGGTATCTAAATGAGACTAGCACCAGAATTAAGACTTAAACCCCAAATTCAAATACGTGCTGTCGAAAGATAATGACAAATTTTTCGAAAAATCGGCAAGTCAAACACATGAAATTGAATAAATACATTTAACTTATGATGCTCCATCAAACTCACCTAATATGAGACGCGCTACCTCCGAAGGCAGATATCCAGTATCTATGATGTCATCCATAACAACTATCCAAATTCATCCATTCTACAATAATGAAGTTGAGGATTGCATACAAATACAACAAAGTAAAAGCTCGCGCATCCGGATTAATTGGGCAAAGAGTCGTCCGGAAAGGCGATAAATCACATTGACGCATATACGTAGGGTATCTATGTGCTTCGATATATATTCGTGCTACATTACATATGAGCGCATAAGACGAATATGTATTTACATTTCTCAATAAAATCTTTATCAACAACACAGTGCATTCATCAACAGTATAATCATCACTAAGTCTGCGAGAACAGTATGCTGAGTCATTATCGTGAGTCCATCATCAACTGTTATGATCGTTATCAGTCTGTCTACAGACCATGATCATCAACCGCATGTGCTTTGGTCACCATTCAAGACAACATTCAGAAGTTTTTAGAGCTACCTAATGTCAGAGCTGTAAGAATAGTGCAGGCTGTCTACCGAATGGAAAGTCAAAAAATGAGAAAAAATGACGAATTTTTCAAGAAAAAAATGATTTTTGGGGGCGGAAAAATGAAAGAAATGATAAAGTATCCACTAAGAATCGAACAATATAGCGTATCACTTTCATCATTGCAATAGTATAATGTAATTTTTAATTGACTCCTGTAGCATTTCCATCCAAACAACATGCCCGACAGTCATCATTCAAAAGATTATACGCTGCAAATCTTAAGGTTAAAAAGTCGTACATATCAAAATCGTGTACCCGTATGTAAAGATTTGATAAATACAATGAATGTATCATTAATTATCCATCACTGTATACCGTCTTTAGATATAGATGTCTCACTTAACATTACCTACGTAAGTTGTACATGCTCAACATCCAATCAAAATAAAAACATTGGTGATAGAATAACAAAACCAATCAATTCATGAATAATTGCAAGTATTGTTCATGGCTTCACATCTTCTTTCGATTTTTAACATTGTTCATAAGTTTCTCGAATGCACACTTTCGCTTCGATCCAATCTCTGCTCTTTTTATGGATTGTTTTGTATTTAATTCGCTCAGCCTTGAAACTTTCTCACTCACTGAGGAGTACAATTCTTGGGCAACTCTAATACCCACCATATCAGTTGCAGCGATGGAGTTGTCCAGTTGCAACTTTGCTTCTTTTAACATCCGCAGCGAGATCTCGTATTCTTCCGTTACTTCCTCTTCTATCTTCTTTAATTTTCCCTCTTTCGCATCTAATTTCTTGTGTTTCCTAACAGATTTATCAATCAATACCTGGCGTGATCTTTCCTCCTCAACAGCTTGTTCCTCTTTTCTCTTTGCGATCGCCAACTCTTCGCGTTCGCGTTTCTTCCTCTCTGAGAATTTCGATGCGACTGTTGTACGGAGGTCGATATCTCTTTGGAGAGCGTACACACTTCCTCAGAGCCACCATATTGACGTGCATGCTCCTTGCACCTTCTCAAGGCCACCAGTGCTTCATCACTAAAATTAGTTCGCTCAACCGATAGCGTGTTCTTATTGTCCGATAAGCTGCGTTCGACATCAGCATTACCATTGCTGATGGACAAACAACTCTTGATCAATTTACCAAGAAGTTCATATTTCTTCTGATTACTATTCTCGAACTTGATATTCATGACATCACTCCAATATTGATCGATAGAAAGCAATTTCCCTGTTCTATCTCGGAAAAGTTCATCAGGAATACTTTCTGATTGATAAAGCTTCCACTGATCACGCAAAGCTGACATTTGAGACTCTTTGATGATATGCGGCATCTGTGAAGCCAGTCGGCTAATGGCGTTCAATGAATCTGTTTGACTCTCTTGCTTCGAACTGGGGGATAGATAGGTCAAATCCTTCAACAACTCCGAATCTATAGGTAACTTTGTTTGTAGATGTTAATCATAGCTATATAGGAGGTTCTCATTGATTCACGGCTTTCCTTCTTTTGCCTTTCTGACTGCATAGCCCTCATGACATTGGCTGCTTAACCAAATTCAACTTCTTGCAGATGATGGACTGTATTGGCGGTATTGATGCGAAGAAGGTCGGCTACAGTCTTCATTTGTTTCATCAGTTTTCAAATCACCCATAAGATAATGAATAGCCCAAAAAACAGAGTGCTGCGGAAGTTTTATGATTCTCCATCAAGTTATACGACATCTGGAGTTCAGTGCATTAGTCAACAAAATCATAAAATCCAAAAAGTGGAGAGCTGATATTTCTAAGGATAAATTTTGAACTAGACTAGTAGTCGGCAATTTACAAAAATCTATTTGAGAATGCATAATTTCGAAGAAAAAATGAAAAAAATGACAGCGGCAGCAAAAAAATGAAGAAAATAAAAAAAATGACGCGCTAGACAGCCTGATAGTGACTCTCGATATGAGTCATGTGTTCGATTGTGTCCCGCACGACTTTCTGTTATGCTGTTTATCAAACTCTTCTATGCCAAATTGTGATGTTTTCGCAAATTGGGTGAACGATTATTAATGTAACCGCCAACAGAGAGTGAAGCTGGGAGAGATAACCAGTTCCTCGAACATGTTTCCAGTGGTGTGCCTCAGGGCTCGTCGTTGGGGCCATACTTATTTTCTTTATATTTGCCGAATTACAAGCCATCGAATGTAACTTGTGAAATATACTGATGATGTCACATTAGTTGATGTAGAAAGAAGTTTCATGCCAGGAAAGAATGCTCCAACATATCTGCCAGTGTCATCAAGTCAGTAATGGCGAGCGATAATTTATCATACCTCTGCAATGGATGCAAATCAATCAGTCTATGTGACGTTTTCGATCGCTTCGCAGCCATTGAACAAGAAATCGCTTCACTGAGAGAGCAACTGAAAACTAGGATTTCCCTTGATGGTGATGATGTGATCCATAAAGCAATTGATGAGTACGAGCAAAGTGCAGACAAAAAATGCAACGTTGTCGTGTTTGGTCTCCGCAAACATGAAGACGGACAAGACTAAGATAATATTACGAATACCTTAAGCGAAGTACTCAAGACCGTTGGTGTCGATGGTGACAATGTGACTTCTGCCTCACGCATCGGCAAAATTGTTAGTGGATTTAAGAAAACTCAACCTATCCGAGTAACTTTTAAGTCTGTTCATTGCAAGCAGAAGTGTTTGGTAAATTCCAGAAAGCTAAAGGATAAGCAAGGACTTCACTAAGTACACATTCGCACGGACTTTACTCGGTCACAATTGGAACATCGCAAGCATCTGTTAGATGAGTTAAACGCAGTCGTTACCGAATCAGGCGAGTCTCTTGTGATTTTCAATGGAAAGTTAATTCCAAAAGAACCTCGATACGCATGACGACAGATGCAGCTTCCATTCTTGTGCTTTACAAATGCTCGCTCCGGTGTTAACAAAATAGATGAAATTTCACTATTCGTTTCCAACTTTTCTTCAGACTTAGCATGCATCGTCCAAAGCTGGTTGAATGTTGTCATCCCTAAAAGTACATCTTAACATTGATGGCTACAATTTTTATCGAGCAGATCGATGTACGAATCAGAAAGGAGCCGGTATTTGTTGGCGGATAAAGTTTAACTTCAGTGCAAACTTTATAAGTGCATCTTCTTCGGATAATCCGGACGTCGAATTCCTTCTTCTGTGGGTATGCCGTGACTTTTTTTGTGCTTATTACTCATTGTCTATTTTCCTCATGGGCAAAAAATGAATTCCACCGCAAAGCAGACATCAGATCTCTTGCTGACGTGACGTCTCTAATTGATGATCAAATGGATATTTTCTACGATTTCCCTCTATACATCGTAGGCGATTTCAATCGCATTGAGTCTTGTTTTTTGGAGAGTAGCTTTTGCTTGAGCAATGCAATCAACGTTCCCACTCGCAAGGATGCTATCCTGGACCACTTATTGATCTCTGAAAAATTTGTATCGTCGTACTACGAACCAACTGTTCATGCTCCTTTCGCATCAAGCGACCACGCAGTCCTTCATCTAAAACCTGTCAATCAGTTTTCAGAAATTGAAGTTTTAACAATGTCTTGAAATTAGATGATTCAAATATTTCAATAATTGAGAATATCTTCCTGGCGTTGGACTTTGATTTGATATTATCAAACACTGATCTAAATGATATGGCAGAAAGCTGTATGGCATCATAAATCATTGCCTCTCTTTCCTTCCATATGATCTTATAAAGCGAAGTTCGAGGGAAAGGCCATGGATTACTTCAACAGTTAACGTGCTAATCAATGAGACATTACGCCTATCTCTCTAAGAGCTGGAGCCTGTACGCACATAAGGCGTCTGTCTTCCAAGCAAAGAAAAATTGGGCCACACGCCTCAAGCGTGAAGGCACATCCATATGGAAGATACGTGATAGAGTTCTTGGTAATTCTATGGACCCGTATTGGCTGCCTTTGTGTGATCCCTATACACCAGTGAGGAATGTTCTTGACACTTTTAATGAACTTCATATTTCTCCAATGCAAATTGATGATCCTGAGTTTCCACCACACCCATTCGTCGTTCCCTTCATGAAATCCAGTCAATGCTCTCAAAAGTGTCTCCGCGCAAGTCTCCTGGATCCGATGGAATACCGGCTATTTTATGGTCAAAGTTGTCATCACATCTCACTGAGCGTATTTGCCGCATATATAACGCATGTCTTCAGAATGCTGATCCTCCGCTCCTCTGGAAAAGAGCCGACATAGTCCCCATACCCAAAACACAAAGCCTAATTTGCATGAGACTCGACCAATATCTATGCTTCCTACGCCGGCACGTATACCTAAACGTCGTTTTAGTAGGTCGTTTTAGGTCATTTGAAAATGGCATAGCTTTTTTGTGCAATTATTTTTGAAACGGTCTGTATTGTTGAGGATGCAATAATACATAAAACTTCTGGAAACGTGTTTACTGCCACAATGCTGCGAGTGGTATGGCAATGACTCATTATCATTTCAGCAAGATAACGCACCATGCCACACTTCGAAGATGGCTAAGACCTTCTTCAATGACAAGGCAATTCGTGTTCTGGACTGGCCTCGAATAGGTCAGACATTGAAACATTGCGGGAAATTTTGAAGAACAAAATTCTTCAATCCACTTGCACCAGCAAAAGTGAGCTAATCAATCGTATATTAACACTTGCGACTCGAGCTGGTGAGTTGAGTGATAAATTCAAGGATACTTGTAAAAAGCTTATTGCTCAAATGCCAGACAAGATTGAAGCTATGTACAAGGCAAAAGGAAGCCATACTAGATTAAGAGTGACATAAACAAGAGGAATTATAAGCTTTTTTGATGTCCAAATACATTTCAATTATGGAATAAATAGCCTTTTTTATGTGGATTATATTCCATTTCGAAAAATTAAAGATGTTCCAAGTAATTTGACTCACACTGTACAAGTCACAAGAAATTTCTTGGAACAATAGAACTGAACATAAAGAGAATAAGAATCATGACGAGTAATGGATGTAGAAGAAGAGTTAACAGATTATGAAATAAAAAACATACATATCGATCGGCGTATAAAAAAATATGTAAAAAACCATTATAAAAGTTCCTAAATTACAAAAGGCAGAGGATTTTTTGTAATATCTTCAGACTATTCAACGCAGCATTTTAGCACTAACAGAAACCCAGGTTCGTGACTCTCAGAGGATGAACCATCTTGACTGTCCTGGATAAATTCTTCACACTTGTTCCGCGGAAAACCTGGGGCTTGTGTTCAGATTCGCAAGCTTCTGGAGCTCCTACATTCGATGTCTTCGATGTCGATAGTGCCAGCTACCAGATTTTATGACTGCGATTCAATACTGATGGTCGACATATCTTCATCGCAGCGTTGTACAGGTCTCCAAGCTGTAGTGATGATGAAGGCTTCTTTGCTCAACTTAATTATTCGACTGAAAGTATCATTGTCAGTTCCTCCTATGCAGAAGATGTTTTACTCGGTTTGCAATGTCCGCAACTCTAATACAACTGGTTGACTTCTAATCACTGTGATTTTGCTAGCGTCGAGCTTGAAGCCTTTCCACTTTAAATGACATGGAGCAATTAGCTTTCTACCTAACCCGAGGTCCAGACCGTCAATGGAGACATTGCCAGTACACCTGACTTTTTTCTAACAACAAACCCAAACTGCTATGTTGATGTTAAGATTAAAGCATCTTTGGGCAGATCTGACCAATGTTAGACTACCATAATGTCCACAGTCCTTGAGAGTGCTTCTCAAAAACCTCCCAGACGAAGTCTTTAACGCTTCAACCAAGCATCCTGGGGTGATCCTGGAGATCTCAAAGATTTCTTTGGTCACTTTCCTTGGAATGATGTGCTTAATTCGATCGATAGCTATGATTTGGACGGCATTTGTTCTTTTGTTACCGAAGAAGTTATCTGTGGTATGTCTGATTACATACTTTCTTCTTTTTCAACTGCTTAAACCGAAATGGCTTAACCAGGAGAGTGTAGTAACAACGTTTAGAAAAATAGGGTTTTTCAATTCTTCAAGTGCTTTGCGTCGGCTAAGAACAACATCGCCTATCGTTCCGCTTGCATTTTTTGTAAATCATTGAGAGTGCCAAACATAAGTACTTTGAGCGCGTTTCTGCAGTTGTTAGCATTCCCAACTGATACCCGGACGTTCTGGTCTTCGTCTCAGGCAATTCATTCCAACTTCTTTGGTTTATGTTTTCCCCCTTTGCGATAGCCTTCTGGATTATCCGCCGCATCAGCGACTAGGAAGGTTAATTTGCTAAGTAGTTGTTTCACCACTAATTCCACTCTTGATCCATGCACCCTGGTACCTCCTTAGTCTGGCCACCAATGCCAAGATGCCCAGATCTTCAGCATCTGTGAGAGGAAAGTTTTGAAAGTCTTAAGGAAGTTAGACCCTTCGAAGATTTCTGAGCCGACGATATTCCAGCGATTGTGCTTAAGAAGTGTGCAGCGGAGTTGGTTCCATTACTCACTCGCGGCTATGTACCCTTCTTCTTGGAAAGTTGCCCACGTCGTCCCTATTCCAAAGAGGGGACATAGAAGTGATCCAAGCAATTATCGCCCCAATGCAACCCCTTCTATTATAGGCATCAAATCTTTGATGTCTGAAACCTTGATTTCCCATCTCCAATCCCATGGTTTCTACAGTGAGCCTTTTCAGTCAGAATATTTACGGTATCACAGTACTGAGACGACTCTTACTTTGGTTAGGAATGAAATTCTATCGGCGTCTGATTTGATGAAAATAACTGTGTCCGTGCTCCTAGATCTGCAACGTGTCTTCGATACTATCGATCACAACATCTTATTAAGTCGATTGAAGATTGAGTATGGCATTGATGGTGCTACTTTAACTTGGCTTTCATCATATGTGCGTGATCGCATGCAATTTGTGTCTGCTTCACATGTACAGTCAAGAAAACTATCCACAAAACATCACATACCATAAAGAACAGCATTGGGTCCCATTTTGATTATTTTGTATTCCAAGTCCGCTATAAGAATATTCTCTGAATGCGGAATTTATTATCATTTGTTAGCTGGCGACATATAACTGTATCATTTCTGTTCACCGTTAGGTTGACGAGACAATAAATAACATGGAGCAGTGCATATTATCAGTGAACCTATTATTACAAATTAAATTGAAGCTCATTGAAGAAAATCTACCTCAATCATATTCTGCAACTTCAAAACGGAGACTGTGTGACAAGTGTTTTCATAATTACTTTTACATTGACAACAATGTGAAAGCATCAAAACTTATATTAGTTTATTCATCTAGTACTAGCATAATTTGAGTAGTTTGTCTAAGTACCTGAATATATTCGATGACTTATAATTTTCGACGTCAGAATAGCATACATCGAAATATAGAATGTGTTATTTGCACGCAATAATACGTGCGAATAAAGGATAAACAATAATAATTATTTTAACGAATAACCTCTATTAACAACAATGAAATTAAATAAACGATAGTTCAAATTGCCATGCAAAAGATGTGCGGCTGGATTCGAACCAACGAACAAGGCTTACTAGACAAATGCTCTCAACAACTGAGCTACGAGCCACTTAAGCGAATGTCAGGATCAAGCCCTCACCACCACACATTAGTCGTTATAGCAATTACTTATGTGGTTTACTCGTATACCAAATTTCGGAAAAACCGCGCCTCGGTTGTCCGGTTATTCCCACGCACCGACATGTGCAAAAAACCATTTAGCAATAGAATAGTTATCCTGACAAAAAGTTGCTTGTGAATAATCTCACTAGTATATGTAAATGGCTACTTGCAAGTCATTCGGCGTCCGAATAAATCTCGCCCAGATGGCATGTTGCCGACCGCATCTTGTGAAGCGTGATAATTATTGATCAGATCAAAACACTTTGTCACCTTGTTTGAAAGAGATGCTGCAAGCAAAAGATCAGAACCAGAGTTGACATCGATAATGATCGATCAATGAAAACACTGGATAACTAGAAACAAAGCAATGGTAGTGAAGACTCGAGGTGTGTTAACAAGCACTAGTCTTTAATGTAAAAAGATATACGATTTTCAGCACTTTTAAGCATCAGATAATGCTGGAAAATGCATAAATTCGAGAAAATTTAAGTCTGAAAATTCAATTTATAAGTGCAAAAATTCTCTGATTCAGCTGTTGGTCATGCGACTTTAAATTGCTTAGAAATATAAACGAAAAATATTTTGTCTCAAATGCCGAAGTCATGAACGCAAGAATTGTTAAAAAATTCTTAGTGGAAAAAATCGCAACTGCTTCAAGACTCTCACCTCAATGATTGTGGTGAAAGTGCAATGTGTTGAGCCATTTATTCAGACATTTGCCAATACCATATTTTTTGTGATATCGCTGAATGTAAAGAAACGTTCATTGGAAATATTGTGAAGATGGATGAAATCATCCTCTGTGGTAGAAGTGATATCCACTCAAGAATTAGACAGCCATATCAACTATGATTTGTATTGTTCTCCCAATTATCTGATGTGGAGAACGTCGCTCTCACTGAATGTTGAGATGACACGGCAAAAGGCTCGACAGAATTCCGAATATGAATATTCCCCTTTCTTCCTCAAGGAATGGATCCATCTTCAAGGATGATAAAAAGTAGCTAGAGCATAGAGTAAATGGTATTATTATATAGCTATGCTTTAAAGTATAATGGTGAATAAAATGGTTGCATGTAGTTATGAGTGACGTATTGCTACTTAAATTACTAGCTACTCTCTCCATCGAGTAGGCTTTATCTACGGAATGAATCATAGAGCACTGAATGAATATAAAATCAATTATAGTAATAAATGAATCATGCATAATGCAGCGAAATCTTTCCTCGCTCTAATTGTTTGAATCAGTACCATTGTCAACAGCGTGTGTTTGGTTCAAACACAAATTTCTATAATTATTGGGACTTGGAATAATGTAGATATCACGAGGTTGTGCGAAAGACCATGCATTTCTCTTCCTTCTCTTTCAAAAGATAATTTCTTGAAATGAGGGAATGATTCAAAAGGTAAAATGCTATTCATCGTTTTCCATTTTGGGCATCGAATATAATTTGATCTTCAAATCTCCAGAAAAATATATCTAATTGCCGACAATCCTAACTCAACAATGCATAGAACATTGAGTTGATTGCATGAAAATACATCATTTACGATCTTTTTAACGAATCCCAACTTTTGCAAGTCAATTGCAGATAAGCATATCATTGACAATGTAATTAGCGTTTGCCCAATTCGGCACACAATGAAATAAGCATTTGTTCATGAAACAGGCAGTTCTTAAGACAATTGCATTGATTATGACAGGTACTGGAATCATGAAATAGAATGGAAGTGCTAATCAATTTTTTTCGGTTTATTTTTATTGCAAGTACAACCAAAGCACCCCAATTTAACCATCATCAGCCCAGCAATCTACCTATTCCGCCCAACACACTACATAGGTAGTTTTTGTGTATTTTCATCGGTTTTTAATTGCTTGAAGGTACTAATGCACATACATTGGCATCCTTTATATATCAGCTCATATTCTTGTCATATAATGTTGAGGTGTACATTGGCACGTTTTGCTGGTTTTGTAACGTAGACCTACTGGTATAACGAAATCTGTCTTCATATATTATTATACATTCGCAATCTTTTCGGCATATCGCTCGTCGATCTGACGAAAACGGTGGAAAGTTTTGTTTTCCAGTTCATTACAGTTTTACAGACTATTTCCTAAACTTGCCCAAAAGAAGAAAATCATAAGGCATTAAATCTATTGGTTTCGGAAGGCATTCCAAAGGCTCCGATGACGGTCAATCCAAGATTTAAGAAAAGTGAAGTTGAAATAATTTACGATGGGTCTGTAGTTGTGCGCTGCCATTCCATTCTGCATGAAGATGCTTCTATCCTCAGACATTCGGTGTCCCTTTACACAGCATGGAAAGGAAGATTTTACCATACATTCTCGGTTTCTCGAAAGAAAATGGCTTAAGGAAAGGCCTGCCCAAACTATTAGACCGCGCTGATCCATAGATTTTGTATGATATTTGCTGTGACCAGACCGCTCTGGTAGTAGTATGACATTGTGAAAATCGTTCAGAACGCATGCCATTCACTCTGTTCCCTTTGATTGCGCAGAAACCAAAATAGCGCTGTATGAAATCAAAAATATGTCTTGTATTGCCAGATATTTCGACTTGAACAGACTTTCTCAATGGCAGAACTGAAATGATAGACACGGGATGAACGCAGATGCGAAAACTATTCACATGGCTAACCATACATGAAATGTAAAATTCTCATCTCTGTGCCAAATGTACAGCCAAGAACAGCAATGCATAGAAATGGAAGTGTGATACAACATGAAAATAAAGACTATATAAACAATAAGGACGTAGAAATAGCTGGATGTACCTTAATTAAATACAAAGCTATCACACAAGTAATCAAAGTTATTAAAATAGTAAGAATAAATAGAGAGCTGATGAATAAATACAAACAGTGCAAAACATGCTCATCTCAAAAAACTTCTCAAGTTCCGATCCGTTTTATAGCAAAGGCGAACGGAAACGGATTCAGTTCTGTATGCTTCACGGATAAGACTATTGAGTCGATCGGTGCAATCTGACTTCAATGTCAACAAATTAAGTCTCATTAATGGTCCCAGCGTTATCGTTCAGACCATTAGGGAAGTTGGTGTTGAGGCTGCGAATCCATTTGGATTCCTTTCGCAGACGCATGGACTCACTGAAATCATGATCGATGGCGAAAAATGTGAAATCGGCTGGATTATAGGACTCGGGAAAATGACGTGAAATGCGAGTGTCACCAGTGCCTCGTATTTGCCTCGTATTGCCCGAAGGAGGTTTGACGTCTGTCCAATATAAGATGCCCAACATCGTCGACATCGAATAACATACACACAGTGAGTGGATGTGCAAGACAAAGAGAATAGGATCGGATGAAGGCGAACTGTCGTTCGACCTTTAAAGACTGAACAGTCTGAAGCGACAGTACAGGCGGCACAACGTTGGCCTCCACAACTTTTGAAACCAGTCGACCAACTGGTCTGGAAGTCGGTCAGTCAATGAACCTGCCTCAAGGCCGATCGAATCGCCGAACGGGAGATCCCATAGGCACGCCATGGAGGAGAAACTTCGTGGTAAGCCGATAAAAAGTCCACAGCTGTTGATGACCTCGTCGCAAGTCGCAGTAACTGAGAATAAATAACAGAACGGTGCACATGATTGGCGTAGTAGGAATGCATGGGGAGAAGACGATGGCAATCCGTGTCCTTGAAGCCCACGCGGTATCCCAACTTACCAATCAAAGTACGATGGATGGTTAGGTCCAGGAACCGCATGGAATCGAGATTGCTTTGTAGATCAACCTGTATATTGGGATCTATGTTGTTGACGAAGGCATGAAATTCTCTGAGTGCGGTTGGGCCATCATCCCAAACAAAGAATATGTCATCTTGATATCTGCGCCAAGTTCAACTCAGAGCGGTCCTCTGAATAGCTTGTCACAACTCACAAGAAACTTGATTGAGCGTTTAAATAACGAGGACAATTCCATTGTGTATCCAAATGAAATCACTTCTGTTCTTAACAGAGATGTTCCTGTCCGACGTGTTCAATCTTGAAAATTCATGACGATATGCAATAATGTAAGACGGCATATTTAACTCTTATTTCTTGGTTTTGGTTGCTCTGCGTAATAAAAAATTGACTTTTTGTATTTTGTTTTCATCTTGAGTAATGGGTTAACGAAGGAAACAGAAAATCATATTATATTTTAATCAGATGTCCGTAATTCTAGATCTGATTATGTTTTGCTTTTTAAGTTACGTAGTAGGGTCAACAGTTATGCAAAGAATTATTACATGCAAGTTTTTAGAGAAAACAAGATGAAAAGCTAGCGTCTGCACTGAAAGTAATAACTAGAGCAAAGCAAAAGTTTTCTGTTCATTAAAAAATAAAAAGTAAAATGAAACGAACATATTAAAAAACTGGCTAAAGTTAGCCGCAACCCATGTAATTTTAGTAATGAACCTATTTTTATTGTACACTAGAGTAATGAAAATTAAATGTTCGTAAGCATTGCTTGGTGAAGTGGACGTATTGCTAGAGTTTATTAGCCTTTTCAGATTTGTAGATTTTATAAGATAGGAGTGAAATTAAGTTTAACTTGATATGTGGCTGAAAGTACCTGTTTTTACGGTAGATCTCCTTTCAAGTTGTCATATTGAATATCCCACAAAAATCACGGATGGGAAGTCACATGCCTGAATTCAATGAAATGCACCAGTAAACACGATGCTGCTCGAACAATGATGAAGTCCCAACATTTTATCGAAATGATGTTTATTGTTGATGATCAAGAGCAATAAACTGAAAACCGATCAATGTCACTATTTTTAAATTCCCATAATTACGCTTTTCCATCAATTACGGTACCGCATCAAAACAGTCTTCAAAAAATTTGGACTTCGAATCGACTGAGAAACACCCGATACTTGATTGTTCTTCATTAATAGTTTTGTCCTTAAAGGCGTTGAGCAAATTTAAAAATATGTATTGATTATACCGGGTTGAGCCGACGCTCTTCAAAGGCTCAATTCTGTGTATGATTGGCAACAAAGAGGAGAATTAGGGGGACAATCTTTAATTAGCATCTCTAAAAGATAAAACCAAAAAATTGAAAGCTTATTTTAGTTTGAATGTAGGGTTATTTGTGCCTGTTTCGAAGATCCTAGAGGTAATTGTTTTTCCGGCTAGATTTGTTGCAAAGACGTAGTTTTATGATGATTCTAAGCACGCTCATGCTATTTGGATTTTATTTGGAGACCTACTGTGGAACAACTTTAGCAAAACCGAGTTTCAGGACCATTTTCCAACACGATCATTTTGAAGAGGAACCAAATTGAATCCTTGTGCATTTAATTTTATTGAAATCTGGAGATGATTTCTTAAATCAATTTATCAGACTTATGGTTTGATCCAGATGCTCAGGTCGATTTCAGATTGTTATATTATTCATTGGAATTTAGGGTTATGTATTGGCTTGATGGGTTCTGCCTAACGAAGTGGTATTGTCAAGCTTTGATAAGCTAAGACAGTGGAACTTATAGAAATTTGTAGCCTTTATTGTGACTTCCTACCATATTAGCATCAAATGTTCCGTTTTTACTGATGACATTAGTATTAGCCAAGTACACCGCAATTTTATTTTAACGGAATAATCCCTTTATAAAACAGTAGCGGTGGAAGACTCAGCGTTAAATTGTCTGTCGTCATTTCATTCTGCTGTTAAAGGTCATCGTGTCTACCAATCTTGCGAAGGTTATGAAGAATACTAGATGTTGCACCGGCAATTTTTTAATCCAATGATGATGAATCCAAATAGGAATTTCGCAGGCTCCATGTCCTAGACTTAACTCATTTAAGACCCAAATAATTTCCACTGCAGGATTTTCTCATGTATCATATAATGTTGGCATTGTGTATCCAGAATCATAGGACATGAATGTCGCATTCTTAACTGCTATTCAGTGTGTAAAACCTGGACTCAAGGCCGCTGGAAGTGGCAGTGTTGCCTTCTTTTCACGCAATGACATTTATTGCAATCTAGCTTGCTCGAAGTAATCCAAAAATATACCACTTTCTTTTGAGTGTTACTGTAAATTCTACCGAGAGAAAATATGTTGAAGTTGCCAACAAAAAAACACTTCTTGTTTTTCAGTGTCAGAAGCTAAAAGAAAGGTGAAAGAGACATAATTGGATGCCGAAGTAGTTCAAAAGATTTTGATGAGAAATTATCGCAAGCTTTTCAATCTCGTATATAAACGAAGACACGCATCTAAATAACTAGAGCTTTTCTTCGGAAATTCAGTATACTTTCTCTACAACTTCCAATCAAGTATGTTTGTCTACAGTGTTTGCTTTATTGACATGTTATCTCTTCTATATAAATTATCTAACTTATTCTGTCATGGTTTACCGTGCAAGTCAAAAATTGGACACCTTTAAAGAGCAAGAAAACAACGTACTTCAGAGTAAGAGTAAGAAAATTGTGAACCCAAATCTCCGACTTTTTTCCTAGCCGTCAATCACATGCATGCAAAAGTTACGAGCACTCGCATTTTTGTCATATGTTTTTAAGTTATTTTGGCACCTCTGAGATAATAATTTCCCGCGAACTTGAACCCCAAAACTGAATTATATGCCTGAGTATCGTAGCTACTATCATGAGTTTACAAAACGACGGAACCATTTCGGAATCAATACCAATGCACTATGTATCAATACATATCATATCTAAAACAAGTGAGCAATCCAATATATTTGAAAATATTTGATCGATTAACATCTGGTATCGAAAGACATTAACTCGGTTCCCGCTTTCGTTAAGCAGATTTAGTACTCTACGTTAAGCTGATTTCTAAATCGCAAATGAGATATGATAGTTACAACTTTTATACTCAATGAACCAGCAGAAAACCGACAACAATCAGCTGTATTAAGATCAATTGACAGTCAGTTAACTAGACTTTAAAGGTACAATATCTCAAACCTACGACCTCAGGTTTTCTAGAACTGTCCCTCTGCCAACTGAGCTGCGACCACTTACATACCACCGATGTCAATTGGCTGGATCAAGACCTCACCATCATGCTTCAGTTGTCATAGTAATTATAATCATTGAATAAACATTTCAACTGCCGATATTGAGACCAGCAGCGGAAATCAGTGTTTACGGAAGCATCTGAAGCTATATTATAGATGCAATAAGCAATTAATGAAATAGAATAAACGATGGATCAAATTACCATGCAAAATATGTGCAAGTGGTATGACTCGAATCTACGACCCCAGGTTATCTCGACTTGTCGCTCTACCAACTTGTGGCCCTTGCTATCACACATCAGTTGTCATATCAATCATCATCAATGAAAAAATATGAAAAAAAATAAGTGAGTTAATACGTCTGTTCTATAGATACATAAGCAAAACATACTAGCATCGTTTGGATTCCTCTGAAAATCTGGAAGAGTGATGCTTGCAACGTTAATTCTTTGTGACGTGTTCTTTGTATATTTATACGTACAGGCCTATATAGAAAATGAAAGGATCATTCACGTAGCCATCTTTAGGGCTCGTAAATTGTCGTCTTTTCCGTCCTTTCCATCAGCTTTCGCCCCGTCCGTCCTATCAGATATCTGTATCCCAGTGCATTTAACACGATGATCAATATTTTTTCTTTAAGATCATGAAGTTTAAAATTGAGCCTTATTGTCATAGTTATTGACGCACTAATTTGCTAGAACACACTATGTGTTCGAATGTGTTCGAAATTTTCTGTCTTTTTTCTATGAGGATTTACAAGCCCTTCGTTAGTCACCGTGGGTGCAGTATTTACAAATCAAGTGTTTCAAATCTAAGAGATGCGATTTGATCTCGAATGTTTACATTTGTCACCAGGAAGTCATAAAGTATTTCCTGAAATGTTATTAACCCACGGAAAATGATGAACGATGCGAATTTCGAATTGTCACACATAAATACTTCAAAAATCATGGAAGTCTAAATATTGATGTCAGCATGAAGATTGTGTTTTAGATCTCAATATTTCATAACACACATGCCAACTGAAATAAATTGCAACGTTTCGATTTTCTGGCTTGCCGTTAGCTAAAATAATAGTAAACTCAACGATTGTTGAACCGTGAATGCAATTATCATCTACTTGCACCACTATTTTGGAGATTGAATTGAACCATGATAGTGGCAAAAAATCTGATCTATCATCATTCAAGCATTCCCTACTGTTTATTTGAGGTGTGGAACCTAAGAATGATATATCACAAAGTATCGTTGTTTTTGAAATTGTCTCACATTTAAATGAATTCGTGCTTTTAAGTCAAGATAAATGCTTTTCCATGTCCATAAATTTTCTATTTCTTCGTTTAAAACATACAAATGTATGCTATATGCAAGACATACTTAGTCGTCTTTCTGTGTCACATTCTTATTCTTCGACAGTGTGATGTTATTGATCTTGGATGATTTACGTATCAACAACAATATTCACGCATTGTTGCATAGACTTCATGATGTTATGGTTCAAGGCTTTGAAGATCAGTAATCGCTCACAGAGTTGTATTCAGTTACGTGTAAATGACACAGTCCTAGTCTCATTGTTTACTTTTTTAACACTACTTATCATGTTTTTTATATCGCTCTAGATTATATGTTTTCTATGCATTACTATAGAAGCAGATGACATATTTTTACGGAACAAGTTGGGTGTACCGATATAATATGAAATCTGATGCACCTAAGCACAACGCGTCCACGTTATGGAGCCTACTGAAAAATGAAACAAGATAAATTCATTATTCTAGTGCATCTATGTTTACTGTTATCATGCTATCCATCCATATACATCCTAAATGGATTGAACAAATTTGAATGTGCGAGAAATGGTTTTGATGAGAAATAATAGCCAATATTGATCTCAAAAGCGAATGTCACTCGGGAATTTAAAAAAACTTAAGATTATATTTACTGCATTTTTTAATAAATAATGTGAAACAAGTACAGTGACAACATGCGTGTTACAGTTTTTCTCTCAGTTTGGTATAATGTATACGTAGATGCACACTCTCAGCCCTTTGACCCAACCCAAAGATAGATTGTGTTGCTTCTGAACGTCCAGGCAGTCATTTCTCTTAACCAAACTATCCTGACACAAATACTAATCCTCTTTCAATCATTTCAAAAGTCATAGGCCTACGTTGTTGTGCCTTCTTTTAATAGTCATAATGTCCATTCTTTCCTAAGTATGGTAATTGCATGTGCTTGACAAGTCTTTGAAACATTGTTAAAGGATTCCTATTCTCCCCCTGTAGTCATTTTCTATGATTGCAATGATATCTCCCCCTCCCAGATTTAGAGGACAACATTTCAGATATGAAGTGGCTGCATTGAAAACACATGCATAGAATAAAATTATGCCAACTATTCGAATACTATATTTAGTACAGATTTTCAAGATTTCATTTTTCCTTAGGAAGCTGCATCTTGCAATTTACACTTCTATGATCATTTGACCATGCATCACGATTCACGATATCTTCGTACAAAAAATAGCAAAGTCAAAAAATGCATGTTCAACAAAACTATGGCTACTTTTTTTCTAAACAGTTCTTCTCTGTGACCCATCATCATGCTATCATTGATAATTATCCCATCTCTATTGGCCCATCATCAGGCGAGTCATTACAATGTGATAATAAACTCTTGGTCAATTAAAAAGAATATTCTAATTTCGTAACTGATTTAACTAATTTCGTAACTGTTGTGTCAGAATTCTAGATGCTGAAACCTCCGAAAATACGAGTATATTCATGTTCCTAAACATGAGAAAAGATGCGATTTCAACGTCAGAGAATCTTCAACAGTATTTTTATTTAAGTATATGCTTATTTGGTTCCATTATAATTGAATTAACTCGATCCTAGTCCCATTATTCAGATCTTTTTGTAATATTACCAGCATTTTGCCTAAACTGATGATTTGCCCAACGTTTCACATCTTTTCAGATCAGATGAGATGGAAATTCGAGCAGGGAGCTTGCTTTTCACCTCAAAATTTGATTCTGGCAATCTTGCTAGAGTTGAAAGAGTTTCCCGTGATGAGGAAATTGATGCAAAGTATGTGAATTCAGGACAAGAATTGAGACCTGATTATGAGTACCAGGTGTGGACAAAGCCTGACTGTTACGCCACAGAATTTGAAAATGGCAACCGCTCTTGGTTTTATTTCGGAATTCGCGGATATACTCCCAATAAGTTGATAAAAATTACGATAATGAATATGAACCGTCAAAGTAGACTTTATAATCAAGGACATACCCCATTTTATCGTATGACCCATCCTAGTCGAGCATCACCCACAAATTGGACCAGAATTCGGGATAGACCAACCTGTGAAACTGTTGATGGTCAATTCTACTTAACGTTTGTACATCGCTTTTTGGAGCCACGAGGTGGCACCACTTACTTCGCATTTTGTTTTCCATGGTCCTACTCGGAATCTCAGGAGCAATTGTCAAAGTTTGATCTTGATTTTCAGTATTGCCAAAAATTCAATCCAGGTAGATTGGTCAATCCTGATGATATATACTACCACAGAGAACTATTATGCTTTTCATTGGATAAGCTGCGAGTTGACTTGATCACAATTTCTGATTGTTATGGAATACAAGATGAACATGAAGAACGTTTTGATGCAAAACTATTTCCTGAATCAAGCAATCCAAGACCACGGAAATTCAAAGGCAAAAAAGTAAGTTATATCAACATGTTGAGACGAAAGCCCTCTCCATTTGATAATGATGCTTCATAGATGTTTGATATTCAAATGCACAAATCGTGAATGACAACTTACTTGAATTACCCATTCAGAATTTTTGCAGTTGTATCATGCCTTCAATTTTTTTATGACATTGTATGTAGTGAATGTGATCTTTTTTCATCGCCTACAGCTCTTTTCAATCTCACACAGCTGGTCATTTTTGATGCACATATTTATATCAACAGGCGAAGTTGAAATATACCATACATAGTCATTATCTTAGCCTCAAACGACCATCTCCTATGCCAATTATGTACCGTATTTATTCATATCAGACACCATGGCAGCTTATTTGGTTTTCGACAAAATGGAATATAAAAATGCCTCTTATAACTACTTTTTGACACAATCATGTCAAATGCTGACTTAGTTTTATCATGAGATACATGTGAATCATTGTTGTTTGGAGGTGTGAGATCATTAAAAATCTACTTAAGCACTCAAAATTTGAAACCTGCTATACCAAATCATTATTCATTGTACCAATAAATTACATGAATTCCGAACGTGTAAGTGTCAGTATTTCGTGAAAGTTTATGCTTCACTTAGATTTTTGTAATCATGCTGCTTTCTATTTAGCTTCTATCTACAATTTATCAAATTGACTAATTGAACAAAACAGTGTTCTTACTTACTACTAACAACTTATCTAGCATGCCTTCATTTTGTAGTAGAGTAGTTGGGAATATTCTATTATCATCGTGTCATGTAAAAATCTTCTCCAATACTCGTTCGTCATTCTTACCTAACACAACTGAAGTCACGGGGATCCACCTGGGTAGTATGACCTGTAGAGAAATTGCCGATTTTGCGTCAGGTCACTGTCAAGTTTTGCAACAAATAAAATCAATAGTATTACCATGAGGCTCACTTTGAGAAAGATTCATTGACTGGAATCCATTACGTAGTGGCTGACAGTGACAATATGCTGTATAGGTAATAATAAGTTTGGTAAAATGATAAGTGAAATCGACCTCAAGTTGTCGTTTCTCGTTTCTAATTTTGGATATTTTTAGTGATATATTAAGAAAAAACAAGTGGTAATACATACTGCATGTTTGGCTTTCATTAATTATTTTCATTACTGCTTCACTATTAATTATGTTACTTAAACGGAATTTTGTTTATTTATATTAAGGAAAATTACATTTTTGATACAAATATAATGTTCATTGAAGAAAAGTATTATCATGCGCTCGTACATAAGGTTACCTCGAATGAATGTTAACCCTCTGACTAACGGACTTGTCATACTCCTAGAACTCCCACACCGGTCAATTGACCGGTAATGTAAAATCAATGCAAACTCTCTGGAATTGTCTTCCTTCATTCTGCTTATTAATCGTTTCTGCATTAATACAGAGCAAAGAGAAATAGTAATGCAGGTTTGGGGGAAAATTGATGTCTTCTGTTCTCTCTCTCCTCTCTTTGCCTGAGTATAGGAATGCGTATGTCTCTTTATTCCGCTTTTCCTCTGTCAATGTTTCTTTTCCATTATATATGCCTACTCTCATTTTTTTGTATCTTTGTACCTTCTCTTTTATTCTTTCTTTCATGCTTTACATTATTTACTCCATCCACAAGCTCAAAAGGCAGCAATTCATTGTTGCCTAGATTCTATAGTTTTCACTGTTGACCAAAGCACCATACTGTGAGCATGAAATTGCCTGCAATCTATCTCTCACTTCAGCCTGATTGTTGAAGTTATTACTTGTGATCGATTTTATTATTCCTCATGCTTCGGTCTTAAAACTAACTTTTCGATTCATTCTATTATTGTATGCCTGGCTATTGTTCAGCTCGGAGCTGAGCTTCTTGTGCTATGTACGTCATTGACTTCCAAATGCTGACGTGAAAGGCACTGCGCTTGTCAGACTTCTGTGTGTGCGCATGTGGTGCAGACTCTGTACCTACGGCAGCTGTGATTGGCCGACGTTTGATGCTTCCTCATGCGGAGTGAAAGCTTTGTTCTCTCAAGCACGAAAATTTATTTTATCTCCAATGACCTGGCATTTTCGACGGATCTCTGCCGAGGAGGCTCTTACTGAATATGTTGATAGCGACGAAGAAGATTTTGAAGAGCTAGACGTTATTCTTTACATCAATGAAGATAATGATGTCGATCAAGAATAGGAAGACGAAGAACCTAGTCCACAATTGCAACAAGTATGTGTTCGGTATCTGCTCTGAAAATGTCCGCAAAGACTGCCTACAGTGATCTGATAATGTGCTCAAATTGAAATTCAGTGTTACTGAAGCCGGTGGTTGTTATAACTCTTGATGCATCGACTTTTTCAGTTTTCCATTCATTTATATATTGATTTATTGATGTTTACATGCTATCTTGTGAATTCATGTCTCATGTTAGTTTCACTGCAAAGAATTTATCATATTACATAGATTCCTAAATAAGCGATTTCAAAAAACGCCTTCGCTTTTTTTCATCGGTCAGTTGACCGACTTGGGAGTTCTAGGTATATCACCATTTTATTTTTGCTTAAATGATAGAATTGAACTCTCACTTTGCGATATCAAAGCCTTAAACTTAATGATTGTTAACCATGAATGACAGATTTCAGAACGCAATTTCATAGGAGTAATTAGAAAATTAAAGGCGCAACCGGTCAATTGACTGGCTCGGGAGTTCTAGGGTTAAGCGTTTTCTCAACCCGAAGAAATGGAGTTTACTGATTATTAATTTGAAATAATTGCAGATTTATTTTCAATCCCCATAGGATCTGTTCTACCTTCGGAGGTCATGGAGAGTATACGTGAAGTCGCAAATACATTGTCTTTCATGGTTTAAGTATACATTTCTTCCGATATATCAAATTAAGATATCCCATGTGAACAAAGCGGCATTGAAATCAGACTACAAGTAGAAATTCATGCACGAGAATTAATAATCCAGAAATCTGGAAAGTATTAGAGCAATTCAAATAATGTAATTTTACTCGTAACTGTAGAAGTTACCTGAAATGAATCATTAAGATGAAAAGCAGTCAGTAGCCTAGCAATTTTTAGAAAAGAAAGTTATCAACATTATTTGAGCGAATTACACGTTCATCAGACTACAAATAGCTGTTGTGAGAAATCATACCAAAGTGCGTCAAAATTAGATGAATTGAAATCAAACAATGTTGCGAAATATTTAGAATATAAACTTATCATTGATATGTGGAAATAGACAGAAAGAAATGAATTTCAAGAGATTCTACTCCTATCCTATCAGCAGTTTTATTTTATGATAAAATGTATCATTTTTTCTCATATATGACTGTCATAATTTTCCAACAAACATTATGTCCGCACAGGTTGATTTATAGCAGGTGGAGGAATAATCATCAAAATATTGTATAGCAATTTTATCAATGTCAGAGCGAAAGTTATTAACATATGTAACTTTAGATTGCCATACAAACATGCCTGCTTATTTACTTTAAATGTCAGCCGGTTTGTTCAGTCGATCAATGCATGCCGATGCTATGACAAATCACTTGAATCACGATTGTTCAAGATACTATGAAAATGTGACTAGATAATCTTCGTAGAAGACGCTTATTGTTCTTCTTAGAAGAGTATTTTCGCTATACATATGCTGAACGATGTCGTTTGTACATCCGCGACTTTATTCACATATATAAGATTAATTTTCACTAAGACATTTTCAGACCAGGTTGGCTAAAAGGAACAGCTGGTTACTATTACCAGATTTTCTGACCGTTGCTCGGAGGTGATCTTGTTGATCATAAATATTATTCTCGGCCATTATATACTTGTTTAGTAAAAGAAGCACAAATTTCCTACATTTTAAAATTTGACTATTATTTATGTTCTAAAGTTTTAATCTTGATATATTTCATTGTTGTTATGTCATTATATATCAGTCATCAATTATACAAATACATTTTTTGGAATTACTTTTGAGTGTCAAAGCACTGGGTACTATACATTCCATAACATAATATTTGTTGAAAATTAAAATTAATTATCATCTTCGCCAGCTTTGTCGATCGTCGTCGTAAGGCCCTTCATTGTCTGATAAAATGGACGATAAAAATTTACCAGTCGCTCTGAATTAAAAGGATTTGTATTACAGAGAGAGAGAGAGAGAAATTCTTTATTTGTCTCACTTACTGAAGAATCTCTGAATACAAGACATACACAAAAATACATGGAATTGCAGAGTCATACAGATGCTTAATGCAAGTAAAAAGCAGCAAGTGCTAATACTAATATACAAATGAATATCAATCTCTCCAATTACTGTGCTTTATAAATAAATGACCTTTGAAATCGGCATGTTCTGAAGGGTGGAGGACTCAAGGAGCACACACTTCCAGTTTTAGACTACGGTTGCTCCAGAAGTATTACCCAAAAGGGATGTCCGGTATTTTGCTCAATGGCATGAAATATTTTTAATCAAATACGATCAGCAGAAACATAGGAACCCAGGAAAGGTTTGGTCAGACCCAACGATTCGACGAACTGATGCAACCAATCACCATGCCCTCTGAGTAATATCAAGCCGCTTCTCAATACAACATAAGTATCCGCTTCAAATATCTGTCTTGTTTCGTATTGCGTGGCTTGCAAATTCATCTCACATCTTTCTTTCATTAAATGTACACGAAAGTAAATAGTGCGTGCGAAGTTAGAATCATGAGGTCGAAGAAATGACGTTAATGGCCAAGATGTTGCATTGTCACATAGCTTAAATCGTGTCAATTTTAGTATCAAGAACAGACGCTACAATGTTGACCAAGAAAAATAGCTTAGACATGAAGTTAAACGTAGAGCAGAGCAGCTGTAAGACGAGCACGCGGAATACAGTCACTCGCTACGACGTCAACGCAAGTTGTGAAGGATTCCAATGTGACATGTGGACATGTGGAATGATTCTTTTTTGAGTCGGCTGGACAACAATTCCGATGATTTTTAACAACCTTGGGTTAACTGGATGATGGTTAAGTGAAATTTAATTTAAACTTCTAATTATATTTTATCTAAACGTAAAAAATTGAAGAAGCACAAATGCACATGGATGCGGATGGCTTTCAATTGCATAGATTCGTCTTTTTTATCAGAAATTTTCATAGCAATTACCTACTCTATGGTAATCACAACCATCTGAATAAGAAGTTTCAGAATCTTTAAAATCGTCTGAAGAGTACTTTTCTAGTCATTCTGATATAGATATCTGTAGATTATAAAAAAGTCCTGGCCGGAATGCGAAGCCAGGATTAAAACACGTAGAGCAGCCTGTGGTGCTGTTGACCTGCTTAATCATCAATTCTTAACGAGGGTGTCTCAAAAATAGCGAGAATATAACTTGCTATAATTTTTGAACGAATAATGCAAATGAATTGAATTTTTTACAAGTTAATCTTTACAATCAGACTGACACGTGGGAAAATTTCAGCGCAAGCGGTGCATATGCGTGTAAGTTATGGCCTTTTAAACATGATTAAATCCAATTTTGAAATGCGATTTTCAACAAGGTTATTTTTTGATTTCAAAAATAGTAACAAATGACACAAGATGTTTTGTGAATCATTTAATCATATGACTCGTTTGACAAACTGCCGACCTCCATTTTGGCGCTCTTCACGTATTCGCCTTTCAGCTCGATGCAGTTCTCGTAACGCTGCAGCATTTTGTCCACCCCTTTCTCCCAAAACTTTACAGGAAAACTGCGGAGCGAATCGTTGGCGGCGGTGATGACCTCGTCACAACTGCTGAAGACACGACCCCGCATTGGCCTTTACATTAGCCCTAACAGATGGAAGTCGGCAATGGCGCGAGGTCCAGCGAATACGGCGGATCGTTGAGCATGCACCTTGGGGCCCCTCGATGGCAGTCCCTCGGGCCCCCACTGCAGTACTGTTGCTTGGTGAGAAGGTTGAACATTGGCAACGGCATCTCGTCCGTCGTGATGAGAAGGCGTTTAATATCTGCGTCACCAATTTGCTGCCACACCGTCAAGTTCTCCGTGGCACATTGAACACGCTGCCTTTGTGGTCCGCAGTCAATTTACGGCCCTAGGCTGCCACCGTGAAAATGTGCTTGGGTTTTGCCTGCTTATCTTGATTCTTAAAACAATCTCAACCTTAAATTTTAGCCCAGTTACATTATCTTTGTTTAAGCTGTTTGATCCTGATGCTGGTTGTGAAACCGAAAAATTGGTTTTATATTCTAGATTCAGTATTATATTAACTTTTTCAACATATTAACATTTCAACCTTAAAAATAATAATCGTAATAATATTAACGATTGTAGAGCGCCAGTTTGCATTTCAAAACTCTTTATGCTTAAAATTCTTCGGCAACTGCACTGAGTCCTTATACGGCGAAGTGCAGTGTCTATGACTGTCGAGGAATTTTGTGCTTAAATCGTTCAACTCTGAGGACACATTTCTACTCGCAATGACATCTATTTTATCTCGACGTCGAACATTCGAATATGTCTGTATCTCAAAGAAATATAGAAAATAGTGTATTTTATAATGCCACGGAAAAATGAAATGCTGATAGTCACGTACGATTACATTTTGACCAGAGTGATAATTAACTGCTCGTTCATATATATTTCAAAGAAATAGGATTTGGATAGAGAACGTCGAACTTTTGTTTCTGAAATGCGTCATTCTGAAAACTCTGAGCCTAAGTCTAACCCTACGTTATTTTTACAAATTGTGTGACATATTTGTAATTCTATAATTGCCAACATTTTTATTTTAGGTTTATCTTGTGTCAAGCAGAGTTCATCCTGGAGAAACTCCAGCCAGTTACGTATTTAATGGATTTATCAAATTCATTCTTCGGAAAGATGATCCCCGTGCCCAGCAGTTAAGAAGAATGTTTGTTTTCAAAATGATCCCCATGCTGAATCCAGATGGAGTTGTCAGAGGCCATTATCGGTAGGTTATCATCAATCTTACTTTAAAATATCCCTATTTCAACGCTTAGTGTCCAAGTTTGCATGCCCCCCTCGAAGATATTTCCGGATTTTTTCACCCATTCATTTTCATCTTTGGGAGACATGATTAAAAATCATATATTTACATTTTGAAGTCGTAGGGTACCCTGCGGGACACGGTAACGGAACATACATGCATAAACTAACATGCCGAAATCGGCGGTGGGATGTTGAATGTTTTGTAGCTCTTAGTGGTTATTGATTTGGGAAGCTGCCACCTAGGGCGATGGTTCGATTTCATCGAAATGCAATTTTTTAAATGAGGTTGTTAGGTTGTTAGCTCTTCCAGTTGCCCCTTAAATTCCTTTCTTAACATAAGCATATTTTCATGGGTGATTTGCACCAATTCAAAGTTTCCCAGCTTTACAATTCTTGGATTCTAAGTTATCATCAATTTGAAATGAAAAACGGCACCTGCTACGGATGCAGCAATATTCCTGATTTTGATTAGTTAAAACGCTATGGTGCTTTTCAAGTCAAATAAAATTTCGTTTTAGGACTTCCAAATAAAGCGCTTTGACGACATCCATTAAAAGTTTGTTGAGTTTGTTTGATATTGTGATGCTTGATCAGTCATTAAGTATTTATCATTAAAATGCGGTATGTCTATTCATAGATCCAGCTTGGTAAAAAATGAATTTCTTAACAAATTCAGCACGGCAGTGCGGCAATTGACGTAGATAATTGGCATGAGAAATACCGCTTTTTTCCAATAATCGTCGGGGATTATTATTTCAAACTCCGATTTTCGAAATCTAGGTTTTAAGAAAAAGTTCTGTCCTATCTAATTTGCGAAATTTTATTTTGATTAGGTGTTTTGTAATCATACCGGCAGATGCCCAAAAGGCCTAGTTGACGAAACAGAAGATGAGACGAATATTTTACTCTTCCCTGAACAACGTACATGGTGCAAAATACAGTTTAATACAGAAGACCTAAAGCATGTTTAAGTGCGCACATAATTCTGGGACATCCTCAATGTTCTTCTATATGAATGCTCTATTATTTAAATTGCCGGTATGTGATTAGGCCTGCTTTGAGCCTTATGATAGATCTCGTTATGCACCCACCAAAGTAGGTCTACATGCAAGCCTATTTAATACTGTGCTGATGATAGTGGGCATGCATCTAACCAATGAATGATTTGAATTCCTGTCGATGCTTTCTACATCATCGGCATCTGACAATAGCGGGCCTACGATGGCCATTATTGGAGGTCAGGCGATTATTGGAGCAAATACGGTATATGAATGTTTGTAGTGGTTTTCCATAATGACCATGGTCATTGACACTGAAATTAAATGAAATAATATGTTAGATTCAGCAAACTTCATTCCTATAGCCAATCCATACTATCCGCCTGTATATGGAATACAAGCAATAAGCATAATCTTCTAGTCGTAAAAGTGTCAAATGTTTCAAGCTTTACACCACAATGAAACAATTAATTGATAAAATTAGCATTCCATGTATTCCGGATATCAACATTGTGTAAGATGGATTGCTTTTATAGCACGCATTGTGAATGCAAATTTGTGAAATTGGTGGCGTAACAGCAATAATACAACATAGAAGTGATAGATGTCGTAGAGCTCGGTGGAAAGGAAGGATTTGAAATATCTCTATATTAAGATGCCTTTAACAAAAATTTACAAAACGCCGTATGCATGGTTCCTTGATTTCTATTTATTTGAAGTTATTTGCTTTGCAATGACTTAAAATACCGATTACGGATTTACGTGTCTTTCATTGAAATAATGACAGGTCGATGCTCGTAAGGTACCCTCGAACCCTTTTATCTGAGTTCAAACAGAAACTACAGCTACCCTCAAAAGGCTCTGACTGAACAAGAACATGTCAGTGGTTGTGTGTTTGCCATTTAACTGACTGAAATGGAATTAGGAGGAAGAGCCATGTCTTCTGTAAATTTGTCGCTTCTGTTGTCAAGGCATTTGGACTCCAAGACTTGGATGTCTGGATTATAAAAGGTGTGCTCCGGGCAAAATTCGTATGTGATTTTATTGTCTTAAAATTAAGTGAAAACATCAACTATCACTTCTATCCGCATCCGGCACTGCAACGATTTGCTTAACGAGATATTCGCTTGTCTAATGCTTGTGATGACGTCAGAGGTGATACGCACCACTGTCTGAAGGTGTCGCGTGTAGTGAATGAAAAAGCCGATTTCATGAAGTAGTACAGTGATATATGAATCAAAACATGGACAGCGTGAATGAATGTGAATTTTGGTTTATAAGCCCTCTTATACGCAGTTGTTGACATGTACAGGGAAAAATTCAATGATGCAAATCATTGATGCAGTTCATTTTATTTTGCTCGTGAAGCTGAATTTTGATCAGATGCTCGAAAGCGACCTCCATCAACTATGTAGATATAATGCACATTTATAAACCTTTCTATGCAGACCTTCCGTAAATTAATCGGTTTCACGCTACCTACGAAAGGATTTGATGTGTTGCCGCACACGGCAGGTTCCATAGGCCATCATCACAAAGAGACTGAATTATCTCTCCCAGAAATTCATTGGCGAAAGGTAAGAAAAATATTAGTAAAAAATCACAAGCTGTCAGACATGACGTGTCGCAGATGCATACACACTATTTGGCGAGTCAAATACATTGACACTTGACAGCTAATGCTTATATGCATGGCACTTATAGAAATCAGCGATAATCGTTCATCAGCTCGTATTTGCTGTTAATAGCAGGTTTGTAAAAGTCAATGAGCTTATAGCTTCAGAAATCCGAGTACGGACAGGGTCAGTCTGACAGTCAAGGAAATCAATCCTAAAATCAAGATAAAAGAGAATCAGGGTGATAATTGATAATGTATTCAGAAATAGCATTCTTGTTATCCAAATTAGTGATACTTCGACTATCCTCATGAAAACGTAAGTACAATCGACTCTCGATATAAGCGATCTCTCAGTGTAAGCGACACGGCAGGTTGGTCCGTGCCAAATTGATAGATGTGTGTGTGTGTGTCTAGCTCTCGATAGAAGCGATGACAACAGCCGGAAAATCCGAAGTGTCGCTTATATCAAGAGTCGACTTAATGTTACACCGCAAGCTGTAAGCAACATAACGCGATTTTCTCAGTTCAAGTTTTACAGTCAGCCTTTCGTTCCTGGTTCAACATCGGAAAAGTTCCATCTTTTAAGAAATACTGTGGTTGTTGTGCTTTACGTAACACTTTTTAACAAATCGCACTTCCTGCTTAATGTCTTGTCGCTATCGGAAAAATGTTTAGAGCACGCGCGACTTTACTGAGACGGATGAGACTTCAGTGCTGCAGCCAGCGCTGTGTATGGCTGTCGTCCCTTATTGCACCGTATCACAGCTGACGTCATCATCGAGAATCGTTCGATGCGTAGCGAGAGAACTACGTCTCAAGTTACAAATCGACGGCGCTAAATCAACTTAACTGATGCCGTAGCATCGATGCAGACCAACTGAAAAAATTGACCGGAGTACACCTTTAAGTTAAGTTCGGAATCTACTGATGAATATCCGGACAATCTATTATATGAAAAATTTTGGCGGTTTACATATTTTTCTGTCATCCATGTCTTTCACTATTTCAATGACAATTTTTTCTTGCTAAATTTAGAATAGACTTTGGAATACTTTTCAGGACTGATACTCGAGGCGTGAATTTGAATCGGGTTTACCTAGATCCTGATTTCTCCTTGCACCCTTCTATTTACGCTGCAAAAGCTCTGTTAGTTCATCATCATGTGTCGAATCGTATGCGACGAGATCAAATGAATTTGCGGATGCTAAATGCAGCCAATAAACCTGTCCCAGCTCATATAATGCGTCAACAAGCAAAGCTGGCTGCAGAGGAAGCAGAGAGAATGCGGCAATTGAAGGAAATGCTGGCTACTCCTATTGAAGCACCACCACCTGAGGTAGGTCTATTTTATTAGAAAACATTGATTTGATTTGATAAATGTTGAATGGTAATGGACAGTTGAAATGTGTCAAAAAATATCAGTAATATATCTCAAAATTATATTTGGTGGAATACGAAAGACTCATTATATTTTAGATGGTCTGAAGCTCGAAGCGTCAAAAGTGAGAGACCAATTTTAACCCTACAAACAGGCTCCAGAACAAGAAGTTCCGCGGGACCATCCATAACTTGCAAACACGGAAATGTATATTTAAGTTTCAGGTGCACCTAATTTTATAACTGCTAGTGGTATTGCTGTTCTACTCCTTTATTGAAGTCATACTGTAGTGCAGTGCGTATTATGAAATTCAAATTCCCAATCGTCAGGCATTTTTAATTTTCAGGAGGCCTTAAAGTCTGTATTGATCCGTGCTTATGAAGATGTGATATGTACTATGAGTTCATCTTTCAATAACCCTTTGAAAATATTGATGGCTGGATTTGTGCAGTGAAATATCTAAAACATGGTTCATAAATTCAATGTGGAAGTTTTTCGTTGAAATGGTGAACGACCGATTCTGTCTGTGAGAGAATGTGCTTTGTTTTCACGACTTATGTTTAAGATTGATGCATTTCATCGCTAGTTAACGTATAAAATAATTTAAAAAAATTTAATTTTGGAGTTTTGAAGCTAGAAAGAAACACTTTTTAAGACAGACAAGGAATGTGATCTTCCTATTTGTCAATTATTTGATGAGAATACATCGTACGTTAAATGCTAAAAGTAAAAGTTGCAGCAGCTGAGTTCACACGGTCTTGTTATCAAACGGACGGACTTTCAACTTTTGCCAGGGAGTCAAGCAGTTCTTAGGATGAGAGTCACCTGTATTTGTATCTTTGTGTCTTTCAACTTTATACTTCCATCTTCAACGTTTCGTTGGCATGATATGAAAAAATTTGCATCATTTATAGTTTTGGAGCTTTCTAATTTCTAATGTGCAGACATATATGGCTCGTATTAAGATAGTAGGATTGAGAAGACTCAAAGAAAGTCCTTCAAATAGCAGTATCGCTACAGCAGCAAGACCTTTTGAGCATGTATCCATCCTCGACCGACTGGAAACTGACGATGTTCACATCAAGGAGACCGGAAATAGCTTTGGTACATTTTCCTTGAAATTGCCTTTTCATTAACATTTCTTATCACTAAAGCCTTTCTTTTTTTTAACGATGACCCTAATCTTCGCAGTCGAATAATCGTCTTGTTCTCTTTTTTAGCAGCTGGAAAATCTCCGCAATGTACTGTGTTTTGTCATAGTGAGCATCATTCTCAGTATAATTTTTAGCTTGTTCGATTTTTAGCTGGACCATGTGGATGTTGAAGTTGTAGTTCAAAAGATGTAATATGACATATAAACAATAGCTTGATTCACTAAATGTACTCGTACATGAAGATGATAACTCAAGTAGGGCGTATTTTTGTATGTTTTCTTCTGTAAATTCAACTTGTTTATAACAAGACTAGATTCTTTCTCAGGCTATCTATGGAACCAGGACACGAATTCCAAAATGGATCAACTCCATTAAAAGAGCTGGTGTCTCAAAAAAGAAAAAGATTAAGTCAAAAAAGGTATTGTTCTGATTATATCGCCTGATTGCATTTCGAAGATTACCGCACACAATGTTGCTTCGCTGCTATATCGGGCTGCATTATTTTGTTTTATTAAATCGATATCTTCGATCATGAGCATTTATCAGGTGACAGAAATTGAATCTAAATGGACGTCAACATTCCATCTTCAAGGCTTTCATGGTCTGACCTTGTTTAGCTTTCTAGCTGACTTCGAATCCTTGTCAGTTGCGGTCGCGAAAGCATTGACGCCATTTGGACGAAATTTACGTCATGCATGCATCTAGGTTGATCATCACAAGGCTATTAACAACTTAGCAAAAATAGGCCTGTTGTATCGACTGTGCTTGAATGAATTGTATATATGCAGTTTCAATTATCGGTAGCTTTGAACTATATATGCTGTGGACGTGGATATATTCGTATTCTCAGCTTGTGATGTAACTTTGTTATTGACGGATTATGATTACTTATTGAAATAACATACACTAAATAAAGTATTTCGGTGATTGAAATGAATGCATTCATCCAATGCCAGTTGTTTAATTTCTTGATAAAATGAATTTTTTAGATATAGAGTATTTCAGGTGAAACAAAATATATGTTGACTTAATGAAATGGATGATGATGATATATTTGTCAACAAATCATGGATAACATGTACTTACAAAGCACAAATAGAGGACAAAATAATATCAACTAATATGAGCAGAACAAAAATTCAAGTTGAATAATGTGAATTACACAAATGAGGATCTGACAATGATAATTTATCAGATTTTCAAGCTTCTTAAGGAGGAATCTTAAATGATTTTTCTTTATAAAAAGCATAGAATTGTTTTTCTCATGCGATGATGAAAATAATCCCAGCAGTTGATGAGATACATGAGAAATTTTGGGAAAGCCAAGTTTCTGGTTGTAGGTCTTAAATAACTTCTATTTGTTTATATTACGATATATTTCAACCCTATGTCCAAGGTTATCTTCAGGTTGTGATAAACAGAGATTTCAAATTTTAGCAGATATGTACAAATATCGATGGTCTAATCTTAAAGCGATTAAACACTTTAAAGAAAGGCACATAGAAAATTTTTGCACGTGGAAATATTGATGATGCATTGAATATAAAATGTACCGAATTACTAATTTGAATAATTAGTTGAAGTAGTCCTGATGAGGACTGATGGCGTTCTCCAATCCGCAAGTGTACAAATGAAATGCTGTTGTAGCCATTGGATTTAGCAGTTCTTAAAAGAACTCAATGGAGCTTTCTCGTGGCAGCGAATTAAAATTGATCAGCTTTGGCCGAATAACTGGTAAAAATAGAAATCTTGAGACTTGTAACACTACTCATTCTTGCTGTTAATATACTTCTAGCATAGATTCCAAACAATGCCGCATACACGTTCAAAGCAGACGTCTAATATACTGTACCGACTACAGATGCTGGTAGTGGAAATAGAAAAGTGAAATGGTCTCCATAGGTTACGGAAGTTAAAAATGGATATTATAAAACAACAGGAAACTGATGGATAAAAAAACGGATGAGTGGAGGTAAACCATAGAACTACAACTGAGACTACGCATGGTGAAACTTGAAACAGAACAAGTATGTTGTAAATACACGGGAATACAGTCAGATGGAAGCAAAATCAGTACCCATACGTGTGCGCATCTGTTCCGAAGAGCTTTTAGACCAGTCTTGTTGATCATGATCAAAGCAAAGACATTCAATAAAAGGTGCGGAAGTATGGAACAGGGGCCTCACTCTTCCTTAGATTCCTTGATCTTCTTGAATGTGATAGATAGTTTTAAATGACATAATACATGTAATTGCGGTATAGCTATCAGCGACTTTCAGCATAATGCAATTTTTGGAAATTATCATGTCTTGAGTTGAAAGGCACAACACAAGTATACTTCTATGCAAGCCCGTGATGCATCTCGCCCTACACTGCAGAGCATCATCAGACGAGTGAATATGTTCGGTCGGTGACCTACGAAAGTGCTCGCAAAAAACAACCTTTTTTCTTGACATCAAGACATGAAATCCCTCCCACCAAATGACTCTTGCCAAAGATCATCGCTATTAAAAAATTGCGCTGGCATCGAATCTTCAAATAAGTTCCTTCGTTTAAAAAGCAATGTTCAATGAAAAAGTTATCAAAAAGTAAAATATAAAGCAATTTGAATTTGTTTGCGTGAGATAAGCATGAAATTGCTATGATCGATAAAGCTCATAAAATCTTCGATCCCGAAAAAGACATGCCAAATAGCTGAATAATTGTTTTGAAAATTTTTAATTTTCAAATCTTTCATTTTCGATGGCCTATTTGTAATTATAGTTTCATTCCTTTTATAGACAATACATTTGTTCGCATGTCTTCAACTTTTCAGGTGCCTCTCTGTAATCGTGATTAAGGATAGAAGCGTTTAATATGATGACCACATTCTTCATTAGCTTCATTTGCCATTGAAAATATCGTTTTTTACTTGATGTGTTCCGAATAAATTTCTTCCAGCGAGCATTGTATACTTAGGGGTGCATTCATTTGGTAGATATCATATGCTAGTGAGTTTTATAATTGCATATCTTAGTATCATTGCTAATTAACCATTGTCAAACTAATATTTTATAGATATGATTTTCCAATCATCACTAACATGCGATCAAACTTTCCCAATTATGAAAATTGCATTGTCTTTTGACAGGTTCTGCATGCAAAGAATCGCACTTATCACGTAGTTCACGACGAGAGAGATGACAATGCGAGTTTAGCATTTGCACGAAATTTTCATGCTACCTCTCCCGATGTGGTCTTTCCGCCTGAAGAAAGTCCACCTTTGCACCATATTTCCGATGGAGAAGAGGACGTGAAGTCTGATACTGAGCATGCCATGCGAGAGAAACACGTGGTTCTGGATCAAATGATGATGGGCCAAGAGCTACTGTGGACCCAATTACCCGTGGCTCAAGCTTCTTATGTGAAGCCAGCGATCGTCTCGATGAAGTTTAACACCCCAGACAAGACTCATGTAAGAGCTAAGGAATCCTGATGGTAGTCAATAGGATGAGATTATTTGACAATAATTGATTCGTTCCAATTAAATAGCTTATTGGAATGACATTTAAGTCTTCGATTTTAGTCGGTCTACTAATCTTGTTATTTAATTTAGGTTTATATTATTGATTAAAATGAGTTTGCATGGAAGCACGGTGAGGAACCGCTCTCGCTTTCGATTCTTCCTTACTTATTTTTCTATAACTTTGGTGCGGGCTGTCACATATCTTATTTAAATATGCTGTGAACATGATTGAGCTAAACACACGTCAACTTCAACGATAATTGATCTAATTGGTAGCGCAATGAATTGGCTATAAGTAATTTTCTATAATCTTTTTACAACTTTCCTTCACTTTCACATATTTTGATAAGGGGTTCGGTATTCTATCTTTGAATCAATGTGTTGTTCATTTTATTCTCAATCAACGACATTATGCCCATACCACAAGTAATTTTTCTATTTTAGTTATTTGCATTGAATTAAATGGAATATATGTTAGTAGATCGAATTGCCATGCAAAATGTGTGCGGCTGGTAGGACTCGACCCTACGACTCGAGGTTAGTTATACTGCATTGAAAATGTTTTTAATTACAACTCGCTTTAGAAGATGCCTCTGTGTATTCATAGCGGCGTAGTTCTCTTTCTGAAATCTAAATTAATTTCAGGTTTTTACTTCTCAGCATTTGGTCAGTTATTGTTTGCTTACTAATTGATATAATTTTGGAATTAAGAAGTGCACCATCAACTTGTGTTGTGCATGTGCGGTTTTGATTTAATAGGGATTTAATGTAGAACTTTCATATATTTGCCATTATGATAAATAATCGACTGTCTCTATTAATTTTCATTGTACATGCAGCACGCACAAAAAATGCCAAAACAGTGAAACATTCATATTTTATTGCGCATAATTGATAAACAATGTACATCATTGTTTAGGTGTGTAATTTCTACGGATCAAGTAGATCACCGAGCTGAAGCTTTGGGTCTATCTCTTGGGCAGCAGAATTGTAGGAGGACCGGTGGCTGAAACGTTAAAGCGCTGACGTGATCATACATATAAGTAAGAGAACAGTCTCAAACTACATTAAGAGCCATCCATGTAATGGCAGACATACATACATGAACATTTGATTTGAGGAGTTCTTTGAATAAAATTAGTGTGAAACTCAGATGGAATAGTGATCGTGTCACAGGCACATGTGTAAGTGGAACCGGAAGCGATGAAATTGAGACCGTCACTGCAGCCCAATTTTTTATATTATTATAGCATTGAATGACAACGAATAAGTGGATAAAAGATATCAACACCCTTGATTCCCCGACCGCATTCGCCTGACCCAGGAACTGAACCGAAGTCCGCGGTGGAGATGAGCTCGCACCTTGCTCACTAGGCCACGCTGACGGTACAGAAGGAATGCGAGTGAAGGCAGTAGTCATCTCCAAGTGATATCAACAGTTCATTATCCTATTATTATTGATAGAATGCTACCAGCATTCATATTGTAACGAGGCATAATATCAGCATGTCATTCAACTTCGTCACAATAGATTGATAACAAAAGTCTGTCGCAGTACATTGAATTGTTAGTATAGCATTTTACGCTATACCAATAAATATGATAGTAAATTAAGTTATTTCCTATCTTTTTCTTCGTTGTCATTAAGATGATCTTAGGTTGGAATTCCACCTGTCCACTCGAGTGTTCATCGAATGTTTCTTCTTGATGATCATGGCTGCATAATTGATGAATAAGCAGTGGTCCTTTAATATGCACCGATCTGACTGAGTATTGCTTGTTGTTTTTGTGTCCTAACTAGTATGACGTATATGACCAAATGAATTACTTTCTTTTCATATTGGACGGTGCATACTCGTATGCCTGAATTCAAGCTGATGATGAGCTAATTATCATTTCTTTGTCGATGGATAACTGACTGCCCAACGACTCACCTTCACTCAGTTAATCTAATTATTGTGAATGCTAAATCAACTTCGCAGCATTAGTTTTAGAATGTTCACTGTCAGTGAATGAGAGTCTGAGTTGATGTTTTGTACTATGAAGGTGCGGTCCCCCCTAGTCACAGCAGAGCAGCCAACGATCGATATACGCTCTTAGATAGTATCGGTTTGAATGCTGTACATTATTTTCAGTAATTTTCTTGCCCTAGATTGAAAAAGCACTAGGATGAATTGTGTTGCGATAACTTCACTGCGTAACACACTTTGTTTTCAAATCAAGAGGACGAATGACTGATTGAAATCTGACTAGAAGCACATGCGCTTATCAAACTACCTCAACAGCATCATGCAGTTGACTAATTGACGGACGGGAGATCAATTTTAATGATCTGAAAATCATTTAAAAGGCAAAACTCCCTACATTTTGTTTTAAGACCGATTTTGCATGAAGTTAGTGTGTAAAATGTTAGCAAGCATTCGGCGCCCAGTGCCTTTATGGTGTCATCCTGCTAGATTGTCCGTCCTGTAAAGTGCCATCTCGCAAGATCGACCAGATCGGGTGCTGGGGCTTGTCAACGCTTCACGCACTAAATGTTTTATAAAATCGGCCTTAACTGGTTTGCTGACCGCAAATACCTGCTGCGATTCTCTTATTAAAAGAATACATTTTGCATAGGATTGCACTGACTTATTCATCGTACTTATTTTGATGCTTCGACTCTCCCTCATTACTAAAAGCTTGATAAATTTGTGCAATTTCAAGGTTGAAATTCCACTTACTGACCAGACTCTAGAAAACTTTCACTTTCTAGATGGAAACTCTTCTCATCAATCGAAATTGCTTGTCACTGATCCATAATTTATAATCTCGAATTGTCTGTGGCCTCGTATGGACGGGACTTGTGACATGTTTGAGATAAAAGTATGAAATATTTTATGTTTCAATACAGAAATGCGCGATCCGGCATTTCAAGCTATCGTTTAAGCGCAGCAGTACCAATCACAGGACCAAAACAGAAATTTGGATTTAGAATTCATGTTCTTTAGTAGCCATTATTGCATTTTGAACGGGCCATTTAGTTGAATGAACATGTCTTAGATGGAATTGTTCTAAGAATCAAATAGCAACCATCCAGCTTGAAATGTGAAATCCCTCTCCTGTGAGCTGTGTCAAAATTTAGAAGACGATCAGGATAGTCATCTGTGCAGCTCAGTTTCGCGAGAAATATTGAAGCTGCACGTATTGCTATGAGTATTGGCCACAAAATTAAATGTGATGTTAAGGGGTCCAGATTTTCGATGTCAAATTGATTGTGAGTGGTGAATGAAGTAAAGTGGCAAGCTCCTTTCAACAGAACTTAAGGATAGAATTAATCATAAATGACAAAGATAACGGTTGACGTGTGTTGCTTGTGGAAAAGTGTTGTATGTTCTGGGTGTGACACATCCTTACATCGTTTTCCTTCTCTTGATTCAAATTGATTTTTAATAGGACGTCTTTTCTTTAAGGAATGATATTGCAGCTTCCGAGGACATTGAAATTGTTCTCATGCACTTGAATCACTCAAAATACAGTAGATTTTGATTTGATGAAAATGATATCATAAGGCTTTGAGTAAAGAATTGTATGCAATTATTTGGGCTATAGCTCACTTACTTATTCCTCATTTATGGTATCTTCCCCAGGTGTGAGGTTGGACTTTATTGATTGACTTCATCATGCATAACTTATTAATTTTGATAAATATATAGCTAACTTTGACATCATTCGTTTGACTGTGACATACGTGAAACATAAAACGAAAGCAATGGCATACTATATTCGGGAAGCTATGTCTGCATGCTTAAGTTCAATCAATGTTTCTTAAGGACAGCTCAAAAATATCAATTGCCAGGAGGGAGGGACGCAACACTCAAATAATTTTCTCTTAGTTATTTGTGCATACCTTAATGATTTACATTCTTGTACCACTATGATTTTCATTCATTTTGAGAAATATACACCATATTGCTATTATAATTAATTCCTAATGATATTAAAATGAAATCTGCAAATGCGTTATGTCATACCCAGAGCATGCGTCAGTCGTTCACCATACAGCATAATCGCAATAATAATCAAATAGAATAAATTATTGTCAAGTTCAGTGTTCTCGAATGAAGATAATGATATTGCACCAAGCATGGGATAAAAACTTGTCGCTTAATTGATCTTGGAAGTATCGTAAAAAGGTATTGAGGACATGTAGTGAATAACGACCAATCAATGCTGCATCGTTTCCCTGCAGAACAAATCATCTCACCGTGCGGTAAGCAGGAAATCTCGAAGGATTTGGTGCTGGTCATCGCAACACAAAGTTCGTTTAATGTGTTTGGTGTTGTTATTTCTTATTGTTGGCGAGTTACGTGGAAGAGTCAGAAAAGCATTTGAATTAAATTTTTATATTTTGAGATTTTATAAAAAGTTTTGTTGCATTCAGTCACGAGACTTCCTACGGCTTTCATATTTTCATACTAGAACATCACTATCATCACACTGGTCAATGTAATGCATGTGAGACATCGTTCAGGACTCTAGAATCGATCGGATGACAAAAGTTTCGATCTCGAATCCAAGAGACCAGGACATAACTAAATATCTTCAGTTGTAATATATTGTAGATATCACTTCATATGTAATAGCTGGGTTATGCTTAGTTGCATGAAACTTACGTCTCAACTTTAAATAGCTATAGATGACTGATATTAATATATAAATTCAAAATGAGATCAACCAAATAATGCAACCTGACGCCGAATTATTCTAGTTGAGATTAGAATTCCGATTGCTTCTATATAATATATTGATAAAGGTATTATCAATAAAATCGATTTTTACATTGGCTTTTTAGCTAATTTGTCGTTGTTTAGTTTTTGTTTTCTTCTGAATTTATCGAATGCCTCTTAATAGATTGAATAAGTATCAAGTCAAATTGTCCCACGTACATAATAGTTTCGATAAAACTGTCCTAGTGAAAGCCCCAAAATGTAATTTAAATTTTACTTTCAATAACATCGAAAACTTGCTTTCTGTGTCTCTATAAAGATCTTAGCTGGAATGTCTATTGTTTCAGAGGTCGATTTATTTAGCCTATTAGAGCAAGTCTGTTTAGGGTAACCTCTATCAAATAAATTTTCTAGTTAACATTTTACTTGTAGCATAGTTTTAGATGATTCATGATTAGGTATAAGCAGCATTTTCTTTTTTGTGATGAAAGTAATAATCAAAATAAAGCCTTGCTGCTTAAATATAAATTTATCTAAATTTTCGCCGATATCACAGGAAAAGGATCATGCGAAAATTTTCAAAAGTCAAAGATAGATCAAAACATCAATATTTGGAGCTCACAATTTTCATCTCTATTATTCAGGGTAAGTCTTGATGATTTTGTATATATGTATGATTCTCTGAAACGAATATTGGAGTCAGAAACCATGATGAAAATCTCTAGAGGGTGCGCATTACTTGATCTGCAAGTTTGTAGATGCTTGATTCCTTGCGTGTAAGATGTTCTTTCATTCGCACGTGTAAATGGCGCATAGCACTGCTGACATTAAATTTAGATCATGTTGTGCATATTATCTTGTAAGTGACCATCCTACGTTGAAAGATTTCTTTTTTTATTTATTTCGCAACCTGAAAGTCCGCAATTTCCCATGCTCGAATGTGACTTTTGCAGAGCATTTCTTCAAGTGTTAGAATGGTGGGATATATGAACAGGCAAGTCGACACTATGAAAATATATCCCACCATTCTATCACTTTAAGAAATGCTCTGCAAAAGTCACATTCGAGCATGGGAAATTGCGGACTTTCAGGTTGCGAAATAAATAAATAAATAAATCTTTCAACGTAGGATGGTCACTTACAAGATAATATGCACAACATGATCTAAATTTAATGTCAGCAGTGCTATGCGCCATTTACACGTGCGAATGAAAGAACATCTTACACGCAAGGAATCAAGCATACCTAGATTATGATCATCTGATATTGTATCAGACCTAAGCTGAATAATAGAGATGAAAATTGTGAGCTCAAGATATTGATATTTTGATCTATCTTTGACTTTTGAAAATTTTCGCATGACCCTTTTTCTGTGAACAGGGTGTTATACCGCCGAAAATTTAGAAAATTCATTGTTTTAGATGTTGGTAAGACTGTTCATGTCATTTACATTTCATGCTGAGACATCTATTAAAACCGAATTTCAGAGCCATTTTGCTAAAAAAGTCATTTTTACCAGGTTCCGATTTAATTTTCATTAAAAGCGACTGTTAATTCTAATGCGGAGTACATCCGGGATTCTGTAATTCGACATCACTTACCTGAAATTAGGCATCTCATAACTACGTGATAATGTGTTTGAAGACTTACATATGGAGTCATTCTGAAAAGCATAGACTCGCAAGAAGATCAGCAATTTGCAGTTTCTAGAATTTGCAGTGAGAAAGTGCACGTCCTACGCTTTTCAGCCCATCTTCAAACTGCCATTGTGAGATATCGTCGATTCTTTACATCAAAGATACTACTACATGTAAATCGACTTGTCTTACCGAGCGGGACATAGAAACCTACACATATTTTATGATTTTATGTGGTGTCCCCTATGTACAAAATGTAAGATATTTTTACTTCTATATTTGAACATAAATCATCCTATCACATTTTTTAGAAATAATATTTACGAGTGTCTTTTATTCTTAAAGGTGTGAAACGGTAAATCTGATTATGATCTAAGCTAAGCCCTAAGTGCTACTTACATCGACGATGTCTTCATTGATTTAAAATCTAAGCCAAGTACACACATAATCATAGGTGCAATTGAAATTGTAGCCATGAGTTTCTGTTTTTTCTTGTGTTCTGATGCAATAGTACAACACAACAGCAGCATACTCAACAGGCGGATTGAAGAAATCCGCTGATGTTAGTGGCTGATGCATCTAAATTAAAGTAAGATGAAGTGACAAAATACTCGTACAACGTGACAACAAGTAGCGAGTATGACTAAGGGAATGGCAAAAATGTGTTGTCTTATTTTGAAAACATCGACATTCGTTTTCCTCCACCGAATTAAATCGATTATAGCCAACCATATTCAATAAATAGCATGACATAATCTTATCGAAGCATCTGAGATCGTACCATCACTTTCATCTTGTTCCTGCTATTTGTTTTGCATTCGAGAGGGACCTTTGGGTGAATTCGAAATTATCATAGGCTAAATAAGATTTTCACATATATTTTAATCGTTGTGATTATTATGCTTAAGTTCTGCTTGCTCCAATTTCATTCAATTTTCATTTATTACATCAATTTTTTCTTGACATTAAGCATTATGTAGCATGTTGTGCTTCGTCTGTGTAAAGCGATCTATTTATTGATTAGCTACGCAATCACATCATATAGAAATGGTTATGCGTACGTCACTCAACGTGTATAGTCTTGCAAAATAGTTCTCAGCAGAATTTGATGTTTCGGAGATCGCTGAGCCAATTCACAAAAATTCACATTATATTTTCAACATTTATCAAATTAATCCCTGGTGATATCAATGAGTTGTTGTATGATATTCGATGCATGTTTTCATCAATTTCTCTGAAAATAAAATTGCATGTGCAGCATGCGAAATTTCTCTTGTTGATTAAGACTGATATGTTTCTGTGTCACTTCATTACTTGAAACGTTCATTTTTTATCAAAAGCATGTTATGCTGCATATTTAATCGATAGATCACATGTATGTGCATAGTTCATGCTGGTGGTAGGCTAGCTCAGTTGAGAAATCGATTTTGATATCCACGCATATCCAATTAATGTTTTAATAAGTAATTTGTAACACATCCAATATATAAAAACATAAGTTTAGAAACAGAAATACAAGCGAGAAACATGAGGAATGATTCACGATGTAAACTTGTAAGTGATTATGGTTCACAAGCTGTAGCTACGCATAAAGGTTAATTTGAATGGATTCTTGTACTTTGCTAGCGATGGATCTCAAGTGTCAACAAGCAATATTCCATTAATATGAAGCGTATTAAAGTTATACACTCGAAGGTCTTCTTCAACATCAAGTGAAAGTACGTGATTTAAAGAAGCGAAACTATAAAATCATGCGTAAATTTAAAGCTGAGAGTTCAATTTTTAAAATCGTTTCTACTAATAGAAATTGGATTAACAGAAAGATGTGTGGACAATTTTTTAGAGATGAGAGTTAATCAGCCGTTGGAACGAGCAAAATAAAAAAGAACTTTCAAGAATGTACATGTTAATGGATTCTTCTGTTTTTCTAGAACAATGTTCTATGTGTCAGTTGAATGCTTGAGCGTTAGTTTAACTTAATGTCATAGAAATTTGATAATTTCGTTTTCCATTCTTCAAGCACGCACGTTAAATCTAGACCAAATACATGTATGCATAGGAGACACACCTCACACCGCAGAGATAATTTGCTTTGTCTGCGTTGTTTGGTCTAGAGATGACATTTTTTAATACTGATGAGCACGCCAAGAACTAGTCCCGAAGGGAAGAAAGATCAATTTTCCATTGTACGCAATGCAAATTCAAGCCAGAATTCTGACGATCTAAATCATTGACACCGCATTGAACGTATACAGTCGGTAAATTTAGATCGTGAGGAGTCGAACGATGTGAATAGTAACTCCATTTGACGAATTTATCACGGAGAAACATTGAGCCGAAGATAGGTGCTGTTCACATGCCAGATGTTTAGTCTTCAATGTGACAACTCCAGCGTGTCTTCCCTAATGCAACTTTACTTACGAATTGTGCGCGCTTGGCCAATCACGTAATTCAAAGGGAGACATATCCCTACACTTCTCTCTCTACCATTGCATACAATGACTGAGATAGAATCGCGTCACCTCTAGAGTAACTGGGCATACAAATCCATCTCTGTGGAAATGGTAGAGAGAGATGTAGAGATATGTTTCCTTTTGAATTACGTGATTGGCCAAGCGCGTGTAATGCGTAAGTAAAGTTACATTAGGGAACACACGAGCTGGAGTTGTCACATTGAAGACTGAACATTTTGCATGTGAACAGCACCTATCTTTGACTCAATGTTTCTCCGTGATAAATTTATCAAATGTAAATATTATTAACATAGTTCGACTCCTCACTATCTAAATTTACTGACTGTATACGTTCAATGGAAAATTGATCTTTCTGCCCCTCGGTAATAGTTCTTGTCGCAACCATCAGTATTAAAGAATGTCATCTCTAGGCCAAACAACGCAGACAAAGCAATTTATTTCTGTGACCATTACATAAAATGGCTGAGATAGAATCGCGTCACCTCTCTGAATCGCGAATCCCTCTCCGTGCTTTACACAAACCTAGTAGTGCCGGCTAATTCATGCATCAACAATAATAGAATCGAATTAATGTATTAACAAAAAGCGCATTAATAACACTCAACTAAAATGGAGCGAAGTATGTGTAAAATACTTCTATGCTGCAAATTCTGCCTTTATATTTGACCGACTTCCTTACATAAGTAGAATATTACCAAACACAAAAATTCCTCGCTAAACATAGAATAAGTGCAAAAACATGAATTCAAATACAAGCTAATGTATGATTTTATAGTAGTGCATGATACGCGACTGAAGTGTACTATAATGTTCGAGGATTTTCAAGCATTCATGTTTGTCGTATACCTAATCTAAATCACATCCACTTAATGTAGTGTACCTGAATGACAACATGCACACTTGAATATTATCGACATTTTTCGTTATCTGTCAGCTATCTTATGTTCGATTTTCTTTTAGTGGACTTCATGATGGGAATGCGAAACTAGCACCGATAGCAATATGTACCTACACAGGGTTACTACAGGTCCTGGAAAAGTCCTGGAAAACGAAACCGGTACCTGGAAATCCTGGAAATAGCCTGGAAAAAGCATATTTGTAGCCAAGCATATATGATCTGTGACATCGATCTCACTTGTAAAAATGCATGTTGATTGAAAAACAAATTGTGTGGTTTTGAAAAGAATGCTGCTAGTCTGATTTCCATGCGATATCAAAAATGTTTGGATACGTTGTGGATACGCTATTTTGATGACGTTTCCAATCACGTGAAATCAGAATACTTGACGTCGATCTTTTTGGGTCATAGTAGATCAAGGGATCTCATGAAAAGTATTGTTGAAGGTACGTCAGGTGTGGATTTAAAATCCCTTGTGCAAATCAGCACGGACGGTCCGGCAGTGAATTTGTCATTCATGCGGGACTTTCTCAAGGAATTCGAGGCGAAATTTGACAAATCTTTGTTGGAAACAGGTGTCTGCAGTCTTCATGTCGTCAGTGGCGCTTTAAAGCATGGACACAAAATTTCCGATTGGAGCGTGGAAGCGTTTTTAAGGGCTCTCTATGAACTCTGGAAGCGAAGTCCAGCACGAAGAGCGGAGTATACAAAGATCACTGGTTCGAATACCTTTCCAAAGAAATTTTGTACCACACGTTGGACCGAGAATAGAGGAGCATGTCAAAGGGTTATAGAGATATCTTCACATGTGAAAAAATTCTGCACACTGGTAAAGCCGAAACCAAATATTAACGCATTTGACACTGTTCAGAAAACAGCCTCTAGTCTGACTCCTTTACAGAAGCGAAACTTCATTTCTTCCGTACAATTACAGATGATTTTGAACCATTTCTTTGCAGATTTCAAAACGACAGACCCATGTTCCCTTTTTTGTATTCATGCTTGCTTTCGTTGCTGAATGGCGTCCTGAAGAGATTCATCAAAGCAGAAGTGCTGGATGAAGTCGGAACAAATTTTGCGAAACTCAAGGCTCTCGATTTGAACAGTGATGAAAACCTGAAAATGGCTACGCAAACAGACATCGGTTTTGGAGCAAAACGCGCGATTCCTCCGAATCCAAAGCCTATGGAAAAGCTCAACTTCTACCGTGAGTGTCAGTCATTTCTTCGAGGTGTCGCAGAGAAGATCCTTGAACGTAGTCCTCTTCAACATCCGCTAATCCGAGGAGCATCGGCTTCGTCTCCATTCACTATCAGTGATAATACTAGACTTGTTTGTGAAAAACGATTTGACATTGTTTTCAACTCATTTCTGGACAAAAGGCTCATTTCTGCATCTGAGGCTGACCCCGCAAAGAGTCAATATGCCCACTTCATATCGAATTCAAATATCCGGACTCGACTGGAGCGTTTTGACTTGTATGAGGAACGGCTTGATGATCTGTATGTAGATCTCATCAAAACGAATCAAAATTGGGGAAGTTTATGGATGATTGTTCGATTGTTGTTAATTCTTTTCCATGGACAGGCCGCAGTCGAGTCAGGATTCAGTATAAACAAAGACTTACTTATGGAAAACATGAGTGAAACATCAGTAATTGCTCAGCGCGTCGTTTACAATGCTGTGAATAATGGTGTTCTCCAAATTCGAGTTACGATGGAAATGGTTGAGTCCGTCCGATATGCCTCAAAACGTCGCCAACTCCACTTGATTGAGCGACGTGAGAAAGACAATCAAGAGAAGGAAGCGAAGAATCGGAAAAATGAAATGGATATCGAATTGCAATCCATCGAACATGAAAGTTCAAAGTTGCAAGACCAAATTAACGAACTGAACAACAGGGCTGCTGCTTTAAAAGCAGTGAAATTGCGGCTTTAGTTCCTTTTTCTTGATTTTAATTTTGAAATAGCATGCATTATCAACAGCTAATTAAGTTTACAATCAATTAACCCTTTCTCATCGGCTATCACATTGTAGGTGTCCTTGCATCTTAGTACATAATGAGGAATATATACATAATCCCTTAGTTTTATGTCCGCTTTACATATCCACTAGGTTTTCTTTAGCCTGTTCATTTCGATTTTTACAAAAATTCGAAGTTATAAAGTCAAAAATTATGTAGATAAATGATGCTAAAATTTGGTGAAACCAGTAGTCAGCACATGCATCTACTCTGTTGCTCCAATCACCAAACTTCATGCATTCTGATCGATGAGTATGGCAACTTAAGTGGCAAATCAACTATGCGATAGGGTTAATGATTTTCACACCAGCTTCTTAATCAGCTATAATACCAAAGTTTTTATACAGTTGTGGTCCTCGTCCTTGACATTTCTGATTGTTATATTCCCATGGTAAATGGGAAATACACTTGATTCCATTTTTTGTTTTTGTCGCTAATGATAATAAGAAAATGTAACAATTGTTTCAATTAAATTCATGCGTATTATTATTTACATTCATATGTACAAAACATTGTTCTTGAGGATGATTTAACCTCACAAACAAAAGATTTTTCATAATGCTGTTTTAGCATTTAAAAAGATTTTACGATAATTCTGGTTTAACGAAGTTTTGATATTTAGCAGCAGACTCGTTTTCCATGTTCTCATGTTAGATGTAACACACTAATATTTTGAGTGTATGGGATTTATGAATCGAATCCTATCGAGGAAACTTACGTGTGTTTAGTGATTCTGATTTTGTTAATCAAATAGCTAGCTTGTTAATCTAGGAGAGGGTGCCAATTCTGATCTGACGGACATCTTCGTGGCATATTCATTTCTAATAATTTCCAAAGCAGTTGCTAAAGCGCTGCACATCCCTTTTCAGCATGATTTTTGTTTGATAGTTTACGTATTAATAGGGCTAGGATAATAATTTTTCCACATAAGTTGACGTTTCTCGTAAATTTCACGTATTTCGTTTTTGTTGCTGAAGCATCTGCAAGCTGCTCCAAACAATCAACCAACGTGAAGAATATCGCGATCGGAAATGATCTGGAAACAGTGCTAAGTTTCCTCAACTGAGTTTTGGAAATACCTTTAATTATGCAAAAAAGCGTTCCCTACCAACCGTTGATAGACAAAAAACCATTCGAACCAGCGTAGTCAAAATAGGGGGTAGCTTTCTCCCCGATATAAATCCGAGACCTAATCATGAATCCTGGAATTTCCTTGAATTTATCCTGGAAATCCTGGAAATGTCCTGGAAAATGGTTTTCCAGTTTCTGTAGAAACCCTGGTACAGCAATGCGCAGTTAATAAATTCGTAGTATATTTTTATTTTATAATTTTATTTTAACAACCCCTTTCACCCATATAAATGGGGTAGGGGGGATTCATACAAACAAGATAAAAAGGAGACAGTTCATATACATCATAAAATTCATGGAAACACAAACTAGCTACAGTCCACAAACCATCAGGGTAACACCACATGAAACGATATCAGGAAACACAGTCAAGTCAAATGTCAGCCGCTCCATACTTCCACCGCATTGTGCACAGTTCTCCGCCATACGATTCTGTGTTCTGCGTCGCTTCTCCAACTTCTCCAATCTTCCTCCGCCTTCTGGAAATCTCTTTTGACACAGTCACTCCAACGAATTCTCGGTCTTCCTCTTCTTCGCACACTCATTTCTTGCTCCATTCGCCTGGGTAGCCTCTGCTCATTCATTCTTGTCACATGTCCGGCCCAAGATAGTCTCTTTCCCACAATCTTCTGAGTCATCGTTCGTTTCAGTCCGACTTCGAGTCTCATTTCTGCAAGTTTTCTTCTGTCTACCAAACTTCACTCCACACAACCTCCTCAGCCAATTGTTCTCGCACACTTGCAGTCTATCTTGCTGAACTTTGGTGAGCGCCACTGTTTCCAGACCATATGTGACTGCTGGAATTACACACCTCTAACACTTTCCGTCTGATATCTTTGCTGATCCTTCTGTCTTCCAGCACTCCTGCCACTTTCTGATAGGCTCCGACCCCTGCTCTAATTCTCCTATTCACTTCCATTTCGCTCCGCCCATCTTCCGCCACCACACCTCCCAAGTACTTGAAACCCTTTGTCTGCTTTAGCTGAATTCCTTGCACCTCAACACTTATGTCCTTTGGCTCCTTTCCGACCCACATTACTTCTGTCTTATCCAAATTGATGCGCAGACCATGCCTTTGGAAATTCTGCGCCCACTTTTCCAGTTGATCTTGTAGCTCCACCTCGTCTTTCGTTATCACAGCTAGATCGTCAGCATACATTATCTTGTTCATTGCATCATGTTCTTCGCTTTTCCTTGACAACAATTCCATAATCAGAATGAACAAAAATGGACTTAAAGCACTTCCTTGTCTGAGCCCTGTTTTTATTTGGAAATCTTCGCTGATGTTATCTCCAACTATCACTGCCGCTCTGGTTCTTTCGTACATCTTTTCGATAAGTATCACCTCTTTCTCTCCAGCATTTAACCATCTCAGGGTTGCCACCACTAGGGATCTATGGACGCTGTCATAAGCTTTCTCTAAATCTACGCATCCTATCGCTATGTTTTCTTCTCTTTCAATCGTCTTCTCCATCTTCTGTCTCACCGCAAACATACCATCCGATGTACTTCTACCTTTTCTGAAACCTTGCTGCTCCTCTCCAATTTCTTGTTCCACTTGTGATCTCAGCCTTCCGTCGATTATGCGCTCCAACAATTTCATCACTTGACTTAGAATAGTGATTCCTCTGTATTTCTCAGGGTCCTGTCGACTTCCTTTTCCTTTCCAAATGGGGACAATCAAACCCAGCCTCCAGTCCTCTGGGATTTCCCCTTTTTCATAGCACAGCCGAAAAAGTCTAGCTAGCCATTCAATACCTGTTTTCCCCGCTGCCCTCAACATTTCGGTTGTTATTTCATCCTTGCCAGTTGCTTTTCCTGTCTTCATCTTTCTCAATGAGGTCTCGATTTCTTCTGTCTTGATTTTCTTCTCTACCGTCTTCGATCTCACACTACAAGGAAGTTCAACTTCGCTGCGCCCTTCGTTGTTCAGCAACTCTTGAAAATATTCTTTCCACACCTTCGTGATATGCTGCGGACACGAAACAATCACTCCGTCTTTGTTTCTTACATCCTGGACGGCCACCACATCCTTCTCTTCCTGCTCCCTTGCTTTTGCGAGTCGGTAAATTTGTTTTCTTCCTCTATCATTCTCTATTCCTTCATACAGCCCTCGCTCTGCCTCTTCTTTTGCCTGTGCCACTACCTTCTTTGTTTGGTTCTTGATTTCCCTATACTTTCGTGTTAAAACCTCCTTCTACGCTTTGTCATCACTCACGCTTTCTACCTCCTTCCAGGCTGTTCTTTTCTCTTTCGTCACCTTTCTGACTTCTTCATTCCACCACCATTGCTGTTTTCGACGGCCCCCATTCTTTCCATTTGTCCTGCCGACCACCTCTGCTGCTCCGATGAATGCTTTTCTGAACAGATCCCACTCCTCTTCGATTCCACCAGGGGTTTCGCTCAGTTTACAGAAGGCATCATTGATCTCACTTTCGTATTCTTCTAACTTTTCTCCCTTACATCTCCACCACCTGATGATTTTCCTTCCCATTCTATTCTTTTCTTGCCTCTCCGTATACCGTAGCGTCCAAACCTGTGTCTTGTGCTGAGTTGTCACGTGTTCACCGGCTAGCACTTTGCAGTCCTTGATCCTCCACTTCTGGTTCTGTTTCATTACAATCCAATCGATTTCGGTCCTGTGCTCCCCACTTCTGTATGTGATCTTGTGCGATTCTCTTTTCTGGAAGAACGTCTGAGCTATGGCCAACCCATTTCTTTCGACCAGCTGCACCCACTCTCTCCCCATCCGAATTGACCAACACTCCTCTCCTCCCCTTGCATCCGTTGCCCGATATGCGCATTGAAATCACCTGCTAAACAAAATATTTCATCCTCACCCACTAAATGTATCATTTCCTCAACCTTTTCTCTGAATTCGTTTTTCTCCTATGGTTCCGTCCTACTTGTGGAGCATAGACGGACATCACACACATTTTCTTTGAACCGATCGTTAGCCAAACCATCAAGATCCTACCTTTCCACCTCTCCGTACGCCACACCTTCTCAACAAGATCCTTCTCCAGAATCACACCCACCCCATCAGACTTTCCGTCCCCTCCTGCATGAATCAGTTTGAACCCATCTCCAAGCATCCTTGCTCTATCCGACTTCCACTTCGTTTCCTGTACACACAAAATCTTACACCTTCTCCTCTTCATAAAATCCACTACTTCAGCACTCCTTCCCGACAACGTTCCCGCATTCATAGTCGCCATCCTAATCAGTTTTCTTTCTTCGGGTCTTCGCATATTTTTCGCCGATGCCCGGTTTTTCTGCGCGTCGGTTGCCCCGGACGCGGTAGCCTCCACCGATTTATCCTTTACTTGCATGAATCCATAAGCGAATGGGTCAGAATACTCCTATACAGCGCTGCCCTGGCTGACCTGTTGGAGGTTTTCTGTTAGGGGTTTCTCCCTTAGCCTTTGATTCGCCCCAAGGCGCGGACTAGCCTTTTTCGTTCGAGGCGCCAATCCTGTAGCAGCCTGACATCCAAACGTTTTTGTCTCCCACGGCGCAGCAGGGGTGAAAGGTTTTGTGGCGCCTTAACTCGCCATATGATGGATAATACTAAGGATTATGACATTTGTCGAATTACATTAGGTATCGGTACATAATTTATTGAGTATGATGGTCTCAGAAGGCGACTTTGCTGCAACTACAGCACGGTTTTGACTTCATTTTTGGTTATTCGATTGTTTGTACATTTATATAATTTTATTCACGGCATGCAACAAAAGATCAAAAAAATTAGTCGAGCAAATTTTGTAATAATGCACTGACATTGTTTTCAGAGGATAGTCCTTTTGAATGTGGTCAATGAAAGATGTCAGCAAAGTTGATGTTTCATAATCATCTTGGCTTTAACATGATGTGTTTTTTTCAGGGAGCAAGCAGTCAGAAGTCGACGAAGCCGCCGTCAACACCAATATTAGGAAATGAAGGCTCAGATGGAGATTCTGATGATGGAGTGGCTGTTTTCAATCCTGCTGCTCCTATCAGCCCTCATCTATGTCACTCTAGTCTCTTGGAGATTCCTCCTGAAGAAAGTGGAGTGTCATTTTACGTCGATCTACACGGGCATTGTTCTAAGCGCGGCTGCTTCATTTACGGAAATAGTTTGGATAGCGAGGAGCAAATGATCGAGAATCTAGTTTTCCCGAAATTGATATCATTGAATACAGCACACTTCGACTTTTCGGGTAAATTTTAAAAGAAGATTGTTGAGTTAAATTGTAGACTGGGTATTTTTGTCAGATCAATATCTAAATTCATTCGTTCTGATTCCATGAGAGCATAAAGTAGCATGCTTAGCTTTATTTTCTTTTCACTCTTTATTTTAAACAATGCGCAATTAATCAACAGAGAAACCTAAGGAAAGAGGTGGAGTATGTATGAAAGCAAATGTAAGCGCAGATCGAGGTCTCCAGACCAGTAGTAGCCTCAATATGATAGAAGAAAATAAGACTATGAAAATCATCAAGAGTGACCAAAGTAATGAGAATCAGTAAAGAGAAATTGATAGGAAAATATAAGATTAAGAGACTGGAAAGTTTTGAGATGTATGTATGGAAGAGGATGGAGAAGATATGCAGTGGACTGAAGAAAAGGTGTTGAACTGACTGAATGAAAGAATAACGAAGTCCCTATCAAAAGCATTTCGAGGAAAGTCAAGACTCCGAGTCTTGACATTGTCTCCGCATTGAGTGGTGAATAGATTTTCGTGTTGTCCATCGATGGGGTTGTTCAATGGCGACCGGAAGAGGAATATGGCGTGTTGAGGTCGATGAGGACAAAGCGATTAACTCTGTAGAGAGCAGCGATTAGGCAAATTTACTTGAGAAGGCTCGCTGTTGCAGAACTTGCCAGACGACAAAACCACATAAGAAGGCGCGTGTAATGCTTGCTTGAAATTAACATAACATTTTCCATTTAATCACGATAATTCTAGACATCATATTCTACTATTTCCCATAATCAGAATACCACGGAAATTTGAACAGCAAAAGTCTTTGAATTTATTTATTATTATACTTTTTATCACATCTTTATCAAAACCTTATTTTCCAGGCTGCAATTTCTCTGTGAAGAACATGTATCAACGAGACAAACGTGATGGTCTATCGAAAGAAGGCGCTGGGAGGGTCGCTATTTGGAAACATCTTGGATTAATCCACAGTTACACATTAGAATGCAACTACAATACTGGTCGTATGGTCAATCATGTCCCCTCTGTAACGTCTGGTGATGACGGTGGCCGAGCTACTCCTCCCCCAATGGCTGGCTTTCCTCCAAAATACACCATCAGTCATTACGAAGAGGTGAGTTGGGACGGTCAGGTCTTCCACGAATTCGTAACACTTTTAGTCCAGATGTCCTTCTTCACCTTATTGGATATACAATCATCAATAAATTTCTTGTCATAATGCAGTGTCACTTGTTTGACACTGAATTCTATCGTGCAATGATAATAGTTTGAATTACTAAAACCACTACTTTCATTAATCAATTAACGTCAAAACTACAACTTTAGATGATAAAATTTTTATTCGTGCTTATCTAGTAGCGTGTATGACCACCTCTAGCATTGATGCAAGCATCAGGTCTATTGTTCATGGAGTTACACAGGGCATTCAACCTCTCTTGTTCAATGCACTCCCATTGTTCTACCAATCTTTTAGATAGTGTTTCAGTATCGGTAGGAGCATGTGGATATGCGTCCTTCATACTTCTACCGAGCTCCTCCCACGTATGCTCGGTCGGTGAAAGATCAGGAGAACATGGGAGGCACTCAATTCCTGATCTTACAACCGCTGTCACCACCTGGTGTGCTCTGTGCGGCCGCGCATTGTCATCCTGAAACATTAGATTGTGCTCCCTTACTGGGAGCACGCAACCTCTGAGAGATAACGCGTACCATCCAAGTTACTTTTGATGACAACAGCAGCCGGTCGTCCACCGTGCCAAATGCCGGCCCAAATCATGACGCTGCCACCGCCGATTCGATCATGTTGTGAAATGCAACAGGCTGCGTATCTCTCACCAGGCATTCTGTGAACACGAACTGTTCTGTCGTGGAAAGCAAGGATGAACCATGATTCATCTGTCCACATCACGCGGTGCCACTCAGCAGTGCTCCAGTCTGAATGTCGCTCGCACCATTCTAATTTTTTTCGTTGAATTGTTTGTGTCCAATACCTGTAAGATCTTCATTCATAAGAGGGGTAGCGATCGTAAATTCATAAAAATTTTAAGAACTTTCTGTGAGGTATTCGTACAGCAGGTCTGTATAATTTCAATCCCGCTTCTGTCAAACGGCGATATGCAGTTCTAGCGCTACAATTGATGCCAGCAGCTTACTGCTAGACGCGAAACGCTTTGAAATCGATTTCTTTTAGCTGCAATGATCAGCTTTCGATCTGTCACTTTACTTGTTTTCTTTGGTCTTCCAGATCCTTTCTTTCTAGCAACTTTTTCTTCCTCACACCAACGCACACACCAATTCCTAACAGTTACGTTAGATGCATTCACTTCTTTCACAACATAATGCATGCTACGTCCACAATGAATCATTCCAATAGCCACACATTTCACAAATTCATCATGCAGTTACAACTAATGTCAAAAAGACAGCAAAATTTGCAAGTATACGATATGTTAACTCATTCAAACGTTGATCCTGTGTAAAGGGATGAACAATATCTTCATTATAGTTATGATAGAAAAGGCTCATAGAAATTTATTTGAGAATTGAATCGACTTAGGAATTGAACAGCTACATTGATTAGTAATGACAAGTGTTAAGTTTTTCTGTCAGGCAGCATATTAACATACTTTCTATATCTGTTACGTGTGCTAACTTCTGACAGCAAAATCAAAGATTGTTGCTAGAACTTTTCAGTGGTCCTGTTCATTGGCTAAAATCAAATGACTGAATATTAAAATGTTTCAACAACGAAGTAGTTAGAATATTCAGTTGGTTTTGGTGCCATGCTGTCCTTGTAAACTATCGGCTGATAGTAAATCGGTTTTATTTTCTGTTTTTTGAATTATACTTAGCGAGCAGGGACATTAAATCTCTAGAATGAATCGAATGTGTCTGAAACTTTCACGTAAGTGCTTCAATACAGCAGAAAAGTAACCTAAAGTCAAATAATTTTCTAATTCTTAGTTTTGAATTATACAGTCTCATAGAGCCTTCACTTATTCTTGAGTTAAAAGGCAGCTTTATCTGCTGATATACTTCGAATTGTGTGGCCTTAGCATGGAATCTGTTCCTCTACATTATTCGTCGGATAATATGAAGATTCTCATGTACATCTACATGTACATTTCTGTTGAAATTTTCATTCTTTTGTAAATGGCACATACATTGTTAGATTGTTTTACCATTGTACTTACATCTATCTTGCAGATGTTAATAGTCGATTGAATTCAATCTGCAGCAAGCAGATGCGGTTCATCATTTACACTAAGTCATTTCATAATTGATGCTGATAGACAATGTTACTCGTACCATTCTACTCAGGACATGTGTTCATTTCTCCATTCATCTGTGAAGTGAGAATTGCGATTGTTCCTCTTACGATATTGGTTTACTGAGTGCAATTATGAACTGCTGAAGGATAAAACTCATGTCCATGTGCTCCGTATTTTAAGACGATCCTGATAATTGATTATTCATCTTCAAGAATTACATTATATTTCTTTTACATATGCCAATGGCCATGAAAATGGATGTGGCCACCGACGAATTCAGACGAGCAATCCGTAACTCATCAAAAAAAGAACAGCAATTTATTAAAAAAAACTCTTGAACATTCTACAGAAAGCATCCCAGCAACGTCGTCAGTCGAGGACCACCCGCTAGCTTCGACCCCTATCTCGGCACTCACTTCCGTGGGTGGCGGGGTCCACTAAGGTTAATCAATTTTTAGCCCTTGCTGGGTGAAAGCTTTGCACGGCTCTATATCCACGTAGATTCTCTCATCGCTGTTTCACTCAACTATTTCTCTGCTTTCGTGACTTCTCTCCCTAATTATAAACCCTTCAAAACTTGCACCATCGAATGTCCGACAAAGCCGCGACAACCGACTTCCAGCGGCCACTTATTGATTGTCCATCCTTTCCTCATACTAACAGGTTTTAAACAGGAGTTCGTGAATATGAATATCCAATGAGAAAGGTAAACGATTCTTCAACATTTTGTCTGAACAATAAGCAACACAACAAAAAATCGAATGAAGACAAACGGCAGCTGAGAAATGCAGTGTTGCCCTTCATAAACGACCATTTCAAGCGGACTGTTACCAAGCTTGTCAGAAAACATTTCACAGATCATGTGCGGTCATTATTCTATAACTGTCTATTGAAGCAGCTACTTAAGAAACAAATGCAGTATGAACAATGTAGTGTATTCGAAAATGGACCAACTAATGTAGAACGTAACACCAAAGACTGTGTATGCCTAATGCAATGTAACAGCAACGAATGTGACGTACAGCATGTTGGAGAAAGTTCGAGGACAATGAGATCCAGGATAAATGAGCATTTAAAGGGTCCTGGACCTGAGGTTTGTTCAAACATCTTTTACCACATAACTCCTCAATTGCACACCACACAAACCCATCACATGGTCAATACTCAATCGACACCCACAATATATAGCTCTAGAAATGATGATCGAAATGAAAGAATCTATTTCATTTCATTAATTTGGTGTAACTGTTGAGTTTTTTCTGCTTTAAGATTAGTTATTAATCCTTTGACATCACAATCAATCCATGATATGTCTTATGTTGAAGTTCTGTGTTGACTTGTCTCAGTGTCCAATACTTACATGTATTTACTTTACTTTTTCGTTTTTCGTTGCTTCTTCCCGATTCCACCAGGGTTGGACGTTGCTGCGATGACTTTTTTCCATATATCACGATTCAGGGCAGTGTCCTCCTTGATCTTCAAGCATTCCTTGACACAGGCTTACCACGTTATCTTCGGTCTTCCTGGTGGATGGCGGCCGTCAACCGATAGAGGATATGACTCATCGATGATGTTGTCGGTTGCTCTCTTTACATGTCCGAACCACCGCAAGCGTTTCTGACGTGGGCGAATAGGTAGTTCGGTATTGTCCAATGTCCATAATGGACTAAGGTTCTATGTTGTATTCCATAGATAGACCTGTTAAATTGAATTTCTGAATGACAATCAGCACAATTTCCTTTTACAGTATCCCTTGATAAAGACTAAGCCGAAATATTGGAACTGCACTATCGCAGAAGAGTTTGTTTTTCATTTTGAATAAGAAAAAACCGATCGATGACAAAAACTCTGTTTTAGCATCATTGAGACAAGCGTTGCTACCAAAATGTTTTAAATTACGAGCTGTACTTAATAAATGCTGAATCGAAAATTGACTTGATATTTCCAAATAGCCTTGATTGATTTTTCCATTTTTGTGTTATTGTTATGTCTGTTATCACATTCTATATCAGTTTCTGTGCTTTAATCATCGTACGGAGTGTCACGATTATAGATGTTATATTATTCACAACTTATCATTGTATTGAGATCTTATTGAACACATGAATGTTCTAAAGCGTGTGAAAATTTACTTTACATACGAGTATACGAGGTAATTTGCATACTGTCCTTTTTATAATAAAATTATATTATTCGTAAATATTGTTGCTGCAATAAAATATTGCCTTTTATTTCTATAACATGTACTCTTAGCAATTTTGACATTTTATGTACAGTTTGATCAATATTAAAAATCAAGTCCTTACATACAAAGAAATAAAAATCGGAAGTGTCACTAAAATCGCTCACAATTATGCGATATATTTTAGCACGGTCAAGAATACTGGATATTCATAAAACCTAGACCAGGCTAGAGACAAGTTTCTATCTAGCAACAGAAACTTTCCTTTAGTAAACATTTTGAAAAAAAATTACCAATCCACTGCTTAGTACCAGGGACATCTATGATTAATGTAAGATATCTAAGGGACGTTCAACTCCCAAACCATGCACTGGACTGGAGGCCAGTTAGTAGATTTGATTAATTACGGTTGTTTGTGCACACTTGGATAAAACCCTGAAACAAGTTGTAAACAATTATCCAGTACTCTAATGCTCTCATTCATACAAGGAATCTATTGAAAGAAGATTCTGGACCCAGTCAAGAAGTGACTACAGAATTACAAAACTCCCGCAAGAATAAGCAACTGTCAATAACAGCTGCAATATCAACTGCTAGTGATTGAAATTGTTCACCTACGACACGTAGCATCAATGGCTATTGGCGTGGATTCTGTACATTTTATACATGCTTTGCGAAAATCGATTCAATATTGCTTTTTTGGAGAATTGTGGACTCTTTCTGTAAAACTTTTGATAATCTATTTCCTTTGCTAAAAGCAGTCATGGATTAAGTGATAACTGATCAGTAATGATTTTACTTTCTACTACAATCATTGCAGCAATATGTCCCATGCCCTATTCATTGTTATAGGCTACAAGTAAAAGACATGATTAAAATCGAAAGAAAATCTACCGATGATGCAATCAGAAACGAACAAAAAACAATTTGAAAAGTTAAAAATTGATAATAATTTGATTAGTATAACTAATGAAAATGTTAATAGTTAAGGAAGAGTCGTTTGAATATCCATTCCTTCGGAAGATCCTTTATGAAGATTTTGGTGGAAAAGCGCAACCAGTGTTGTCTTTCCAATTGCTCCTCCTCGTAATGAGTGGTTACCGATGTCAATATATTTTTATCTCTTATTAGACATCTCGTGATTATAGAGCATCATCTGTGAGGAGGCCTTCAATTTATAATCAAACTCCGAGGAACAAATAAATGTGATTGTGATGTCAGTGATTCATAAATGCGAAGATCATATTGAATAAAAAGCAAACCAAGCGGTGGTAATTGGTGACTTTCCACGATTTTAAGCTCCTACCGTATTGGGCAATTCAGGAACAGCATTGATAAAGATTTAAGTTGATTACGAAATCCGCATAAATTTCATCGGTGAATATGAAAGCATTCTCGTATCACTTCGGCAAAAGTAGCCATCAATTCTCGTTTAATGAAAGTTGAGAAATACAAGGCCGGAAATAGACCACACATGTTACATCGCTTCATTGCTCATGAATTCTCGAATAGAGTCTACCAGTGGTTCAAATTATCATACAGAAGTAGGTTTTAGACAAGACAATGGGAAGATCAATGAAAATAGAAAGTCACAATTTATTTGAAATTGACCATCGATGATATGCTTGTATGTGTACATGTACACTGCATAGATTCCCGACAATTTCTCTGCAAAACTGGGCCGGGCGTATTAATTAGTACCGGTATGTTCACCAATCAATCCAGCTGGATTCTGATGTACTTCACAATAAGGAAGTGAATTGTTTGCCATTTGGTCAATGGTTTTATCCAGATAAACACTACCGTCATTCATCAAGTATACCAATGTCCCTGGCCTCCAGTCCAGTACATGGTATGGGAGATATCTTATATATCTTATATATACCTTAGATATCTTATATTAATCATAGATGTCCCTGTTAGTACATATTTTCCAGGAACAACGAATATGTTCCCAAAACTAAGTGCTCACGGATGCAATTTCCTAGTATATCATAAGCTTGAGTCTTTTTACACCTTCATTTATACTATCGTTCATCGATGCATTGCCTGCGCGGATGGGGTCTCGAGGTCCGGTGGCAACGCTGGACCGAAGACAACTTGACGATCTATCGTGGTTTTCACCAACGATCTTCTTTCTTAGACGGGAGGGAAGTGAGATAAATCACAACATGATAGTAGAGTTAAACATTGAAATACAAATCTATATGTATCGTAAGTTATCCCTGTGGGTGACCCCCTTCAGAAAATGGTCTGATTATGCCCATCATATTCCTCAATCAGAAATTCAAAATATTTTTTAGAATGCTCTCGGAGATGTATAACTTGGAAAGACAGTGAAAGATTGATGTGATTATCATTCATCACTATTGACTACAACTCGGCAATAATTCATGAGGACTTTCAACCACACCTGTGTGATGAGAAGAAAACTTGACAGAAGACAACAGGAATATTTATTTCACATTCATTGAAAGGGATGAAAAAATATCATCACCGATTTCATTCCTGTGATTAACAAGAATGCGGTACAGCAGAATGTTTAGTCGCCTGTTTTTTTCAGCGCTCTGTAGAAAGTCTGCTTTTCTTTCTTTACCCAAATTTTATGTTATTTTGTGTTGCTTCTAGATAATTGATGACTTTCCCTAATAATTCGTATAGAAAGTTCAAAATTCAGATAAATCTCCGGCCGAATTAAATGCACTTTTATATTTTCATATTTATATTGTCTGAAACTCGGAAGATACGCTGTTGCGTTATCTCATCTAATTTACGAGCGGGGGCTTTCGATGGTCAGAGAGAAGAGTTAGTCATGCTGAAGGTCGACTTAAAAGCAATGAACTGGCCGAATAAATTCACAACCTTCTATCGATTGGCTTGACCATCTCTGGAGCGATGTCTTCTTAGGCATCTGGCTATGAGAACAAAAACATGGGACTTTATTTCCACATAGAACTCAGTTACATGGGACGTACACTTTCCCAATGATCTGACCAGCGAAGGGAGTGAGTTCTCCCCCAGCCAACCATGAAGTTTAAAGTGGTGGAGGTGTCATCCGGGCATATGTTGAAATAGTCCTTGTAATGTAATGACGTTTGATGTAATGCTTGTAACTTATGTTGTCGATGTGACTTGTCGACAGTATGGAGTAGTTCATGTGGATTTTTACTTTTCATTAATCACGTTCATGTTCCGGAATAACCAACCTTCTGCTTTTCTTTATTTCGCAACACGGTAAAATCTAAGCTTTTCTTAAAATTTATCAAAGTATAAATTTCAAAATTTACCGCACCCTAGTCCCTTGCTGATAGCACTCATTATTTTAAGACTAGTTATATTTATGTGGAAATAAATGCAGAATCATCTGATATTAGCTCTCAAATATGAGTTCGATGTATGTTGCATAAAATTTGTGAGCCCTTTATGGGGAGAGATCCAACTGAAAGCTGAGAGTCGTATGGCAATATTGCCCTTCTCACTATAGCTTTCTATCAGGGATTTAGTCTATGCGGCAGCCTCGTGACTCGGGAGAATTGGAGTTCGAGTCACGTAACTCTAATGAGTTGTCAAATCACATGCATATTCATTGGGAGATTCGATGCTTGGTTAGCCATTTGTTTTTATTTTGCTGAATATGTACAGCAATTTTGAATGTTCAAAACATCATGATACTTTTGATGAAAATTATTTTTTTAAATGTCTGTTATTATGGAATTCATCATTGTTTCTTTCATTCGAGAAATGACTGATAGGTTTAGTATAAGCACATAATTTCCCTTAGAATAATGATGATTAAGAATATGATAAATGAGACAATAATAATAATCTTTGTATAGAATCATTTGTTGAAAAGTAATTTCGATAATAGTTTCCTCGTTTTTCCCTTGGTTAGTATATTTGAGAATATCAAGCTCTATTGCTTTCGTGATTCCCTAAGTCATATATTCTACTGCTTGAGTAAAGTCGATCAAAAGGGAATTGGCAATCAAGGATTACATAATATACAAATTCATCTGAGAGCGCATGACACGGCAGCACCACTTAGTCGTATGAATTTGAAGGCATCGACTTGATTGCGCATGCAAATTTCAACGCGTGAATATGCAAATGCGAATTTCTGATGTCAATCAGTCTAGTCTGTCGCAATTCCAGGATTGTTGAACATGGCAAATGGAAAGGCAAAGTACTCAAAATAATTCAGCCACGAGCCTTTTTGTGGTTTATTCAAACTGCACTGATTGTTTCAATTCAATTTTTGAATCCTCAAAGTGGTGGTAACTAATATACAGAAGCACATGTATACATTTCTAATTATAACACACATGTATACATGCTTAAAAATGCAATATGCTGCTCAAATACTTATCTTCTTAACTACCGGCTTTCGTGTCATAGTCGTATCATTCCTAAGTAACAATCTGATCTGAGTTGAAGGATGTCCTGATCCACGTCCAAACCGATTCGGTCGATTTTACTGTCCGTTTTTAGTGCTAAACCATAGATAGATATGATTGAATGTAACTGCTATTGACAGTGTTTCTGTTATTGTAATGGGTTTAATGGAACTGGGACCTATAGGGAGATAAATAAATAATAAATGGATATCCTTTTGTCATATCAATAGCTTTAATATGACACAATTATTCTCGGTTTCTTTTCAATTAGTCAACAACTTTAAATTCTCTCATCTCATTACGATATTTGTTAAGATGATCAAAAGACCTCAATGTTTAGAAACCAAGTTGATAAGATGGGTGATTTTTTGTTTTATTCTCCCAAGCATGCTCTCCAAACTCTGCTTGAAAGTTCTTCGTCTTCTGAATGACCTATCTTACTTCAGGTCGGCCGTGCAATGGCTATCGCCGCACTTGACATGTTTTCTGCCAATCCGTGGTCACGCATCAATTCATCAGAGATGGGAGGACTAATTGGCGTTCGGGAATGGGTCCGAAAATATCTCCGAGGTTTGCGAGGTGGTCCCCGGTATTGTGGACCACTCAATAATCGTTCCTCTCGTTTCTCAGTTGGAAGCGGTTCTTCAACGTCGTCTTCTCAGTCGCAGGCCTATGGGGGATTCGGGCGACAGTCGTCGATCACCGGAGTGAGTAATCGTCTGTCTCACGGCAACGTCGCTGCGGCATCTCGCTACTCAAAACCTCTGCCTGCTTCGTCAAATGGGTCCGGTCCGACGTCTTCCTTTCGCCGTTCTTCAGTCAGTAATAATGGAAAGGTTATGATGAATACTAACCCAAATAACAGTTCGCAAAATGCTCAAACAGTGGCAAGTCGACCGACAGGACAGTCGCAGCCCTTGAAAGCTTTTGTCAATAAATCGGAGAAACCTAGTGCAATAAGCCGACAGAGGTGAGATTTAACTTTGCAAATAACATCACGATATTTAGAAGTTTCTCAGACTTCATCAACAAAAAGTCCTTAGTATCAAAATTAGATTTGTTAACAAATCATTCAAACAAAATATGTTTACATTTAGACCTAATGTCAATCCACTCTCAGTCACCAATATGAATTTCATTGCAGATTGCTAGCTGCACTACATTGCGTAACCACGCTACATACAAATATTTTAACTGTATAATTATTAGACTTTGATTATGATGCTATGCATCTTCTTTAGTCATCTGTCGTTGCCTAAAAAAGTATACTAAAAGTTGCCTAAAAAGTATAGTTATTACAATTCTACGCAATTTGTTCACAACTCATTTTAGCATTAGGACGGCAGCTTGCGTGTTAATTCATGAAATTGCTTATCTTTGAAATCAGGAGTCTAAGTTTCCAATGTTGTAAAATACTATGTTGTTTAAATATCATGTAAATATGTTTACTTTTAATAGGAGAAGCAAAATTTCGCAGCATTAGTAAGTGATGGGGTAAGTATGAATCATTAGTTATGTTCATCTCCAATTAATCTTTAAATGAAGATTCAGACTTGATACACCCTTTCGCAAGTTCCTTCATTCTCTTTTTCGCTCACTTGCATAATGATCAATGTTTACTTTTTATTACTTTTATTTATATTTTAGATATTTTCAAGAAAAGTATGCCGTATTACTTTGAATGGATTGTACAATCTAATTACAATTCCATATCGTGGTTTTCTTCCAGGGAGCAAAAAGCGTTGTCCTGAGACTTAATGCAACTTTTAATGAATTAGTAACTGATCGCAAGCTGCGACATTCAGTGAAATGATGTTATATTAAAAACTCGCATTAAATGTATTGACTCCTAATTAACTCGCATTGATAATGTATAATGTATTATCAGCGGATCCAAATTAAAAAGCAGCAATTTCCTTTTTCCACGTAGAAAAATTTTTGTGTGCCATTTAGTAACCATGTTTTGAATGTAGTTGGAAAGAGCCAATATTGAAAAATGGTGGTTTTATTTTCTTTTTGGTATTTTTTACAATTAGGTTCTGTTGACATCCGTTAACTATCTTCAGGTAAAAAGGTTTATAGTCAACGAATGTTAACTGAAATTAATTGTAAAAAATAACAAGAAGAAAATAAAACCACCATCCTTCAATATTGGCTCTTATTGGCTCAAATAGGTATTCACAAAATTAATCCAAGTGACGGCTTCACTTGAGAGTGTGCCTTTTCTTCTTGATAGGTGAAATGATCGCCTTTCTTCCCAAATGAATTTTGCAACCCAAATAATGTAGCATTTTAATTAAAGTTGATTTAAACAAATCCCAAGCTTTTGTAGTGTGGAAATGTAGACTGGAATTATCTTCTAATCACTTATTTAATCATTGTTAAGCTTTTTTTGAATAATCCGAAGTTCATATAGAATAGAGTCAAAGCACCAGATCAAAACTACTAGATAGACATTGGTTGTGATGTTAATAGATTGTATCCACTATGTACGAGTATGTGCTCTCCAAAACAACGCGATCCAATTTCGTTTGAGGTTGGAATTTGTTTAGATTTCTTTCAAATCAATTAGTTTATAAAGGTTATTTTTTTACTTATAAGATGCATTTGTGAAAATTCAACTATCAATTTATCTAACATGAATTATTCGTTAAGTTTCACATTCTTTACCTCGATGCCTAATCACTACGACATATAAAGGTCAACAAAGTCGAAATTTCAAAGTGAGGTAGTTTCATCGAGATGAACTCGAAACAGTTGACAAATCACCCGGCGCTGTGACCTTGTGGTACACTGTTCGCTCTGCGTCCGGGAGACCTTGGTTCAAACCTTGGTCAGGTCAAACCCAAGACTTTTAAAATAGGCACAATTTGCATGTTTGCTAAACACTAAGCACAAAAGGAATGAGAGTGGGATGAATAACAACTTGGCCAAATGGAAGAAGGGCTCCGTGCCTATTGTGCTTCCGAGTATAAACAAGGTTCATCTATCTATCATCATCTTTATAATCTATCTACTGGAATTTATTAAGTCAAGATACCGTCAAAATTCTTCATTATGTCAAAAAGTTGAAATTCAGTCAAATATCTTGCAGATTGAGAAAAAATTTATTAAGTTAGGCTGTGAACAACTAGAACAACTAATCCTGTTGAACAGTCACCAACCAGATAATTGTTTTTTTCCAAAAAGACGCTAATATAATCAGTTGCAAGAAAATGTGAGGCCTTGACTGAGAAGTGGATCAGAGAATTTAAGGAGAGTTTATGCATGTTTCTTAGTTTACATGACTGTTATCCGGTGAAAAAAATAAAGATGGGGCTCAACCGACAAAAACCGAGGAGTAAGTGGTCAGTGGTAAGTGGTTACAATTACTCCATTGTAACGTGTGGATCCTATGTCGCAGTATGATTTCCATGCGGCGACAATGCTAAGGCACCTATGAAATCATGCACATAAGATTCCGTTAATCCTCGATTGGTTTCTCCGGATTTCTCAGGCATTTTTGAGTGGGGATTGGAAATTCAATCCAGAAAACATACGTCCGCTTGTTATCATCAATGTAAATATCACCATCAGTCAGCCAATTTAATGCATCGTGTGTACTAGAAAGACTAACTGTTTGATTTTACATTGAAATAAAGTTTCTTGTTCGTTGCAAGATTTTCCTATTCTGTCTTGTGAAATTTCACGATATAGACCCTATAACTATTGAGTCAATTTTTAGGTCAAAAATGTGAGCTGATTAAGTCAAAATTTTCAAAATATAAGTCAAAATTATACAAGCTCTACTAATCACTCATTTGTCAGGACTCAGCTCAACTTATTCCATTGGTTGAGGAAAGAGAAGTAGAAAACAGAGAGACCGAGGTGTTGATTCCAGTTCTATCAAATTCTATCAATTCTTCATCTTGAATTGAAAGTTAAGTTTACTTCTATGGCAATACATAGCCAATGTCAATTAGCCGCTTCGCTTTCATGAGAGACTCATTTCGTTGCTTTCAGGGAGAATTTATGACTAAGATTAATCGTGATTTCCTACAAAGGAGGACATGCGTACTCATGTTGATTTAATTTGCTGCTATTGTCAATCTTTACGAGGTCTGTCTTAGTATCTAACAGAAAAAATATATAGGCTCAATTTTCTTTAGCTTTCAAAAACCAGAATTGAGTCAACTGGTTGAATTTTAAACAAAGTAAAGTCCGGTGAACTTGGCTTAAAAAATGATAGAATTGAACTAGTGTAACATCCATTGATGAGTTTATTGATAATAGCAAGCTGTGCATCCGATGAGTAGGGTAGCAAGGAGTACGGTGTGATTAGATTATAAAGTATTTGAATTTTTCGTGTGTCACCGGGGAATGGGAACGAGACGCATTCAAGCGGCTCATGCATAGTAATGACCCATACAAGCGGGTCACTATATTAAGTTGCGGAAACATTGTAGTAGCGAAAGTCAGCAATAGGTAGGCAACGATCAAGCAATGTTCAATGGAAAGTGATCTGTTAGGTATACAGGAACATAACATTTTAAGAGCTCATCATTGATTTACTAAAGCAAACTAAAATAAAAAGGAGTTGAAAATCGGTATCGGATGTTTGTTGAACAAACTTATCAAATGAACATTTGAAAATGTTAATTCCGAATATTCAGTACAAAATTGTTTACAATCATGTACCAATTTGCTACCTGTGAGTTTAAGGCAACTGCTGAATCCATTGTCATTCAAAATCAAACCTGACCCTGCAGACAATACTTTGTGTTACTTTGTGCACAATAGAAGATAAAGTATAAAATACAAAGTTCCTGTAAAAACCAAAGACTATTTTCAATTAGAGTTTTTACCAATGTGTAGACTATTAAATCAATTATATGATTATGCACTTATCTGTACTGTATTAAGCAATTAATTGATAATTTGGTATACTTTCATAATATTCTTCGATTATGAACATCAATATCTTCTATAATCATTCACTTTTTTATTTTATGTTTCAGGGAATCTGGTAAAGGTATTATCTCTGTTTCACTCAGCTTAATTGTAATTTCAAATTACAATCAATCTAGAGACAGTAACATATGTTGCATGCATTATGCATGAAATGTCTGTCATTTTCACGGAGTGATTGATTATTTACATTTATATTATTATTTTATGCTATAATATATCTTATTTTTATTTATTTATAACTTGAAATACTTGTTCATTCAGTGATTGGTAATGGTATAAACTATGTCGAAAACTTATATGCCTCTAACTGGATCATACGTTTCTCCTACCTCCTTTTCTATATATTTTCCTGTTGAAAATTCTTGAATGCTTTTTGAAAATTCATTATTGAATTCAATGAAGACTTTGAATATTCACGTGAAATCACAAATCTCGCAATTATTCTGTCAAAGAATAAGCTAAGCATTTTACACAAATCTTCAGCTTTTACATGAATTCGGAATTTCAACCATGCGATCTAAGAATTTTAAGGAACTTAGTGAGCGATTAATTACATCAATAATGCTTAATAATTAAGTTAATCCTTGTTATTTATCATGACTGAATCTTTATCAAGGATTATGACTTAGTATCAAATTATCTTCTAATCTTTCTTTGAAAAATTGGCAAGCTGCTTGCAATGCTTTTAAAAGTTCTTTGTTAAATTAAACTAATATTGAGCTGGATGACCATACATAAGCACAATACTAGCTATGCTCATGCTAAATAAAGAAAACGATCATGCAAAAAGCATCTAATGGCATGGAATGAAATTCTATTCCTCTCTTGGATTAATCTCTTCTAGTGCAATCGATAGGTGCATTAATTTTACTGATCAGCTGAATTCATTAATTTTAAAATCAGGATAACTTCGGTCGCATTCAGAATCATCAGCTAGTGTCGTATTTATGCTGCTTCCAATGGTATTTTCCTTTGGACGAGCTCTTTCAACCTTGGCTAACGACAAAAGTAATTTTCGATCCATGAGGCCCACGGTATTCCACAACAGTTATATGCTTGCGCTCGTCAAAATTATCGCGCGAGTAAATTATACACATGCCATATTTGAAAGCATGCAATTTAACACAGAGCAACAAAATTATCAACGCTTTCAGAAGATTAAGTTTAACGAGTTAAGACAAATTCGTCTATGTAGCCGAGGCTGCTTGGTTGATAACTCGATGAGTTAATTTCATACTTATGTTTCGGCTATCACAGCCCTTTTCAAAGTATAGAGTAGAAAACTTTTGGACGACCTATTTTTGCGAAGAAATTTGTTTTTAGGACATTTCCATAGGTTTGATGAATTATTCCACTTCCCAAAAAGCGAAATGAAATGAAATTCTACAGATAGGTATGAAAACAATGTGTGAGTGTATGATAATCAAGCAGCAATAAAGCATTTCATGTGTCATCGATGTGTGGCGCAAGAACTTATGAACGGGTCTGTATATGTAAAAACAAAGGGCACAGATGGGAAGTTGTAGCTCCACTGAAAATACATTGAAATTGGCGGGCATAAATTTGAAATTTCCGCTTATGCCCGACAACCTTGATAGAATGCTATGATGTGAAGGCATCACAACATGACACTTGACACAGACAACATTGAATTTTATAGACTAGGTGTCTAGAGAGAATTATCTGATTGTCTCTTCCTTCGATTGATGAAGGAAGGTATCAAAAACTCGAAGGGGCTCGATTGATTTAGATTGATCCAGATGGTCTCTCGTAATTTTTGCGCAGTTTTACTTCATCTTTGAAGTAGCCTTGTGTCCAGAATAAGGAAACAGAAGGGCGATTATTCACGGGCCTTCCGTTTAAGGCGTAATCCAGATTCTTTGAAATGGGTCTAAAAGCCGATTCACTGCATTATTGCCCTGTAATTTGAGTTTCTTTTAGATCTGTCTACTGATCCAATCAAATGTAGAAATTCGGCTATCAATTATGCCGGACAATTTACGCATAACATCGGCAATATTATTCAAATGACGTTAATACTATTGTCACGTAAAAATTACATGCAAACACAGTCTAGATGTGCATTTTCAAAATTCTTAATTCTTCTGAAAGCTGTAAAATATCAAAATTCTCTCTGAGCAGCATTATTGTTAAGTTTAACGAGTTAAGGCAATTTCGTCTATGTAGCCGAGGCTGCTTGGTTGATAACTCGATGAGTTAATTTTATACTTATATTTCGGCTATCACAGCCCTTTTCAAAGTATAGAGTAGAAAAGATTTACAAATGAAGTACAAAGCTATATAAAACTGTTTTCAAAAATCAAAATGTCATGTATATACCACTGTACAGATATCTTGTCCTTCATCACGCCTGTTCAGGTCAGGTTGGGCTGTCTTAATTATGAGTGCCTCTTTGAGACGAAGATCTACTGCATCTTTAGCATGTGACACAATTTCTATGCTGAGGCTGCCATGACAGATGAGCTTGTGATCATAGATGACGGATTTGTTGTAAAATAAGTGCTCTCGAATTCTTGTGTGTAAGGGACGCACTGTACTTCCAATGTAGACAGAACCGCATAAACATTGGATCTTATATGCCACCATTTTTTTGCTACAATTGTCATTTTTCATAGGACAATTCTTCATTGTGCACGTTTGTTTCAGTTTTGGTTTCTTGAGTTTTTGTTGTAATGTTTTCGAGCGATGATAAAGGCGAATGTTTATTTTCTCATGCTGAAAAGCTCTTTTAATCTTTCTGTTGACATAATCTGATACAAATGGGACTGACATGTAGAACGTGGGATAATTGTTCATATTTTTGCGCCTTCTCTTGGAATTTGTTTGAATTGATTGTCATAATCATTTAGTCCAAGTATTCGCTCAAACTCAGTCAGTGCTCTATCTTCATCTTCCTGTACTGTGGACCTTTCACGTATTCGCTTCACTTCATTTTTGATGGTTGATTCTTTCATTGCAGTTGGCAAACTTGATTTGGAATTCATGAAAATGTTCTTCTTTGCCTGCTTCTTATAAAAGGTGAATTTTGGTTGGCTGCTATCTATATCAACTGTGAAATCAAGAAGGCTCAATGTCTTGTTTGACTTTGGCAATTCCAGTTCAAATTTGATGTCAGGATGCTATTCGTTTAAAATGTTCAGAAGTTCTCTTGCGTCTGATTCGTTTCTCACCAGACTGAAGCAATCATCAACGTATCGAGTAAATAATTTGCAATGAGGAAAAGATTGTAATGCTTTAATTTAGGTCTTCCGATGGGATCCAGTATCTCCGGACATCTCGCCATCCTATTCTTAGACACAATCGAAAAGAAACCATTACAATCTTTTCCTCATTGCAAATTATTTACTCGATACGTTGATGATTGCTTCAGTCTGGTGAGAAACGAATCAGACGCAAGAGAACTTCTGAACATTTTAAACGAACAGCATCCTGACATCAAATTTGAACTGGAATTGCCAAAGTCAAACAAGACATTGAGCCTTCTTGATTTCACAGTTGATCTAGATAGCAGGCAAAGAAGAACATTTTCATGAATTCCAAATCAAGTTTGCCAACTGCAATGAAAGAATCAACCATCAAAAATGAAGTGAAGCGAATACGTGAAAGGTCCACAGTACAGGAAGATGAAGATAGAGCACTGACTGAGTTTGAGCGAATACTTGGACTAAATGATTATGACAATCAATTCAAACAAATTCCAAGAGAAGGCGCAAAAATATGAACAATTATCCCACGTTCTACATGTCAGTCCCATTTGTATCAGATTATGTCAACAGAAAGATTAAAAGAGCTTTTCAGCATGAGAAAATAAACATTCGCCTTTATCATCGCTCGAAAACATTACAACAAAAACTCAAGAAACCAAAACTGAAACAAACGTGCACAATGAAGAATTGTCCTATGAAAAATGACAATTGTAGTAAAAAAATGGTGGCATATAAGATCCAATGTTTATGCGGTTCTGTCTACATTGGAAGTACAGTGCGTCCCTTACACACAAGAATTCGAGAGCACTTATTTTACAACAAATCCGTCATCTATGATCACAAGCTCATCTGTCATGGCAGCCTCAGCATAGAAATTGTGTCACATGCTAAAGATGCAGTAGATCTTCGTCTCAAAGAGGCACTCATAATTAAGACAGCCCAACCTGACCTGAACAGGCGTGATGAAGGACAAGATATCTGTACAGTGGTATATACATGACATTTTGATTTTTGAAAACAGTTTTATATAGCTTTGTACTTCATTTGTAAATCTTTTCTACTCTATACTTTGAAAAGGGCTGTGATAGCCGAAATATAAGTATAAAATTAACTCATCGAGTTATCAACCAAGCAGCCTCGGCTACATAGACGAAATTGCCTTAACTCGTTAAACTTAACAATAATGCTGCTCAGAGAGAATTTTGATATTTTACAGCTTTCAGAAGAATTAAGAATTTTGAAAATGCACATCTAGACTGTGTTTGCATGTAATTTTTACGTGACAATAGTATTAACGTCATTTGAATAATATTGCCGATGTTATGCGTAAATTGTCCGGCATAATTGATAGCCGAATTTCTACATTTGATTGGATCAGTAGACAGATCTAAAAGAAACTCAAATTACAGGGCAATAATGCAGTGAATCGGCTTTTAGACCCATTTCAAAGAATCTGGATTACGCCTTAAACGGAAGGCCCGTGAATAATCGCCCTTCTGTTTCCTTATTCTGGACACAAGGCTACTTCAAAGATGAAGTAAAACTGCGCAAAAATTACGAGAGACCATCTGGATCAATCTAAATCAATCGAGCCCCTTCGAGTTTTTGATACCTTCCTTCATCAATCGAAGGAAGAGACAATCAGATAATTCTCTCTAGACACCTAGTCTATAAAATTCAATGTTGTCTGTGTCAAGTGTCATGTTGTGATGCCTTCACATCATAGCATTCTATCAAGGTTGTCGGGCATAAGCGGAAATTTCAAATTTATGCCCGCCAATTTCAATGTATTTTCAGTGGAGCTACAACTTCCCATCTGTGCCCTTTGTTTTTACATATACAGACCCGTTCATAAGTTCTTGCGCCACACATCGATGACACATGAAATGCTTTATTGCTGCTTGATTATCATACACTCACACATTGTTTTCATACCTATCTGTAGAATTTCATTTCATTTCGCTTTTTGGGAAGTGGAATAATTCATCAAACCTATGGAAATGTCCTAAAAACAAATTTCTTCGCAAAAATAGGTCGTCCAAAAGTTTTTGCGCTTTTAGAATATCGACTGTAAATGTAGAAAATAGTAGAACGTAATGTAAAATGTAAATGTAGAAAATCATAATGAAGGAAGCTATGATCGTAATGTTTGCAGAAGTTATCAGGAATAGTTTTGCTCGACTTAAGATTTCGTATGACCTCCCTTTGCTTACACACAAGCATTCAATCTCCTTGGGATAAAATTCTTTCTCGTGGGATGTTGCTCCGTTCTACAACTGCAACTCTCCAGAGGTCTTTCACAAGTTACTGAATTCCTTTGAAAACTCCTCTCCTTCAAAATTCGGTCACACATTCTCGATAATAGACAGATCTGGTCTTTGAGCAGGTCATGACTACAAAGCATAAATGCTATTTTCAGTCAAAAAATTCTTCGTGGGTGAGGATCGGTGCGCTGGAGCTCCATGTTGGAAAGTATATCCTTGGAGTATAAAGACCGATAGTATAACACCGACACTCAGAGCTCTGTGCTATTCCCGGAAATCAACATTTCTGCTGCATCTTACAACAACTCGAGAAGCACTTCATCTGATAGCACCCCAGACCATCATGTTGGAAGGAGCCTTTATCGATGGTTGGAAATACTTGGCTTTTAATATATCGCCAATACTCCTGCAAACATAAAATCGCCGCATTGGATTGAGCTCCAACTTACATTCATCCTAGAAAATTACTTCTTCCCGACTTGCCAGTAACCACGCTGATTTCTGTCGACACCATCGAAACCGATTCTGTGGTAAAATAAGGACAAGTGCGGTTTTCGAACAGCAATGCGTCCAAACAGTGTGTACCTTCGTAGAGTTCATGTCACTGTGCCAGCAGATACCTGATTACTCACATTACATTCCTGGCGGACTCGTCTTACTGTCCAAGTGGGAGATGTTTTGGAAGTGCGAACAATTCGATGATCCATCCGCTTGGTCAAGAGATGAGATCTTCTGCATCTCGGACGGTCTATGACAGTTTTGGCATCCCCTGAACTTCTTTAAAACATATTTGACCGAACAACGACTGATTTTCATTAATTTGGCTGTTTCCTTTTTGCGAACCCCCCCCCCTGTTTGACAGTTCAACAACTGAACTACGTTTTCAAAGTGAAATTTGCTGCATTTTTAAGTTTTGCAGGTTAAAAATGAAGTTGAACATGTCTGTTACAGTCTATTGTCGCATTTTACACAAGTTGGTGATATTCGATTAGGACAGCTCTTCTCAAATCAACATTCGTTCTAGGCGCAAAGACTTCTGGACGACTTTGTTTTTGACAAAGCTGACTGAATACGTCAGATATCAGTGGAACTTTCATTTCTGTTTGATGTCATAATTACATGTAATTAAATTTCTCTGCAACATTTGAATTTAACCTGAAGGAAGTTTTGTTGAGCAATAAGTAAAGAAGTTCGAAAATTCAATAAGTTCTTTGTTTGCTTAGACGGACGCAAAGACTTATGAACGGGTCTGTATATTCTGAACACAATATTTCAGTGCTATAACCCGTTTTTCATCGACATCTATGGACCACGTCATAAATGCTTTTTAATCCATGACAGTTAGGCATGAATAGAATTTGTAGTGAATGCTATAGCACAGGTATGTGGCTTCAAACTGCACAAGATGTCTGACCTGATGGTCTACCGTGTGCCGAAGGAGAGTGAACAATTTTGGAAAAATGTCTTAGAACACTCCTTCCCCGAATTGTGGAAACAGAGCTTATCAGACCGTTAAAGTCCACAGTGAACCACAAATTACAATCTAGCAAAGCTTGGTGAATTTAGGAGTTCACTGAACCTCATTGTTTTAAGACTTTCATTCCTAGTACCATGCATTTACGCCTTTGTATTAAAGTCATTTGAAAATGGAATCATCAGAATTCCCAAGTATCGTAATTTTATGCTACTTAATTACATGATGAAATGTTGATCTCTCAACATCGCAAAAAGATTTCCACGTCTGCAGGAAAAATCCATGTAGACAATTAGAATCTGTAAGATAGATTTTAATTATAAACAAGGAGTTTGTCTCTGTAATTGATGCATATCTGAGGAAAATGGCAAAAATTCATAACTATTAAGAGGCGTGTAAATAGGTTTCTGACAACTTAATATATGCTTAGAAAATCTGATGCGTTTAATTTCCTTTTGTAAGTTAAGGTAACCTGATTCATAAATATTTTCATCGAGTAACTCCTGGCTTATTTCATGTCTCTTTGCTGCAGTGGAGGTGAAAATTCTGTAAATAAAACGTCCTTCCCAATATTTCGAAATTAGGCTAGTATACTTTAATGTAATGTCAAAACCAGTGTGTCCTTGACGCTATTTGCGATATGACAAAAATTCAATGAATCACCAGTAGCGATCGACTATCAAAAAGCTCATGCTTGAATCCAGTCACACGTCTTACTCACTAAAGTTGGGCGAAAGGATAAAAAAGATTCCGTTCATGTGCATCAGTTAATACTAAGTGCTGTTAATGATTTTGTTCATCATCCAAAAGTTAAGCTTATCATCACGAGTGCCATCAAATCATTTCCAATTACAGAGCATGCTGCTCAAAGCAAAGCTGTATGATTAAAGAGTTAATTGTGAAATATTTTCTGCATTACAAATTCAACTCAGGTAAATATGTAGCCTTTTCATTAATATCTTCTTCCTATCTTTGTTAAAATATGTATGTACTTAGTTCAAGCGTTTGAATTGAATGCGGTCGTCAATCATCATGATAGTTTTGTAAGGACCAATATTGTACTTGTAAAAGATGTTGAATATTTTTTTCAAAACTTATTCAGCTTCTTTTAAAGTTTTTTTTTATCTTTTCAATAGTCTCGTCTACTTCACTCAGAGTATGAACAAGAAGTAAGAATGTGTCCATTCCCTAGCGAAAGTGTATACATGTTGTACGAGTTTTGAAACTCAAATGTCGACCGATCGACTCATGTCGTAGCCAGCTCTAGATTTTTGAAATATGGAAGTTATGTAACTCCACATTTATGCCGGTCCTAATGTGAACTACATCAATGGTGATGACCCAGGTCTCCATTTGTTTCATTATTTTTATTGACGTCTAGGTATTATTTGCCGGTCTTTCTTTCATGTCGTGCAAAAGATGACCCGTTAAACTTCAATCACTAATATTATTGCATCTATCAGATTGAGACTTAGAGAAGTCACAAAACCATTGACCTTGTAGCAAACTGATATAGTACAACGTCATGTAGCAAGTGATGATGATCTTGCTTTGTCCTGTTACAAGTGATGATGATTTTAAATGAAATAGTTCTACAAGATTTTAGGAAAGCAAGGACTCTAGTTGTCATGAAATTTTCTGCTACAAATGTTATAAATGTTACTAATCAATACCGGCATGTCGAAATTGCACTTCATTCTTCTGCGATTTTCGTAATCGATGAATACAATACAACGATTTTCGCAAGTTTTTCATGTTCTAATGCAGGAAACCTTATTGATTAAGAAATGTCTACAGTTGCGCTGTTGTTCTCAATTGACTAGTCTGCACATATTATAAATATGTAGATGCTTATCGTCAAGCCTTTTTTGCAGTGTCTCCAATTTTCGGCAACGTCCCCGAACGGACCAAGCTCAAGAAGCGCCCTGCTCTGTGGCTGTACCACCGCCAACCCTCAGCAATCCGCCAACAGCGCGTGGTGCTTACTTGGGAGAGCCGTCCTCGTCACAACTGCCCGGCTCAATTGAAGTTCCTCCCCCTTCTGTCGGCGCTGGAGGTACGATCGTTGACATTGCCACGCACGACGAAACTGTCTATCGACAAAAAGCCGCCCGCGTTCTCGTCCAAATGGAAATGATCTCATGCGGAGCTTCAGTACCACCAATGCGACCACGCCCACTGAATAGAAATCGCCCATCCGCCGGTGCAATTCGTTCAATTCCTCTCTTCTCCTCTACTCAAACGACTAATCCCATTACAACAACCGTCGGAGATTCACGCCTTGTTTTGTTACCTTATGATTCCACCATGATGACAACAAATTACTCAAATTCGTCGCCGTTGTTGCCACAAGTGAGTGGATCGGATTCAGTATTGATTCAACCTCGCCCTGCACCTGCTGCTTCTGACCCGGCTCTTCAAAACTCCGTGATCGATCAGAAATTGTTGGAGGACAGAAAGGTTGAGAAACTGCGAAATTTAAAAGACACCAAACGTCGGCGGCATGATGGAAATGGTACTTCATTACCTCATCGATTGGGGACATTGAAAATGGGTAGTGTGGTGGCTGCCAACTCACATGATACTGCAGGTAGAAGAAAGTCACGCCGAAGCATGTCGTTTGGAGGTAAGACAGGTGATTCTTCACAAAAGCTGAACCCTGGACCTCTTACTGGAGGACTGTGTGGATCGAGCGTTATCCCTAGTGGTACTTCGAATCACAGTGGAAGCAAAACTTCTAGCAATAAATCAAGAACTACTCGACATCGACGACGAAAGACAGGCCTTCATGGTAAACAGGCGGTCTATAGCGAAGGTGATGTTGGAAATGACGAAAATGAAGGGGAAGACAGTAGTTCTCCCAGTGATCTTGGTCAAACGACTGAGGAATTGGAACTTGAAACCAAAGATGTACTTCGGACTCAGATTGAGTCAACTGTAGATATTCGTGATAAAGATAATTTACCTGCTGTGATGGATGAAATAGTTGTTAAATATGATGATGTCAATGCAGACCCATTAGAGCAGATTGCTACTGAATTAAGCAAAGAAGTTGTTAATGAATCTGTTGAAACAAATGTCACTTAGTTTTAACATATCTTCAACGTTTGTCAACAAGATTATTAGACTTTTAGGTTTTGTCAAGCCTGTCGAGATTGGTAGACTATGTTTTTTATCTACCTGATAAACCGTCCTGAATTTTGATATTTACATTAGAATTGATAGCTTTTGATGTGCAATTTTGTACTCCGTATGAGATCTTTTTATCTTTTATTCGTCTCATTGTGAACATATTTCATCATAGCTTTTTGTGAGATTGTAGAAATGAAAGAAGCAAATGTGTAAACAATTCAACATATCATAAAATTCAATATCATAACTTTTATTTTAGCAACAATTTTTTTTAATGTTTCGTGTGAAATGTGGAGTTGTTTGTTATTTGAGCGCTTCACGTGTACTTGAAAGAAAAATAAAGGATTCATTCTAACGCGATGTTTTTTTTATTTGATTTAGCTGATAAATGAAAACATTCCTCATCATCTTTTTAAAAAGCATTTCTGAAAAAGCGACTTTGATGAACTATGCATATCATAGTATTTCAATTCATTGGATTAAAACTGAGCTGTGTTTTCAAAAATGCGATAGTTGCTACTGCAAGGCAGTATTGGTCTTGCTGATTTGTTCGATGTGATCTAAATTGGAATTCTTTCCTGTCTAGAACAGCCATAGCCCTGCAGTTCATTCTGGGGTGCACTGATTTCGCTTCAGAAAAAGCGCAAAAGAAAATTTTCATAAATCCTCGTTTTGGATATAATGTAACCACATGCACGATGGCGTGAAATTCTTACTAGTAATAGCTTTTTTATCTTACATTAATATTTCAACAGAAATATTGATGATTTTCTTGATAATTAAAATTTAGTCCAATGTACGAAATGATTCCTTCGAAAGGCTTTACCATGTCAAATATATCATAAAAAGAAATTGACTATGTAGGCCTAATGCAACCACACGCACCGGTGATAGTTAAAGTGAAGCATGGAGTACATGCACTAGGTGACATGCCACGCGTAATTACGGAACACCCCAAACATCCGCGGTTAAGGACATTCTACCCGCGTACATGCGCGCTGCACTAAGAGTCAGAAATCACTTGATCTTATACTGTTAAAACATGGGAAATGTTTATGAATACGCGCGGGCGAGCGTTTATAGTTTGCGCGTCGTCTACGGTTGTCTGCGCTGCCGCTTGAACCACGGATGAACCGCTAAGCATGTTCTGTCTTCCCAGAGCATGAAATGAGGTCATCACATTGTTTAGCCTCTGATACATGCAGACACATAAGACGCAATGTCTACATAGCAGGACTGCCAACTATACTAACTTATTTAACAGATGTTGCAGCAATGTCCCGCATAGCCACGGATGTTTGGGGTCATGTGTAATTACGCGTGGTTCACGCGTAAATTACGCGTGATTGAGCGTGGCATGTCACCTAGTGTTTGTACCGAAAACGGCTCACACCAATGCCGCGCGCTGTGCTGAGATGAAATCTCTACGCCTTGAACACGAGGAATGTAAGTCAAAGACATCATTGATGTAAGTGGTTCCGATGTGAGAATGATGATATCCTTTGCCTAGCGTGGAAAGACAAAAAAGCCAGAAAGTTTGTTGCCCTTGTTTCAACGAAAGTCTGAGTAGACATGAAGATCGTCACCAGGAAGCGTGGTAGGCAAATCTCAATTCCTACTGCTGTCCAAGATTACAATATGACAATGAGTGGCTGTGATCGAGTGGATCAAAGTTTGGCTTATTATATGGACATTTCCAAAGAAAAACTGTGAAACGGTGGAAACGTATTTTCTTCTGGTTACTGGAAATCTGTAGCCAATTCTCCTATGCAAAGCCTGCAAAAATTCAAACATAATTTGATTCGACTGCTTGAGGACGCAGCATAGAGCTTCCACAGCTTGTGGAAGTCCACATCATCGGAGACCAGGAAGACCAGAGGACGTCAAAGATTTTCAGAGAGATTCCAGGGCAACATGCATCTTGTCCAACATGCAGTGGCGGCGCCAGCGAGCGAGTAGAACGGTTACAAATGGGTTACATCACTTATATTGCTGGTTACATAAATGATCTGAATTTTTTAACGGATGCTACTTATTTTCATGAAATTATACTCATGGATATGTAGATGGCTTGGACATGAAAACTTTCTATGCTCCCCTGAACTATACAGTCATGTACGCACATATAGACCCAACATGCAGGTCAAAACTGAAAACGCATGCACTTATATTGGTCTATATAATCATGGGATTAAATGTTCATGCAAGCAACAGAAGCCAAAACATTATTCATTCTTCTATGCATGTATAGGCCTACATGCATGTATCAGACATGCTCATTATACAATGCAACGCACCCCTACATGTTTGATGGCCATAAATAATCACACGTATCTTTGTGACGTGTTGATTGTTGCTGAAAATTGTACATGGAGATAAAAAAAAGACAATTGAGATACAAACTAATGCAATTATAATGTCAAACTAACATTAACACTAGAACGCCGGGACCGGTCATTCGGTGCCTTTTTGAAAAATAAGTTTTAATAATTTTGAAATACTGCACGATAGTTGAAAATGAGACCCTTTTTAATTTCAAGCGAACGATGCTCTTCATATTCATCATGGATTAATCAAGATAAAAACATTAGTTTCGTTTTAAATCAACGATTTACCTTTAAGTACGAAACCAGTCATTCATGACCTGAGAAAGAGGGAATGAGTTTGGGTCGCTGATTGGTTTATCTGCGTCCAATCTGCGCCTTAGGGAAGGATCACGCTACACAGAATAGTAGGCATTTCGATTCATCTCGAAGAGAGCGGCAGCTCGTAAAGCGTTACAGCAGCTGTGGAATACTGACGTATCATCCGAGGATGAGCAACTGGTGGAGTCCGATGAAGTTCCTGTGAATACAAGTCTATTTGTCTCTGGAGAAAGCAGCCAGGACGAATCTGAGTCTGTTGACGATGAAGAATCGAATGCCACTTCTGCAACCTACACCTCCAAAGATGGTACAACGTGGACAAGAGCTGAAGTCAACTCATCGGGATCGGGTAGACCTCCTTCACGAAACCTATTCTCCAAGTCCCCAGGTATCAAACCATTTGCAAAAGGCAAGATTGACTCTGAAGTTAGTGCATGGAGGCTTCTATTCACGCCTAGAATGATGAAGTTCATATTGGATTGCACTATTGAAAAAGGTAAGAAGAGTGACGAGAGCTTCTCCATGACTCTGGACGAGCTGGAAAGTTTTATTGGTCTGTTGTACCTGAGAGGTGTACTTTTTCTGAACAAAGCTGATGTGCATGACCTTTTTTCCTGTGAGTATGGTGTCAGTTTTTTTCGTGAAACCATGTCTAGGGATAGGTTTATGGATATCATGACAAATTTACGTTTTGATAAGAAGAGTACACGTTGTAGCAGGGTTGTGGATGATGTTTTCACACACATTCGTGAGCTTTACGTGGAATTCGTTGAGAACAGTAAACACGTTTATCAACCATACCCCTTTTTGACTGTCGATGAGCAATTGTTGCTATCAAAAAACCGTTGTAAATTTTTGCAATTCATGGCTTCGAAGCCAGATAAAAATGGAATAAAAGAGTGGCTTTTGGTTGATGTGAAGACAAAGTACTGTGTAAACCAAATCCCATATTTGGGGAAAGATCATTCTGAGGATACTAGGCTACTTCTGGTAGTCAGGAATCTATGGGATCGAAAGTTGTCAAGGAGCTGATTGAAACTTTTGAAAATTGTGGCTATCATATTACGGCCGACAACTTCTTTACTTCAGCTCCATTAGCCAAACATTTGCTTCAAAAGAGGACAACCTTCTTAGGAACGCTAAGACCGAATTCCCGTAGCATTCCTCGTGACATGGTCACGAAAAACAAGGATCTGTTCCAATCTGATTTCTTTGAGTCTGATGATGTACTCATGGTGAACTATCAGTGCAAAGCAAAAAAATCGGTGTCGTTGCTATCAACGCTGCACTGCTCACCAAAGATTGTTGCTGAAAGTGAAAAGAAAAAGCCTGAGATTGTTGTTGATTACAATCAAACAAAAACAGGTGTGGATGCGCTCGATCAGATGCTCCGCATCTACAGTACGAAAGCGGCTACTCGCCGATGGCCTGTTTGTGTATTTTACGATTTGCTCAACAAAGCAGCAATCAATGCTCATGTTCTGTATTGTGAGGCAGCTACTCCTGTGCCAAGGAAAAGGTTTTTGCACGCGTTGTCAAAGCAATTGTGCGAGCCGATGCGTTCAAAGCGCAAGCGCAAGGCTGAGGCGTCAGAAGAGGCTGTCAAAAACAAGCAAAAACGAGTCACGTGTTCTTTTTCTTCGTGTGAAAACAAAACATACAATTTCTGTGATAATTGTGACAAAGCTTTCTGTGGAAAGCATGGCCTGAAAATCATCGTTTGCAAATTGAACTGTGATCAATGTCAATCTGCAGGTGACTCATGAACTTTCCAGAGTTGAGTTTTTTAGTTTTTTATTCCAGATTTTTGCTAATAAAGTTTGTTGAAACTAAACGTATTGTTTTTTCTTTATGTATAAATTAATCCTAGAGTGCCCACGTATAGTTTGTATTCAATATCTCAGGTTCAGATAGGATAAACCTTGTTTATTGATGGACCGGTCACGCATGACCGGTATCGGCTTTCGAGAGGGGGTGACCGGTTCCGGCGTTCTATAGTGTTAAACGACTATTTGGGAACTTTCGCACAAATCTATTGATGACATGTTCCAAAGTGGCATTCATAGCTCGCTTGCGATGGAAACTAATGATAGCTAAATTTGTCAACCGGCTGTCTTGTATACTCGTTCGAAGATAGTTTTTAATTAGTTTTAACTTACTAAATGTGTGTTCAACACAAGCAGTACTAAATGGAAGAGTCAATGAAATAATTAATGCTGTCTTGAGTTCATGGAATGCCATGGATAGAGGATTCAAAAATTCAAGAAGTTCTAGGATATTGTTCAATCTCACCTCGTTTCTGTCGACCATTTGCTTAGCGTGTCTCATTTCAATGGTAAGTCCCTCCATGTCAATTTCGTAGTGCTCAGCAAATGGGCGAATTTCATCAACATTCAAAAAGTTATTCGAACGAGGATCCAGTGCTGACAGCGATCTCATGATGTCCATATTTGAGCTATTAAATCGTTCATTGAATTCACAACTCATTTGTCGAGAATAGGGAATAATATCAGTCTTTTCATGTCGTCCGATGTGGTAGGATTTTCCCTTGAGCCAACAGTTGAATACACCACGAAGTCTTGAAATCTGTCTGTGAGGCTTGACTGTCTTCTGGATTCACGGCAACGACGAACATCGCTTCCTTCAGCCATTCCAAATGATTTTTGATAGTAATCGCTAGCTCTGGCATCATTGCGATAAGATGCAATCTCTTCCACAATAGCTTCAATGTAATTTGACGCCTTCACGAAATAGATTTTGGGATCCTGTAGAACGTCAGAGGCCTTTTTTGTTTTAGAGAGTAAGTCGTACATTACCGACATGATGTAGATGAATGATTGATTAATTTCGGAAAGGATACTTTTCGCAGAACGCTCCTCGCAGAAACCAGCTCGCTCCCTGTTTTCGTCATTCAAAATGATCGAACGCAAAAAATCGACAAATTCAGTGAATCTTAACTTAACAGCAGCGACGGCTCTCACTTGGGCAGACCAGCGAGTATTTGATAAACGTTTGAATTCGATAGGTTTGAGACCCATTTTTTTTGGAAATCAACCCACCTACTGTGAACATTGGATCCTCTAAGGAAGTTGTAAGTGGATTGAAGTGTGACAAAAAAATCGGCAACTGGCATCACACCCTTGACTGAGTCAACAATAACAAGATTCAATTTGTGATTAGCACATGAAAATACAAAGCTTTGCTAGACACCTCACGAATTCGCTGCTGAACTCCACTAAGATGCCCGCTCATGACGCATGCACCATCGTAGCCTTGACCAACTAATGTTAGCAAATCAATCCCCAAATTGAACAGTTCTTGCAGAATATACTTCGTCAGGCTCTCTGCATCCAATTGTTCAGCCATCGTGAATCCTACAAATTCTTCATGAATTTCACATTCGTAAACATACCTGATAACTATATCGGTAGTTGTTCTTCTTTAGACAGATCCTTTGTCTCATCCACTAAAACTGCGCAATATTTGGATTCTTGTATTTCAGATTTTATTTCTTCAAGAATAATCTCTGCCATAATTTCAATGATAGCGTTCTGTATGGTATAATGTGTATACTTAGCATTCCGGGGTCCTGTGGTTAGCCGGTCGTAAATAACTTGGCAATCTGGCTTTAAAAATATAGAATTTCAAGAAAATTTCCGTGGTTACTTGTATCATTGGCTTCGCGGTAGCCACGCTGTGCTATATTTTGAACAGCCGTCAGTCTTAAGACATCACAAATAATTTTCATGTACTCACGGTTACGATGACTCTCGATGACTGTCGTCGAGGGAATCAACGATGGTAGCTCCTGATTTCTTTGATTTAGAATAGTTGGACACGCACTTTCATTTGATGTATGCGACGTTGGATCAATATCGGAGGAAGGGGCACACTGTTCAATCGTGAGGTAGCTTTCTGTTGAGAAGTAGGCATAGCATATACACTTTCATTTGATGTATGCGATGTCGGATCAATATCGGAGGAAGGGGCACACTCGGTGAAGTAGATTTTCGAAGAGCTACACGTTTACGTCTATCAGCTGTTTCCGTAGAATCACTAGGCGAAGACTCCCTCCGTCTTTTGGCAGAAAATAGCCATTTATCCATATCTGACAGTGGCGTAGCCAAGGGGGGGAAGGGTGGAATGTCCCCCCTCGCTATTATCCGTTCTGCTACAATCCGCTTCAACAAGACTATATCTCAGTCATCAATGAGATTGAGGACTTATTACAAACTTTGAGATCGTGGAGGTCTGATTCCGAAGATCACCATTTTTTATCTATATTTTCGAAGGCCAACTCATTGTGCAGGAAGCTAGAAAACGACGAAGATGCTTCTATTCCTAAACCGAGATTAGTCGGTCGTCAGCGACATCGACATAATGTCCAAACCAAGACAACTGCGGATTATTACAAAATTGTGATTGGGTATCCAATACTCGATATAGTGATCTGCGAGCTACAAGAACGATTTGGTCGTCACGCTACAGAAGCCATGAGAATGTCATCCCTCTTACCCAAGAAATGCATATCCACAGACTTCTCCAAAGTCAAGGGGTGCATTGAGCAGTACCTCTCATTCTTGGATGATGGAATTGGGACAGTAGAAATCGAGTTTCAGAGATGGCAAAAGAAGTGCGTAGCGTTGGATGAGCCCGTAGAATTAGACAACACCAGTTTGATCCACATTTTGAATTTGTGTGACGAGTCTTTGTATGCAAATATCCACAAACTTCTAAAACTCTTCGCAACATTTCCAATTTCTGATTCAACATCGGAACGTTCATTCAGTTGCATGAAAAGACTAAAAGCCTATCTCAGTTCGACAATAAATGAATCTCGTTTGAACGGATTGGCAATGTTGTCTATCCACAAAGAGATAAAGTTGGACTACAATGAATGCATGAAAGTGTACTCACGTAAATACTCACCAAGGATGAGGATTGCAGTGACGGTTATTCAGACAGAGGATTTGTTCATATAAATACTGAATATATTCCATGGTTGATAAATCCATTTTTTTCATTTGAGTAAGTAAAGTACATGTACATTGTACACTATGCATTACACGTTCATACAGCTGATGACTCACAAAAAGTAGGCCTCTTATGAGTCTATGCTCTATTAGGCTACCTGTATTATACTGTTATACATGCACATAGGTAATGAGTATAATTAATTCTAGATACTATACATGTAGACGTGGTATGTCCCCCTCCCCTCCAACAACTCCTGGCTACGCCACTGATATCTGATAATCTGGCAACACTCGTTGTTGATTCTGCAAGTGTCTGTCTCGATCAGTCACAGAATGAAACAATCAGTTCGTGTCTCTGTATTCCTGTCTTCATAACTCGCAAGGCCAATGAAAGGGCACCCTCAATCAAACAATAAAGTATTCGTCATCGTCACTGATTGTAACGAAATGCGATCCTTCATTCGTGCACACAAACCACAGCGTTATGTGTCAGTTGCTATCAGGGATGCGGAGTCGGAGTCCCGGAGTCCTATCACTTTTGCTGGAGTCGGAGTCCTATCAAATGATAGGACGCCAGACTTCGGCCTATAGACCCAAAATAATTGCTTAAGCAAATCATTTATTCTCGTGCATAGCTGTCACTGTCTTGATGTCAACTTTCTCCATCAAACAAAAGTGCAGAGACACTGCTGCATGCAAAGCTTGTAATAGTTGACGGAATGAACCGTGATAGTGAAAAAAGGATTGTCTTTTCACTCGGTGATTAAGTAGAGAAGACAAGCCTTCCTAGCCTCGATCACACCTACGCGCCATAGGTCACATCAGAGACAAAAATGAAATACTATAGTTTGTTTGAGAACATTACCTCTTATCCTCACGTTAATCGTGCGTGATGGCTCCTCTAAAGCGCATATTAAAATCGAAGGTGTAATCCTATTTTTTGGAGAAGAATGTGGATTATCCAGCCTGGTAGAGACCTGGTAGAAAAACCGTGTGAAGCACACATCAAGAGGTTGGGGGGGGCCGAGTCGTATGCATTCAACTGAAGGCGACATTTGATCAACTTTCATCGAAAATGATTGATAATTAATACAGCAATTATCACTAAATATAGGTTCAGGCAAGCCTTCTATGATGCGGGCTACCAGCTAATTTTTCAGAAAAGGCTTGACACCCGAAGTCGGAGTCCTATCAACCCCGGAGTCGGAGTCCTATCAAATTCATAGGACTCCGCATCCCTGGTTGCTATTGATATCAGATCCCTCTATGCTCTGCGCCCTGCGTGCACATGTCGACACTGCGTCTCAGAAACATTTTATTGATAGAATAAGACTGACATGACTCAGATTCTATAAGACGCACAAGTTTTTTTAATGTTGATGTTGTCGTCAAGTCAATGAGCTCAAATTCACAGAACGGTTACAAGTACGGTTACAATTCGATTTCTAGCGGTTACCATCAGTAACCGTATGTAACCCCTTGGAGCCGCCACTGCGAACATGTTGAAGAAGATAGAAACTGTGCAGTCTGCAGTTTACCCGGAAATCGAAGGTGAACAGACTTGGTTTTTTCAGGATCTAGCGATCATCCCCATCTCCATCCGAAAAGACTGCTTTAGCATGGTTCTTTGCACACCATTCTTCAAAAAAGGCCGAAATTGTATTTTTATATCAGTGAAAAGAAATTGTTCAAACAACTTGATGTTGATTTGTATTTCATGGAAAGCAATCCTGGAGTCAAAACCTAAAATAGATAAACCTAGAGTTAAAACAGTTGTGACTAGGGATGAGGTTGCTTTAAACGAGAAAAATTACAAACACGAGAAAAAAAATGGTAGCGAAAGAGTTAACCTCTGAATTTGATCCAATTGTGCATGAATCATTGCATTAATTTTGCAGTGCAACCCATAGCTGGTGCAACCTCTTGATCCATAGAGCATGTATGCCTTGATACTCGCAGACGAGTACCACGTCCTTTAACTGATTGAGTCATTCCTCCCAGTTAAACAGTGGCCACAGTTCCACAGCTTCCAGCTTTGTCAGATGCGGTGCTGTACAGGAGGACCATAGACATCGGATAGCATCCGATGTCTATGAGGAGGACGTATACTTCAATTCTGTGTCAACCGTTCAAAATCAAAGCTCTAAATAATGGGAGATATAAAGAGAAGTTGACGATCTTTCTCAACATGGTTGACATCTCCCAACTATGGATACAAAATGAAGGAGCGAGCAGGCTCCTTTTCGTAAGATTGTTTGATAAAATTCGGAAAATCCTTGTTTTACTGCTTCAATCGGATATTGAACTCATAGGGACTGTAAACATAATAGTTTGAATGCAGTCTAATCATATGTTTAAAATCTTAGTGGGGATGGGAAAAAATACGGCACTCCCTTTAGTAACGGCTTTAATAAAATCGAGCTAAATTAAAGGTAGTGCCGTGTTTTTCTTCTCACCCTTATCATGAACACCTTCCCCTTTAAGGCTATCAGCAACATTATCTTAATTAAGCATTTTTCAAAAATACTTAATTAATTTTTCAATATTGTGCTATCGTCTGTGGCAAATATGCTAAATCATGCAGCATTTGCAATATGCAGATATCATCTAAGACCTATATTTAAAGGAAGCACGCCAGATGTGTGCTGAAAATGAGTTTTTTCATTGAGCATGTGTTCATAGGGAACATGTTAGCGACTGTCAACCAGGGATGCAGAGTCCCATAGTTTTGATAGGTATCTGACTTGGGTTGATAGGACTCCGGTAGCAAGCATACAAGCTTAGTTTTTTTGTTTAATGGTTGAGGAGGAGCCAAGGTTTTAATGATGTTGTACTTTAATTATGATATGATTAATTTCATATTTTTTTGGACGTCATTGAAAGATCAGCTTTGCGAATGATAAATTACACACCTCTTTTCAAAAGATAAGTAGATGACTGTCTTGCTCTCCTCACCGACAAAGATGAGGCAATGCAATTGTTGAGATTTTTGAACGATCAACATCCATGCATTAAATTTGAAATCGAACTCCCTACAAACAACGATAACAGCATAAGTCTTTTGGATTTCTCAGTTACGCTAAATACCCGAGATCATCCACTTTTTGAATTTTATAAGAAACCCGCTAGAAAAAATTTATTCGTGCACAGTAACTCACATACTCGTATAAAACAATTCTTCATGAGGAATGAAAATAAAAAAATAACAGAACGTTGCTCGGATATGATAACGAAGCGGAAACATGTGAGTAAGTTCGATGAAATTCTTCAGAAACATGATTATTCAAATGAAATGATTACGAACAGTAAACGGTTGAAACGAAGAAACAAGCAGAGAGATGAAAATCCATCATACTTTCACTTTCAATTTCCTTTCGTATCTGACAGAATAGATAAACAACTAAAAAATGTCTTCCAAAGAGAAAATATCAAAATGCGAATTACAAGGAAAAATTACACACTACGAAGCGCCATATCTAACAATAGAACAATGAAAACATGCAACATACAAAATTGTCCAATAAATGAAACAAAATCTGCTGTCGCAAGAATGTGATCTACCAACTTACTTGTGAGAAATGCAATGGATTTTACATCGGAAGCACCATCAGAGAACTACACATCAGATGCAGAGAACATAGGAACAATACCAACTCGTCACTAAACAAACATCTTCGATTATGTAAAACTTACAACTTTTCAACTACCATTCTTGCCTATGACCGAGATGAAGCCAATTTACGCCTACGAGAAGCAATGTTCATTCACAAACTAAAACCAATGATTAACAACAAAATGGAATTAGAATGCTACAAAGACTTCCTCTTCATTTAGTGATTCCATCTTTTCTAAATCTCACCATTAGTCATTAAGTCATTTTTCACATTACATTCCTTTTCTACTTTTGTATGCATATTATGTATTTTGCATATTTTGATAGTGATATTTCTAGTCAGATCAATTACTATTGCTATTGGTAAAATGTTGTCCAATACTATCTGTCGCATATTTCTATTCCTCCTTTTCTCTACTGAAATTTGTTAACATAGTTTTTTCTTTTTTGCTAGATTTCTTGTCTACTCCCTTATTTCCTATGTTGATGTGAAATTTGAATTCATGACTTTTACGTTTATGTTTAATTCCTTCTATCTGATGATGGTTGCCGAATAGCAACCGAAATTAATCATATCAAAATTAAAGTACAACATCATTAAAACCTTGGCTCTTCCTCAACCATTAAATATTATATATGACTAGCCAAGACATCTTCAATCATTAGTTTTTTTGAATAAAATGGTAACCTGCACATTACAGGCTCCTAGATCATTTAGGCCTGCTTTAGCATTCGTCTTGGAATCATATAGCGTGCATCTAACAATCATTTTCTGTGAAAGTCTGCTAACTATACTGCGTTTGGCACTTGGCGGTTTGAAAAACAATGAAGGAAATCCTTTATTCATGTCACCATAGCATTCTATCATTCGTTCGTAATAAACATGATGGCGTTGAGAGGAGCTGACATGTATGCTTCAAGATAGTGGGGCAGTCGATGGCTTGGTGAATGGGGATGTTTCCTTTTCGCCGTTGGGATCTCATTTTTGCCTGTATTTCTTGTTTGATTTTGACTTTCTGTCTCTGTGCTTTTATTTGACGGATCAAGTTTACATAAAAACAGTGGCAGTTTTACACGATGATAAATAATGTTTTTTTTATATTTTGGGTCTAGCAATAGGCTGGAGTCCGGAGTGCTATCTTTTGGTAAGACTCCGGCCGAAATGATAGGGCTCCGACTCCGCATTCATGCTGAAAATCTAGTTCTAGCCGTCTAATTCTGCTTACTCTAGAATTTACAAGAGTTTGCATCTATACTGAGTGTATTTAGTACATGATAACAAATGCAAGATTGCTAAATCACAATTGTTTTAGGGATAACAATTAGGGATAAGGGGACGGCTAGCATACCGTAGTCACCTTTGAAAGCGTTTGATGATCAAAAGTATAAATCCAGTAATTTTTGTGCACTTTTGAACCTGCTTTAAAGCACTTTATATTTCAAGAAAGCATGCTTACATAGACTCATGATTTCTCGCAAAATAATTAGTCTTCAATACTTATAATGTAGTGACTACTATCACGACTGTTGGTCCAATTTACATCTCACGGATACTGCAACGACTCAGCCGATGTCACTGATTGACTCATGTATGAGAAGATAGAAACTACTACCTGTAGATAAAACACTAAATACTAGTCCAAGTAAGGCGAAGCATGACAAACCAACGATTCAAGACACGCTCTGATACATTTTTCTTGTTGTATTGAGTGATTCGGAGTCTGAATATCTGAGAAATGTGAACCTTAGTAGTAGCCATGAGGAGGGAATCAGCCATGTTAACAGTCATTGCCTTTTTATAATGAACAAGAGTGATTTTATCAAGATTGTGAGCTTTTTGAAGATCAAAAATTGACGAACACCAGTAAAAGCTTATTATCAATAAAAATGTTCAATATTTCGGCATGCACCTTAATCATGAACTATGAAAAGAAAGAGCATAAAGTAAAATACAAAATCCAAGTGCAAAAGCTATCATAGATGTAAAAGTGCTCGGAAATGCACAAAATATCACATAGAAATATTGCAAGATCATATATGTAAAAAAAGACCGCTTGACCCGCCAAACCTCCCACAATATATTAAGCAAACTGTTTGTTGATTTCTGGCCTAAGTGGCCAGATACTGCTCATTTCAAACTTTTTCTATGTGTGGAATCAACAAAACCAGCTCTTAGAACTGAAAAGGAAACGTCAGTAGACGATGGGGTAGAAATAAAATGAATATGAGTAAGATGACGGAACACACTAGACGATGGCAGCTTAAGATGTTCATTGATCCGAGAAAATAAAGTTCGATAAGTTTCACCAACATAAAATTGATCACAGTGACTACAATCACCACGATTAACAAAATTCTTTTTTTAACATGAATTTTTGCCTTCGCAAATGCATCTGTCGTCACATTTAATTTGATTTTTAGGCTTGAGACGTCTGCATAGCGATTTCTGATTTATCCGGGAGATATACATATATATTTTTCTGAAATAAAAGCGCTTCAGGACAATTTAAGTATTATTATTAACCAAAACAAGTTAAAATAATAAAAGTACAAATTTTCAAACTGTAGCAACAGTCCGTCATCAGGTAAAAGGATGATGCAAAGGAATTAAAATGAGAGAAATTATGGAAGTTCAAAATCAAGATATCTGCTGTCTGAGATGTAAGCAGATATCATCGATATCGATACGACGATTAATCGAGGAGTTTGATGAGTACTACGCCTCCATGAATTCGCGACCTCTTTTATGGCTGCAGGAATTCAGCGGTTTGGCTCCCTTCCAATCGAAGACGTGTACACTTTCAGCCGAGTGTGTTGCTATTTGAGAGCGCGGATCAATCCTCTTAACTGCGAGCTGGTGTTCATGTATGAGCGTGGATAGTTGTTTACTAGTGTGTCCAATGTAATCATGTCTACAGTTAGAGCAAGGAATTTTGTAGATTACATCTCCCTTCATTTCAGGTGCCTGTCTGTTTGGTTTAACCAGTTGACTTTTTATTGGCGTGGTACTCATCAGACTCCTCGATTAATCGTCGTATCGATATCGATGATATCTGCTTACATCTCAGACAGCAGATATCTTGATTTTGAACTTCCATAATTTCTCTCATTTTAATTCCTTTGCATCATCCTTTTACCTGATGACGGACTGTTGCTACAGTTTGAAAATTTGTACTTTTATTATTTTAACTTGTTTTGGTTAATAATAATACTTAAATTGTCCTGAAGCGCTTTTATTTCTGAAAGACATTTTACTCAGGATGCCTATCTTTGTAATAATATATATATTCTTGTCTAACTGTTTAACTGTATGTCTGAAACGTGTTGAGCATGAATCACTTATGAACGGGAGATTGATGTACATTCTTGACTTCTTATTATTTAAGTCATTATCTGATCTGCGATGTGGAGGCGAAAACAAAATGGAATGAATAAGTTTTTTCAGATATCCATTCGCAAGGAATCTATTAGCAACCAATTGTAACGAATGTCTAATGTCCTCATCTGATGTTGAATATCTCAAAGCTCTTAATTTTTCTTTTCTGTTTTTATAACTGAGATTTTTTGGCTATGGGGCACGTGGCTTTAGATAAAAGCATTATTGATAACAAAACCTTGTCATAAAAATCTTATAACAAAACTATAAAGAAGCAAATCAATTTAGTTCGTCAGACTAAACAAGAAAATCCTCGAGTGATCCTGCTCTTTCATTGCCGTCAACCATGTGCAGAATTCTCGAAATTGTTATCAGGCGACCAACTTTCGCCACTGTCAGACGCACCAAACCAGCTGTTGAGAATATTCTCTCAATGTCTGATGAAGATAGCGACAAGTGAAACGCCTTTGTCAACATCGCTGCAAGCGTTTTGGGATTTGCAGCAGTCGTCACCTTTGCAACGGACTGCCAGTGCTTGGCAGGGTCAACTGACTTTATTTGTGCATTGAACGCCATCTTAGGAAACCCTGTCGGGCTGGTGTCCTCAGTTTCGAAGGAGACCATGACCTGGATAAGGCCTATTTTCAAGACTGCATCCCTGGCCTCGTTATCGAGTTCGTGTGGAAGTTTTGGCCATCCATCTTTGTCCCTAGGATCCAACATGAAGGCCAACAGCTGCCATGTCGTGTACGTCTTTTCGAACCTGGCTTTAATAGCATTGCAAACTTCGGGGTTGATAGAGTTGTTATTTGGAAGTTCTACCCATCGATTCGTAGCTTAGTAACTTATACTTATAAATATCTACATGCACAAAATGTACAAGATGTGAATTTTGACGACGATTATCTCCCGTGACAAGCCTTAAAACTTCTAGGCATCTCTAAAATATGATAGGTCACTTCTGCGAAGATGACGCTGCGGACCACAACGATCCTTACATGATAAGTTGTCAGAGGGAAAACCCCGCCCGAAACACCTGCCCAGGCGGGTGAAACAGGTTTTTCAATCGACGGGCGGGTTTTGAACAACCGTGTCTGTAATGTGTAATATTTGGGCACAATATGGAACTCAGTTTTCTCATATTTAGCAAATGCGATATTACATTGATTAAAAATCATTAATTTAGCGTGGCGGATTCTCTCAGTGATCATTTCAAAGTTGTTGATGCAATAGCAATTAGCGGTTCAATAATTAATTTCCGTAAGTTACTTATGATTAAAAGGAAAACAGTTGCTAAAACTACTACCGCCACAACACTTATTTTCTACTTGCTCACTATATGCCCGAATACAATCTAATTCTTCGGTCAAAAGCGTAAGAGCACATCTCTACGCAATCGCTCGTCGCTCTGCAGAAAAGCGGTGCAATTTTTTGTTTTCAAGTTCATCTAAATTCTAAATGCATAAGATGACTCTAATGCACCATTTATTAAACGTGCCCAAAAGAAAAAAGTTTCTGGTGATATTGGAAGCCATTTCCACAGGCTCTGTAGAAGTGCGCTGGCATTCCATCCTGCATGAAGATACTCCTATCCTTTATGATATTCGGTATATTTTTATACAGCATAGAAAGGAAGATTTTACCACACATTCTCGATTTCTCGAATGAATAATGACTCCCCAAAAAAAATGGCGTAAGGAAATGCATGCCCAGGTATTTAGACCGCGCTGACCATAGATTTTGTATGAAGATATTTGCTGTGACGAGACCGCTCTGCTGAAGACAGCTGAACATCAATTTCCTAGTGGTTTCATGAAAAATCTTAACAATAAAGACGGGATCTTGCACCGTGTGACGTCATGGTGCGATTGATACATTAAAGAATGACAAAGCTGCACGAGAATAGTGTATTATAAATTTGAATGTAAACTTTATGAGTAAAATGAAGAAAGTTGTCTTTGAAATAGGTAAGATTATTCATAGGCCTACATGTAGATTATTCGATAATATGCAGTCTATATCGAGATGAAACCGTCAATCGTTCAATAACTTCATGCTGATTTCGTATTGGGGGCAGATAGAGGGGTCTTTGTGTAACACTCTGTCTAACCTTCGAAAATAGTAGCTGTTCGAGTCATGTATTCTAGTGCACCTTATTGAAACTGATGATTGAATAGGCATCAGTAATAATTTAATACATTTACTTGCTAACGGTGAAGATTCAGAAGCATATTTATTAGAATGGACTCAACTTCTGCTTGAACGATTTCAAAACTTACCGGGTTGTGTGATATCGAATGATCGTAAGTTCCTTGCAGTAGTAGTAATAGTAAACCGTTTATTCAAGATATTGAGAATCAAATATTACAAGCAGTGTGAGAATGCATAAGCTGAGGACAGTTACTTCACAGATAATTAGAAAGAAATATAAAAGCAAGAAATTATTCTTTACAAGGAATCGTTATACCATTTAGTAAGGAAAGGAACAAAAGAGTTAACTCGCCGTTGAGAATTTATAACTCTACATTGCTTTAGATGTTGAGAATGAGTAAGGGTCACTCGGAATATGTCATGAATGAAATTGCCTATCTGTTTGATGCTCATGAAAGTTTTCATTGCTCTCTTTTCGCGTCTACTTTTTAGAGTAGGGAAATTCTCGCAGTTACACTGGTGACTGCAAATCAATTTGTGTGCTCTTCTATTAATCCTTTCGCACTTGTCATTGTTCTTCTCGTTAAGCGCTACAAAAACTTCGCTGTTGTTCTCCATGATGCTTCGAACGCAGACTTTGTATATCTGGATAAGCTCACTTTTGGGGAGAATGTTTCTTAACTGACCGATAATGAATAGTCGACTCCTAGCCATCTAACAGATTCCATTAACATAGAAATCCCATTTCAAGTTCTACTAGAAGGTGATTCCTAGAAATTTGATTGCTTGTTCTTTGTTTAGTAATATGAATGGTGATGATTCTTTTCCAAAAGCAATGAATTTGGTTTTATCACAGTTGAGTTCCAAGGCATTGAGAGAGCACCAGGAATTCATATTGCTTATTTCGGCTTGAAGTATGTTGCTGCAATCATCCGAATGATTAATTGGGCAAAGAATCATAACATCGTCAGCATATCTTAAGACTAGGGCTTTGGTGTGAAATGACGAAATAGTGCCAACATGCGCAGCGAAGAGATAAGGACCGATAACTGATCCTTGGGGGACTCCAGATGTAACGTTTGAGATGGAGCTGAAATATTTCCTTTTCAGGACAACTTGCTGCTGGCGATCTTCAAAATAATCTATCAGTCACCTGATGCAGTTTACTTCTTACTACTTCTTACTTTGAGGGGCCCACGACTACGTAACTTAGGGGGCCGATTCCGATTTGATTTTCCGGTTTTTTTATAAGAGAGGCAGCCCTGTAGATGCCTCTTTCGATCCATGGTCGCACTTTGGCAAATCATGCCGTTTCTGGGTGTGATAAAGTTTGAAAGACAAGTTCGAATATATGTTCGTTTATAAGGTGGGTCTATTCGAAGGTAGCATTAGGTTTCATGAACCTGGTTATTGAATTTCATTCCATTTAAGCTTATATGTCCTGCCTCTAGTAGGTGGCTTCATGTTTGTAATCTTGTTATACCTTTCATGCAATTACATAACTAATTGGTGAAAGCCTTATTTATTAATTGCCCATTGACGCTTGTTGAGGTTAATACAGTTTCTGCACCCCACACGAAGAAGACAATGTTCCTTGCATTGCAATGTGCTTTCTTATACTTCCACATGGAAAAACAAAAATCGATCGCGCATGAAGTGGTTAGACAGATCATTAACTGAAGTTCGAAACAGATTACTTGATCCAACTCGGAATGGATTGGATCATATTCACATTGACAATCAAAGGCACAAAGATAACTCCCTATCATTAAGGTCGAATTTTTATTAGTACAACTGATTCTATCGACTTTGAAGGCTCGGGATGCAGAAGTACTGTCTTAAATTCTAATAGAAATTCGACCTTTAAATGAAAGGGAGCTATGTTCGTGCCTTGGATTGTTAGCAATGACAATTGACCGCTCCCGTCGACAACGATTCCGAGACTCACTATCAGAATGCTATTCATATAAAGCTAATAATATCTGAAGAAACAGATTTGAAAAAGCTATAGTGGCCTGATACTAAAAATTGCGCAATCATATTAAAAGTCTAATTTACTAGTGCTGTACCTGAACTTTGATAAGTTTTGAAAAAAGATTGTTTGTAACTATTTATAAAATAATTGCATCAATAACATCAGATACAAAATCTATCTATTGTATGAAGTGGAAGGATGTAAATAATGGTGCAGGATGTCTGCATGAGAGTTATTTATTCGACAATTCAGATTTTACTTGGTGGATTTTTACGATTCAAGTTTTTTTTATTGAATCGAATTATTGCCTTTCGGTCGCAGTTTACCTTGCTTTCTTGTTTAATATAGTCAATTGCTTTAGGAAAGCTCTCCAACTGTATCAGACGATGTATTTTATTCGGCAAACGTTTCAGTGGCTTACAGCTCACCTTGATCACTACCAGACAAGACAATACTGAAGTAGGCGAAAGAGATTTACAAACAGACAAGAGAACATGTGAACATATCATGCATAAACTACATTAAACTGGATTCAGAATAAAGCTAATACGTAGATTGTGGTATTAAGAAAAAAGAATAAAGCTATTGTGATAAACATTACAGTCCGCCAGCCAGAACGAGTTTCTGCAGGGAACGAGGCCGAAAGTGAGACTTTCATAGAATTATGTACACCCTATGCCTACTTCGAATCGTCACGTCTGCCGAGCTCTAGTGAGTTCCTCTTCTTGTCAGACAGAATCAAAGAAAAACACATATAAATCCAATGGGACGCAGAGTCAAAATTTTTGGCTAAAATGAAATTTTGTATATTTTCTCTGATTTAACGAAAAATACTAAGCTCCGAGTCATATTTTTTGGCATGGAATGTCTTCAGGTCATTTCCTTTCATGTTCATGCACTCCTGTCTATAAAGCTAAACACATTTAGATTTGGCGAGCCTCATAATGTCGGCAAACACAAACATTTTTAGCAACTCTATCCACATTCAACCACATACATTGCCGATCAGAAGCATGATGATAGAACATACACATCATAGGAAGTGACCTGAAGACATTTCATTCCAAAAATTATGAATCTGCGCTTAGTACTTTTCGTTTAATCAGAAAAAATATAAAAAAATTATTTTAGTCAAAGCTGCAATCTGCGTCCGAATGTATTTACATGTGTTTTTCTTTGATTCTGTTTGACAAGAAGAGGAACTCACTAGAACTCGGCAGATGTGCCGATTTGTAGTAGGCATGGGTGTACATAGTTCTGTGAAAGTCTCACTTTCGCCCTCGTTCCCTGCAGAAACTCGTTCTGGCTGCCGGACTATTATCTGATACATTTGGAAAGAAATTGACTTTATTATACTGTTTACCTCAGCTGCAATAATTACGTGCGCATGTGATACTTTCTTGTTGTTGTACAACACGATAATTCAAGCAATCACGACGCAACATGGATTCTAGAACTGCATATCATTCCCAAAAGAATAAAATGTTCCACCAATCCAATCAGTCTAAGGGAAAATGCTCAATTATGTGCTCCAATTTTAGTGGATCATCTCAATCGATGCCGAAAATTGCAGAACAAATCATCTCATTAAATTGCATGAGCACATGCTGCAGCAGAGTTAGAACTGTTCAACGCGTATTAATTAATTTTTCAGTGTACTGGTGTATTTTGTCTCATACCTTTGGGCCTTACGATTATCTCATATTAAGTATATATAAAGTATGTAAGTATTTTATAAATTATACTTTCAAAAAATATTCTTTGGAGGTCGCCGTTAGAAAAGGTCAAAAACTACTGGTCCATGGGTGACTTGTCGTACATCGATCCTGGCATTTTCTTTTGTATTTCATCAGTTTGTGACGCAGAACGCATTAACATTTTTGGCCTTGACAGCAGCCATGTGGCCACGCCACATTCGATTTCTGACCAGTTTGGTGCTTTCAAACAAGAATATGATCGAGTTGAGAATTAGATAGAAAGCTGAGATGACAACAGCCAAGTCAATCGAAAACCGAAGCTGTTGCGAAGATCACTGTTTTAAATATGGCAACATCATATGCCCACAGCAAAGTCAATTCGCGACCATCAAAGTATTATAATGATCTGTCCTATTGCTTCTATCACGTTTTAAGGATTTTTGCTGAAATAATCGGATGTCAATCACGTTTTTTCTTGCACACATTCATCCCAATCTCAATATTCATGCATGTTGATTATTTTGCTAATTAATTTAATAATGTATTTCAGTAATGGACCTTATTTTCTAGAATGCATTGAAAAAAGCTAGAGGCAGAAATGTAAAATTTGATCTATTGCATTTCAGAACTCTGAATGCAAGCTTCTCTTAAGAAAGATGGTAAAGGACCAAAGCGAAAGGTCAAGCCATCGGCTGTCGAGCCGCAAAATGACGGAATAGGTAAGAAATATGTATATCTGAAGTATTTAGCAATAATATCAAGAGTTGCATTGACATGAGATTACTTGACTTTCTTGGTTATATGATGTATATGTATATGATATTCTATCTTTTCGTTACTTAAGTGTATATTTTAGTCGAACTAATTGAAAGTGGTATGATATAATTATACCGTACTTTAAGATCAATCCAATGGTTACTTACAATGGCATTGCATCTGTACACTTGAGGATTGGAGAACACCATCAGTCCTCATTAGGACTACTTCAATTAATAATTTGAATTAGTAAGCATTATATTCTATTATAAATAGCTGCCGGGATGATTTTAATCATCGTATGACAGCATTATAGAATAATTTTATCAATCATTTTTCGAAAGATGTGGTATTTCAATTTTTAGATTTTCATACTTTTTGTTTTTATTATTACATAAATTATTGTTATCAAATTACGAAATTGTTACTTTGTGAAAAATCATTTTATCTTTATCCTTCATTAAGTTGCACTAACGATTGAAATTTTTGAATATATTTTTGAATGAAATGATCTCCGTTGAGACCAATGCAATGGAATTATCTTGGTGAAGATTAAGTTGCGTACTATGACTTGCCTTCAGATATATGCGAGTACTGATACAGTTAGGTTTGTACAGATTGATTCACTTTTTTAAGACAAAGAATTTGATTGAATTTAAGTTCCACAATGAATTTGCAATCACTCAGTCTTGTGATTTGTCACTTCATTTTCATATATGATCAAATTATCAATTTTTATTCTAGAAATGACACCCGCTAACTCAAAAGAAGATGATGGAAGAGGAGATGCTGCTAGTGTATCGACTGTGTTATCTGCACGAGGTAATTTTCAAAATGTTTGCACATTGGAAAAATATTTCTACTTATTCTAAGGTAATTTAAGAATAACTCATCATTAATACCAACACTCAACCGCATTCAAAACTCTGTTTGTGAGCTATTTGATATAATCGGTCTTGCTATGGATGTAATATAGTTTGCAAGTGAATGGCAAAAATGGCAATGTTGAAAACACAATATTTTCGGTTTTCAATCCAATACAATCAAATACAATCCAGGTTTTCCGATTTGTCTAGAGCCAGTCGAAATCAGTCAATCGCGACAAAGCTTCCGGTACTTATAAATGAGTGTATTTTCCACACGCATACATTTTTGTACGTAGATTAGGCATGTGCTTTGTGCATCAAATGCGACAGTGTGAAGTCTAACTGTTGTCTGCTGAATAGACTGAGTACGTGAAGCGCAAGACGAATTCTCTTCAACCTATAATACATTATGATAGTGACCGACAAAATCTCAACAATGGTTTACTTGATGGGAACTAAGAAATCATGGGATCATTTAGTGATCACACAAAAACACGCCTGTAATTTATGAAGTGCGCATCCAATTTGCATACCATTTTGTGCAAGATATATACAGTTATCATTAGTTTTGTGGTGATTGATTTTAAGAAAATCTAGAAGAATTTCAAAACATGGGATGCAACATTTGATTTGTACACGTTCATATACATAATTGAGTTTGCATTTTTGACAAGGTCATTGGGTATAAATCATACAAAATATACTCGTTATCGTCAAAATCACTCCATTTAATTTGATTCAATTTTGTAATTTTTTTCGGAAATATTGAAAGGACGGATCTAGCAAGTATACCGAGTGGCCGAGAAGTAACCGATCCCCAAGTGATGTTGAAAGCTATCCTAAAGTGTGCATCCTAGGTGCAAGCGGATTTTAATCATTGTTAAAAGCTATTCAAAGTCTATTACATCCATCTCCGCTTCATGAAATGCTGATCCTATTAATATGAATTTGAGGATTTGGTGAAGAGACTTTACCTACATGAGATATCCAAAAGAGTCACCAGCATTGAATCTCCATAATCCGTAGTCCATAGTCCGTGGGAATGCGGAGCGTTACCAAGACACGTTGCTGATAGCAATCAAGGATGCATAAAGATCTAAGAACAGCATCTTCAATTGTAAGTATGAAATCGCCTCTATCTATCATGGCACATGTCAGGATGTTTATGCATCTCTAATGCATCCCTCCGTTATACTCCATTTGTCTCCAAAAGGGTTTGAAAAGTTGTTTCACTTAAAAGACATGACCTGCGCAAAGACATACGTTTTGCAGAGTAGTCATTGATCTTAGAACGAATCACTCGATGCAGCACCTTCATCAAAATCGATCATCTACAAAACGGTACAAAAATTCGAAAAAAATGACTGCGTTACCGACAGACATGGTGTTTCGAGAACAACAAGAGCTATTGCCTGCAGTCTTATTCCCATTTCGTTCGTGCGTACTTCAAGCTCTAAATAAAAACGACGGAGACAAGCATCTTCTATTTTGTGAAACTCTTGTGCCTCATTGTGAAGATTTTCATGAGCTTTTGAACCACATTGTTAGTTGTCTGATCAAGCCTGCTTCAAACTAAGCGTATGGTTAAATCGATATACTTGAGTCTATTAGTCTGAATCTAATCCGCACGAGATATTGCAGCAAGAATACAATTTACCTTATGTAACTGTTTGGAGTGGCATTTCAAGCTCTGGATTAATCACTCCATTCTTCGTCGACAAGATAGTGACATTGAGAAATATTGTGTTAATGAACATATACTTTTGTATAAACCACATTCATATATTCTTTTTGATTAAGTAGAATTTCGAAATAAGGATTGCAGAAATTCGTATTTCCCCTTAGACCTCTCTCTCTCTCTCTCTCTCATACATCGTATAGTGAGAAATTCATGCCTGTTGATAATTTATTTACATCGTGTCATTTTATCAATACATCAATTAATTTAATTATTGATTTATGACATTTTATAACCGACTGTCTGAAAAGCATTTCAGGTAGAACTCTAGCCACATAATGATAATGTACAAAGGAATTTACAGTCAAAAAGAGCGAGCGCAATTCACACTTGACGGATGGATATGTGAGAGGAAACGATTCCTCGGATACATTTCATATTGATAAAATTAAACCAAGATTTCGCCTTCCGGCTTTGTCAAGACAGAAAGTAAAACCGGCAAACTGCCGATAGTAATCACAAGACCTAAAAGTATCTCAAAAACCAAGACTCTATTAAGTCAGATATTTTTAGGTCTTTGCTTCTTACCTGACGAGTGTTCGACAATTTTATTTTCTACCTTGACAAAGCCTGAAGGCGAAATATTGGTGGTATTCTATTAATGTAAAGAAGCACCCGAAGAAAGAATGTTTTCCTCTCATTTACTGATATCAAGGATACCTGGACCTTTCCCTCTAATGATAATACTTGACGGAGCTTACTTCTTAAAAGGTATTGAGATGAAAAACACTTGAGTAAGTTAAGTCAATTGTCAACCGTAAATGCGGAGTCGCATAATTGTAATCTGACTCCTACTCCGACGCCGGCATTTGATAGGACTCTAGTTCCGGTGGTAGGCACAGTAAAATGCAAAAAAACGTGGAATTATGCACTAGGCCTACTCTATGCATTAAGCGCCAATATCAATTCACTTTTAAGAAAGTTGATCATGTCACGTTAAATAGGAACAATAAATAAGTTGCACAATAGATAGGAATGTGTGTATGCAAAGTACTAGTTTTTTTGCTCTTTTCGACATACTGCACATGATTTGAATGATTAATACTTAGGAGATGTGAACTTATCGTTTTGATAATACAATTCTTACTTCAAGAAATCTCAATCAAACTATGTGATCTGCAGAAAAATGCAACAAAGATAAGATCGACTCGAAACCATTAATGATATGACACATCACAATGTAGTTTATTGAGAAGACGTTACCCTGTGTCAGAGTCCTATAATTATGAAGGAATCCGACTCCACATCCATGTGCATCCAAGCCTCGTCCATATATTTTTGTTAACCGACTCTATGTGTCCATAAAGAGCTAGTTTTTACTTCATACTCGTATTTGCTTTGACTTCTCACTTTGTCTATTTTCATTATTGTCATTTACCAACATTATATACTACTTGACTGATTCGCTGTCGGTGTGTGTAGATTTATGTTGGACCAAATTATTCCATCACGTATGAATTTTGCTCACTTGACAGTTGTAAATTCGTTTGCGCATCGTGGTTGTTTGTTGAGTAATGTTCATAAGAGATAATTAAACATTTTTGTAATTTCAAGAAGATGTCATTTTTGAATGATCCTCTAGATGCTGTAAATCCTCTATAGGGCTGTAAAATGCAAAATTTTGAAATTTCTCTAAAGATCTGTCTTAGCTATTTTCCTCCGCAACCGTTTTTACCTTTTATAACAGAGGCGTGGTCAAAAGAAGGAGATGGAAAACAAATGATGGTCGTCAAACGCACAAGTCGCCCTGGAAGTGCGGCTACCAGTGAGTCAATTGTTTTTAGTATCGAATTATTGACATTATGCCTCATGCATAGCCTAATGAAAAACATTGTGGAAATTTTATTGTTATATCTTCATATATGATAGAAGAATCGTAATCACTTGATATTTCCACAATATCAATTATGACATCATATAATTTCATTTCCATTTATTGCTACAATATTAGTCGTGGTAAAATGTATTTTCTAACCTATAAACACGTGAAAAATTTGGTAAAACCCTTTGAATTTCCACTTGAAATCATGTGGTCTTTCGAATATCTTCACTAACAACGTTTATCACTATGAAATTTCATATGCGTTTCTTGACAGCCAATAAAATCGAAGAAATGCGTCACAAGTTTCCGTCATATTGCTAATCTAGCTTTCAGACTGATCCTATCAATAGCAGCAGTATTTTCTGTTGCAAAACGTGATGAACCCGCTTTTGAAACGATGGCAATTTTTCGTGAAAATGTATTTTGACGTAAATTGCCTAGCTTTTATTCCTAGAGAAAACAGAAATATATTTTTTCCACAGATGAACACTATTCAACTTTTAATTGTGAGAATACAGAACGTATACTTCTATTTAAACCATCGTCAGGAAATGATAACTTGACAATAAATATAAAGGAGTAGTCACTGGTGTTAGCTAGCGATCCAAAATCCTTAAGTTTATCTTGTCTTGTCAAAGGTGTATTGTTAATGCAGACGGCGCTTCTGTTTCATAAAAATGTTCCCACTGCTGTTGCACCTCACAGTTCTACAATACCAGCTCCATAAGTTCTTTTCTTCTTCAAAATATGAAATAATAATGAAATTCCTTGAATTTCAGTACTTTCCAAAGATGATCAATTACCAAAACTTCGAGAAGAAAGAAATGTGTACATTCCATATTTATACGCCCGCAATTGCATCGCTAGAATTGAAGATCATATGCGTGAAATGCACGCAGATCATATTGAAATAGTATCCAACATCCAAACGGTCTACAAAGATATCGAGACAGACAGTTCGGTAAGTTTATTTCGTATTGTTTCGATTTTGAAGGAATCAAAGTGTGGTCGTGATTTAGATTAGAATCCTTGTTGTTCTTGGAGTGTCATCTGAAATGCACGTATATCAATCAATTCACCAAGAAAAGTCTCCCATTTTTTCTACGTGTCACATGGTCCAAAAATGGTAGAAAATACTCTGTAGCTGATGCCCCCTATTTCAGATGATGTTTGACAGAGTGATATTCCAAAATTATTTTAGTCATTAAAAAGATAAAGCGACGTGACTCTCTATACACGAGTCAATGAACATCTGAAACAACCTCTGGTGATGTAAATCTGATATTGACGTAATTGTCATCGATAAAGATACCTAATCCATCGACAACGAGAATATTGTGTTTTTTAAAACAATGTCCTACAATGAATAACAGACAGGAACACGCAGAATATCTTTTCGTGGTTTTAAAGTGCACAAAAAATCAACAAGATTATTGGAAGATGAATTTGGTTTTGAAAAACCATTTTAAGTAGACATCACAGTCGTCTTCCATGCAGCAGTAACAGTGTATTTGTGAATATTAACATGAAATCTAGAATTCATATTATTCGTTTTTCTGATTACTGATAATTACGGGTTGCCTTTGTTTATTTGATTTCACTAAATAGCTACTGTGAACATTAAACTTTGGATCACCATTCCTTTTTTAATTTTTTATGAGCAATGTTGAGATGTTTTTCTTGACGGAAATGCACATTCTGTCGCAAAAAACAGATTTCTCAATACCAATGCCAAAATTCATAATTCTTGCTAATATCAGACATTGGAAATGATTTCCATTCATGATAATTGTGAATTTTGATGAATATGATTTTTTGAAGAGTCATGCTGTCTTCATTCAGCATATATTTCATGATTACTAATTACATATCATTACATTTCGTATTGCCATCACATTTTCAGATTCGTGGAGATTGCATACATAGTTTGTGAGATTTAGTGTACTGCTAGTCGCCACCATTTTGATAAATTGCATATTGATAAGTGGCATCAAGCTTTGACATTTAGAAATGGAGCCTTTCTAATCATAAAACTTCCTATATTGATGCACTACGTTTTAGAATAGCTTGAAAATGTATTATTTAATGCTACAATGTCGTTAGTATATGATGTATGTCATTGCCATGCGCCATGATTTCTATATCTGCGGACAGTATTCCTGTACAGTATTTGTCGTTGTTTCTGTCCAGCTGTTCCATTTAATGAACTTGACGGCATATAGATCATCCCTCTACTTTGCATTTTCAGCTTAAATTTAAGACTTTTGTATTCAATCTTCGAGATCAATATAGCACAAAGCTTGTTACTTACCGTGAAGTTATAGAAGCTTTGAGGAGAGAACTTCGAAGGAAAGAGGCATATCTGGAGGAAGTGAATACGGTTTGTATCCAAAGATTTTACATGAATTGACTTACATAATTTTATGAATGGGTTATATCTTTTAGAGCCTCGCCTTCAGAAACCAACAATTATTGGAGGAGCAAAATAAAATCCTGGAGAAGCATAAACAAGATGTCGATGAAATGGAAAGAGAAAAGGATGAATTGGAGCGCAAGGTTACCGAACTTGAAAATAAACCACCAGGTACTCCAGATGGTATTCGACATTGCTCTTTAAGCTACTTTCAAAATGTTGTGTGTAATTTCATCTTGGTAAAGGGCGCTTGTTCATTATTCACATCAGTTCATTATTGTTCGTCGTCACGTCAAAATATATTTCGCCGATCTGGCCTTATCAATTAAGATAGAAAGAAATCCATCTAAAAAATCAATCGAAATTACTAAAAAACTATTTTTATCTCATTCCTATAAAGCGTAGTTGCCCAATCTCCACAAAAATCGATAACTATTGGGTTGGGGCTCGCGTGATAGTGGACTGTTGTCCTATTATATTATTTCTTTTTGATGGAAGTTTCTTTCAGACTAGACAACGATAAATCTCAGCAAACAAAATACAGGGTTAGTCAAAAGTGATGCTGCAACTTCGAATTGAAAATTCTGTATCTATGATGTTTGCAATAACTGAAAAATGAGTTTCCGAATTCTATATCTATGCATAGATTCTATGTGTGTTGTTTACAAAATAAATAAGTGTTATGAAGAACAAATTCATTTTCATTCGATGTAAAATTTAGAAATTAGCAAAACCATTCGTATGAAAATTACGCTCTAGATACTTGCGCAGCTAATAACTTGCCATGTCAGTCAGAGTACAGTACCACGAAATCTGTGCATTTTTTCCTTCCTTCAAAGTATTGGCGCAGTAACCGGGTCCTGCTAGTTAGAGCCGGATTCGGATCTGGTTCTTTGAAATTCGAAAATATGTTAAAACCTTCTTTCCAATGACTTGTATGATTATGTCACTTCCTTAACAGTCTTTATTCTTCATTTTTTAGTATATATTTATAATTCAACATTTTCTTACAGTGGTCGTAACCAAAGAAACAGAAGTAAAGGTATGGATGTCATATTTAACTGCTTAAATGTCTTTTCTAATATTTAATCTTTTTTCGAAGGTGATCAAAGACGAGCTACAAACAGAGAAAGAAGGACCAGTGTTGGTACCGATTGTTTCTGCTGGGATTGGAGGTGCAGTCATTGCTGCCGCTGCGTCAGATGATAAGGTAATCACAGGAATGTAAAGAATCAACTGATTTGTTTGAATTCTTAAACGATAATGATGATATTCACATAGGGCGCCTGAGTTATGTAGAGACAATATTTCCCCTTCGTCGCCGCTCGGATAAGTATTAAAAGGATTAATTTCGTGGATCTTGATTCTCAATGTTGGTATTTGTTCAATTGGTGTTACCAAAAAACACTCATTACATGCTGCTCGGCTATTTCCGGTATTTTGATCTGCATCGAAGATGTTTTATTCCTGGTATCAAACCTCATTAATGTGCAACGATCGGAGAAGATTGTCTTTAAGTGCTGTTTAAGCGTGTAAGTGTGTTTAAGTGTGTCTTTAATTCCTCTGCCTTTGTATCCATCATGTTTATGGCTGCGCACGTGAAGCAGCTTTTTAACTCTACTTTTGTCAAAAAACAGGTTTCTGCACCTCTTTTCAATGTTGCTGATGAATAAATGAAAGATAAATAATTAATTTTAGTTCAACGTTTCGAGTTCCAAATCATTGACTGTGGCAAACAGTAAATTTTACTACCTCAGCAGATAAGGTTTGTGCAGCGATTACTTCTATCGAGCATCTACATTATACTATGCGCTCATGCTAACGATTGATGTTTGTGTGAACTTTGTCAATGTAATCCGCTTCTGATACGCTGGTTGCTCGGCACTGAACTTGCAAACAATCAAGCGAATGTGCTGAGAACCAGTATCAGAAGCGGATTACATTAAGAAATTTAAACTAAAAATTGTGTAAAATATGACACTTATTGTGAAGCTGCTGTTCACGTAGAAAGCGATGTAAAATTCAAAATAAGTTTACATTAATGTTAAAATATTAATGTTTGCATGTTTTGCACTCTTCGTTGGTATTGAGGCTAGGCTTCATAGATTTCATCATAATGGCCTCTCTAAAACGCAAGTTTATACTGTTGATATCAGACGCTGTGACTCTCGCTTTTATGCTGATCACTACGCTTGAGTTCTTGTTCTTAATGTGTTCTTTGATTCTCGTGTGGAGAGAGAGAGAGTCATGGCATTTGGCATGTTTGATTTCATGCATCATCACAGATTTAGTACAGATGTTATTGTCAGCAACCATACAATTGCTCAGAACTTGCACTTACAACTTATTTGGGTAAAGGATATTTTTAACGAAATTCTCGATGTGCTTGGCTGATCAGATACGCGCACAGAAAGGTCAAGATTTCGGAAAATTCTCAAAATTTATTTATGAAAAGAATCAGGTATGAACGGTATTTGGAAGGAAAAGCAACAGCTTGGCTAATAATTGTCATATTTTATGCAAGTACAATATGTTGCTTAAAGACAATTATATTCTTAACTAGGCATCAATCGCAAGCATGAATGCATACTATAGGCACTCGACAGAAGCATTCGCAAGATACCCTGAGGTTGTAAAATGTCCTGTTTGCTTCATCCGATGAATTTGGTATTCGAAGCGCTGGGTATAACTTAATTTTTATCTTTCATTTGTTAATCCGCAATGAAAAAAGGGAGTGAAAAAATTGTGCTTATCCTTTGACATAAGACTATGTAATAATCTTCTTCCACTGTCCATTGTGATACATCTTCCACTATTTTTGCCTTTGACTCATGCCTTTGACAATCATGTTGATTGACTTAGTAAAGTCATCGATGTCTTTGTTATTTGTAGGATGAAATTGATGCATTGAAAGCTCACATTCGAGAATTGGAAGAGCAAAATGCGGAGTTATCTGAGCTACCAGACCGTATTGAACACCTTGAAGCTCAGTTAGCTGCCTTAATGGTTGTTGCAAGTATTGCAGATAAGGAGAAAACACAGGCAAGTAGCTTGGATTTTTCATTTGAATCTCTCTTTAAATCTAGATAAAACATCAGTTTTCAACGAAATTGTTCATTTCTGTACTAGGCGCTGTATAGCTTAAGAAAAACCTATATTATTTTTTGTCTTCAATGTTGCTCGCTTTAATGATATTGAATATCACAACTTTTATTGTGCCAAAAATATGGTAGCACAGATGATGATCTGAAGAAAAACTTTGAATGTAAATGAATTCATGCTCACTCCTGGCGGATCTCTCCACTGTATGAAATCAAGAAAGTAAAGAGACTAAGGTGAAGTTGGTAAATTAAACCTCCTTACCTCTTTTGACGTCTTGATATTCAATCGCCAAGCAAGATGCGAATTTATTGTACATATACCCCGTCTAAGGCCGCAGAATGCAAGAAGTAATACAAACTGCTTCATGCCCCGGTCACTTCACATATTCCAGTGTAACGTTAACCAATCTAATATCATGCCTTAAATCCAACAAAATAAGCACTTTTTTATTCTCAATAGCTGAGTCATCTTTCTGCACAATTTTCTGTATACATGTATATGCATTTCTTATTTATTCCTTTAAGCCTTCTAAATTGAAGTTTATTGTATTTACATGCACAATTATCTTGTTAGTTCTCATTTTGAATTTCAAAATGAAGTTTTTTATGTTATATAAAGTTTTATGAACTTTATGTTATGTAATGTTTTCTATTAAGTTATTTCATTATTTCTCATGTAGGGTGAATTAGACAAACTGAAGTCTGACGAAGCTATTCTGGTCGACGAGAAGAAGAGTATAGAAAAAGATATAGAAAAGTGGGAGAAAGACTTCAAAAAGAAGAATGGTCGAGAACCAAAAGAAAGTGATAGGTAAGAATTCCAGCCTGGGAAACAGAGGACATACCTCGACATTTTATTGTTTTGACAGGTCAGTCAATCACAATGAAACCATGTTCGCACACATAATCGTGTAGTCAAGCCAAAACGTAGTTCCTAAATAAAGGAGGGAGCTGACCCGCAATTACCCGAAACGTACTTCGTCGTTAACTATCATAGTAAGCTATTTTCATTTGTGTAATTTGGTGTAATGAATCCCCGCGTGTTTTCAATACATGCACTACAGGATCAGACGTGTGTCGCAGCGTCCTGGAATGCTACTGATCAACTTTCTGATTTTATGAATGAAAGAGTAGCAATCTTTGGTTCATTCCTTGATGGCTCATTTAACATTTCGTTCGGTTGGTGATGCGAAGGTTGGTGAAAAGATATTCACGTGAAGAATTGATGCTACTATTTAATGTAATCAGTAACTGTCTCTAAGCAACAAAAGTGTTTGAAGTGATGAACTGCCGTATTGTATTCTAATTTTATCTCAACAATAATTGGCGCTCCACATTTTCATAATGTATTCAATCAATGGAAAAGATGACAAGCATGGAAGGAAATAATTACATCAATACCATTTTTCCAATGTTTTACTTTTAAATTTCACATCAATGGGTTTTTATAAATTATTAATGACCAAAGAATTAGTTCTTGCAAGCAGCTTCTGTAGTCAAATAGATTTAAATATATTGATTGTTGATGAATGACGAGTTCAAGCGATGCTTCAGACAGTTTTTTTTAAGTAGGAACACTGGATCCCCATCATTTTACGAATTTCGTGTAATAACAGTATATTGTATTCTACAATAATAGTGACTGCAAATGGAAATTGATTTGAATTCCATATAGACTCGACAGAATCATCACTCACAAATCTGCTGTCTTTTCCCATATCTCTATTGGCCTAGAAATAGGAAAGCCTTGCTTGTGCTACGGATTTGGATAACAAAATGAGCAATTTGCAGACTAGTTTCGTAATGTTTGGATTGGGAGATCGGAAGATGTTCTACAGACTGTTTAACAGTAAATGATGTCGATTCCCAGACAAATGCTTGTTCTTTTTCTACTATGACTTTGAAAGCCCTATGATTATGCGCTGCTAAAAAAATTAGTGCTGCAACTAATAAAGGAGGAGTAGGTATGCTACGCAACATTGTCCTAAAACAATTTCCGGTCGAAGTGGCGACATAATGTCACTCGCTGTTAATGGGTTAATGAATTAGATCAAAATTATTTGTACTCATCTATCAACTCAAAATTGTTGCATGTGCTCATTGAAATAGTTTTGAATTGTTTTGATAAAAAGATTTTCTATAATCATCATGATTACACTAGATCTACAACATCAGGATATTTTACCTGCTCCCGTCCAAACTGCCGTTAAATGCAAGATCGCTGATTTTCATATTGTCAACTAGGCCAATGGATTTTCGCGAAAGATTTCTTCAAATTTCATATTTGAAAATTGTAGATTAAGAAAAGAAGATTTTAAGAAAAATATCATCGAAAAGACTAATATTGGTCAGAACCAGTCAAAGCTCTGCTGAAAAAATGATGCCCTGTTAATATGTCAATGTAAACATTAGGAGTCGCAATACCAGGCCATTTTTACTATTTGAGCAATGATAGAACCGGTTCTTTGACAGTGTTACCGGTTACTAAATGAAAACACAAAATTAAACTGCAACACACATTTCCATCGAACAAATCTTGTTAATGGTATCGAGGAATGTTGTCTTTGAGGTGCGATATGTTGAAAAGAGTCACAATCGTCAATTTAGAAGATTTTGAAGATTATGAATGCTTGAGTTAATGAAGTACAGAATATTTAGAGTTTTGTCAGGCAGACGACTGAGAAGCCTACTACAAAAATATCCAATGGAGGATAACGATTTCTCCGCTTTACCGCTTTTTTATTCGATGCGACATCTGGTAATTATCTTATTTTTCTATGTATATTTTTGTTGGTTCCTTTTACTTGCAGCCCGTCTGGGCTTGATATTTGTTAATTATCCATTTAGTATGTGAATGCTGTATGTACTCTTGATAACAAATATATCATCATCATCATCATCAATTGGAAAAATATCAATTCAGTTCTTTCTCCAGTTCATGAACGGCAAATTTCTTGCTCAGTTCAATGACAGTTACTGGAGTGTCCCATTCACTCAGTCACTCGTTCACCATTGAACACCTGAAAACTGCGTTCGCTCACACACTGACTCAAAAGTTCGAATGCACTGGTATTAATAACCGCGTACTGCGTGTAATAGTATTTCTGTAATTAAGGTATTTCAAAATTACATGAAATAGGTGAAAACGTAGTTGACCAAGCGGCGTGAGAGGTTAGCCATGATTTCAAAGTGTTCAAGGCAGAACAAGGTATCCGGACTCTCTCGATGAACTTTTATTGGTCTATCACAAATTAAGTTAAAAGTAAAATAGACAGGGCCTTCGGCGTCCAGCGCCCTCTATCGGTCGATGTAAAGTGCTCTTAATTTGTGATAGACCAATAAACGTTCACCGAAAGAGTCCGGATAATACGTGAAAATCTTAAAATTTTGTAAATTTCGTCGCGGATTCGCATTCGCCATAAATCACAGACCTAGATGGCAAGGAATTCGAGTTGCAGACGTAGTGCAACTCTCTTCCTGTATCAAAACTGCTCTCATGCATAGCGATAACTCAACTACTTCTTAAATGTAACCTTGAGAGGCTATAACAACACATTCATTCTTAACTATCTTATCAAACTTGAGTAACACCGAGTCGTTTGTCGGAGGCAGGCACTAGGTCGTACGTTTCTGGCAGACAAAAAATATGCTAAGTTTGGATTCATTACTACTAAACATACTAGTGCGTGGAAAATCATTATGATCTCTCGTCGTCTGGTCAATTGCGAAAATTATGCTGTTGAGAGAAAAATCGTCACCGCCTGACCTTAGTCATCTCACTAACTGGATCTTGTCGTTGTTTTCATTTAAAAGTGATTTCCAATATGTCCGAAAGGTTTTCAGCATCGTGACGTTCATTCAAGCCGAGTAAACATTCGTCGACAAAATCAGTTTTTGATGAAGTTCTACTGCTTACTTTCATCAAAGGAAGATTTTGTTTAAGAAAGCCTTTACTTGCTGTACTTGCGCTACTGTATAGGTACTAATAATTTGGTATAGCGTTGGTGTTGTGATTTGTTCGCTTGCTTGCACATGATCAAACGTTCAAATATTCGATGATGCAATTGTGCTTTTTAGGGGAGAGTCGCAAAAAGAAATGTATACACAACTGAAGGAAACCAATGACATGCTTAAAGCTACAAATTCTAAGACACAAACACTTCGTGTCATCGGATCCGGAGGAATTCCTACAATCGTTCCATTTCCTATCAAAGGAAAGTCCAGAACAAAAATTGTGACGGTAAGCTGTTTCATACCTTGGTTAGATTTTATCTGCACAGCATTGGATATAGTGTGATTCGAAAGCTTTCGCTTGTCCGACATGGATAATCATTCAAAACTTTTAAAAATCTAAGAGGATACTTAATGCAGAAATACTAGATATTACACTGCTCCGTCAAAACAAGTTGGATTGCACTTGAATTGCATAATTTCATTAAAGTTGCGCACATCTTTGAGCTTGACTAAGTAAACGAAGAATGCAATGCAAAGTAGGAAGCCACTGTGGCACGGTGATCACAATCAAAGACAAGCTAGAAATTTTGCAATCAAATATCGTAAAATATTCGTTGAAAAACTTGGAATTCAAGGGATTCTGTTTAAGCAATAAGTGAAGACAACGTGAATAAATTTTCTACCTTTTTTGATTGCTTAGAAATACTTCTCTATAGTATTTTACAGTCAGCTCACATACATGTATGCTTATAAATTTTGTCATTATTAGTCTACCTGCTCGAATTTGTAAAATTCTACTTCGTTGAACATAATCGTTCTCTAACAGCAGTGCCTCGTCAGACTTGAAGATTAATGTAATCATGGTTGTTTCTGTTGTTGGTTTTCGATCAATCACGGATAAGTTGATATAGATCTCGCCATAACTCCACAAAAAACCTAAATCTGCTGTCTTCTGGATTGAAATTAAAACATGGCGGCTAGACTTCCGCGCTACTTTTTTTATACTCGGAATAAACTTAGGTTAATTGACCGATTGATACAGTAATCCAACAATCAGAGCGTAGGACATGCATGCCTACAACGTGGAGTTGTCAACTAGTCTCAAATGGAAATCTGCGTTCGTGATAAAAACACGGATCGTGTTACGTGTCGTGTTTATGTTTTTGCAATTAGAGTCGTCTATTATTCTCGTGCCGGCAATGACTCAATGTAAATTTTTAGTTTAAGATAACTTGATAACCTAACCTGTTATGTACATGTAGAATCCATATTATTCCGCTACATTGAAGGATAAATGAACGGTATTCTTTTATTGAACATGCTCGGTAGATCGAGACGTTGATCCACACATGGCCGAGTCAAGAGCTTCAACACTCGACAGCTAGCTTCCTCTCTTTTTCGAACTCACTGCAGTACTGGACCGAGCGCGCTGTCCAATGCACGAACCTGAGTAAATGACTGAAAACCACTGCCATTCAAAAGTCAAAAAGTCAAAAGTCAAAAATGTTTATTTCCAAGAACATTGGAAAACAGGAGAATGTTTGCTCACATAATATCCACGAAAAAGATAGCTTGATGGCAGAAAACAGCGTGCGGTCGGTGTTGTTGAAACATATTCTGAACAGGAAGGAGAGGAGAATTGACGAAAATAAATTTCCAGATTTCATATTTATTGATTAGTGATTTCCTTAGTTATCGTTCGCAAGTCGTTTGCTTTTTTGAGAAACCTCGCGATGGATTTTACCAGTTTCGGAGTTAAAATATTCATCAATTTATTGAATTCTGTTGTATTGCTACAGTTGCATAACAAAGGCGCTGTTTCTTGTCGTAAATTTTGATATAGTGAGCATTCTATCATGAAATGATACAGAGTGTCCACTTTCGAATTATCACATAGCTCACATAAACGCTCTTCATAGCGCAGTCGATTTCCGTAACTGCCAGTTACGAAATCTAATTTGTGACTTTTTGTTCGAAATTTTAATAATATATTGATGTCATTGTATTCAATATCAAAATTCAGATATGATTTCATAGTATTCTCAAAACCACATAATTCTAAATAATTCAGGCCAGAATGACTATCTTTTGCTGTAGATGTCCATTTTTCTCTAGCGTAATGGGTCACTCGATTTTTTGCAATTCTCAAATATTTTCCTCTATCAGCCGTTGCCTGTTCGTCCCATTGATTTGTCAGGCTGAGTTTTTTCCCCATTCCTACCTTTGCATTTTCAGTAGCTGGGTTTTTTTCATAAGCATGACACGGTGCTCACTGAGCATTTTATCAGATCGGCCACAATCAAGGGCGGTCATTATTCGAAGAAATATGGTATTTTATAGTCATATTCCCTGTCCTTTATCATGTCTTTCTCACAAATTTTGTAATAGATAATTGAAGATCAAGTTTGATTGTTGCTTTTTGATTGTCTCGAAGTCATAAAGACGTTTGAATTTCAACAGCAGCAAGCAATAAATTTAGCCAATCAGCATTGAAACATTTTCAGTACTCGGATAATCCATGGTATCTCTTGTTTTCGCTGTAGAAACGTGATCATGAGATTGAAGCAGAAGTGATCAGATTGAGAGCAGAATTAGCAGCCTTAAAGAAGAAGAAAGGAAAGAAGGATGGCGAAGAACAGTTGGAGCAAAGTAGTAGTGATGAAGAAGAAGATGAGGATAAAGACGCAAAAATCCTTCGATTGGAGGAACAGGTATGATGAATTCTGAAAACTTAACTGTTTCATCGAAAAAAGAGTTAATTTTTTTTGCTCATTCCTTCCTTATCCAAGGCACGAAACCATACTGACAGCTAGGGGCGTAGAACCAATAGAGTATATTAGGTAGAGCAGCAACTCAGCATTAGTGAAATCCCCAATGCGCATACAGTTAAGGTGGCTGCTAGCAAATTTCATTCTTCTTGATAGCCGATAAGTCCCTTGCTACTTATATAGAGGTGCCAAATCGCTAGTATATGAACACAGGAATAATTTGCAAAAAGTTAACTTCTTAAAAATTGATCAAATATGTTTTATACCGCAGAAGCGTGATCTCCGCAAAACACTGATTCTTTTGATGCAAAAATTTTCACTGTATGCTGGCATTTTTTGAGTCGACACTCTATATACTATATACTTACTCTATGGTGGAATCTTTACATACTCGCAAACTCTTACCAAGTTAAGCTTGGTAGTCTCTATTGAGAGCGGTGGTGCCACCGAGGCGGACAGACTTGAACCCTAGATTTTCTGCAACTTTGCACCGAAGTGCGGCCATTAACCAAAATCAGTTATCCTACCACCCAGAATAGTCTACCGCTATGTACTATCCAAGATGCTTTTTAGATTGGGATATTGAATTTGTATGTACTAGGCACGATGAAACTTGAAAATCTCGACAAAGAATGGGGCAATTTGATAATTTTAGCTAGTTAGACATTCGGCGACTATATCAGTAAGTGCCGGACAACTCCGTCCCTCTTGAAGTTGTAGCTGAAAGGTTCTGATCAACTTGTTGGATAAGTAGTACTTCTACCGCTTTCATTGCTTTGTTGCTTCACCAAACTTGGTGAGAGTTGCCTGTGGCACGAGGACTGACACGTCTCACTCCGACTTGCCGTTAGCTTTACTCCGTGTATTATGTATGGCGGGATTAGGCTATGTATAAAAGGTCATGTGCACCCACGCAATCGACTTTCCAGCTTTTTAAACTTTTTAAAATTGCAGTAGCAATATCATGCTGGTAATTAAATTATTTACATATGACCTCTACGAATCGCTATTACAGGCTGTTTTCTTAAGGTTTTCAACAAATTCGTGACATGAAGCATCTCATTACAGTCACGACAAAGAGCAGAACAAAATCTAGAAGCAATGGCTCAAATGAATCTCGTTGAAGACGGTGTTGAATTGGTTTTGAAAGTGTGTTGAATACAGGCCTACTGATCACCTTGATTTAAATGTGTGTTAATTTATTTACTACAGAAAAATCATCCTTTCATTTTTAAAAAAGCAACTATGTAATTATGATTTGATTATATCTCAGGATAAAATGATGTCATGTCAAATTACTAATCACTGCTTTCAATGAATTGTTAAATATTTGACTTTTCATGAGGGTGCATTAATGTTGTGCGCGTTTGCGGAAGGCATTTGCGATCCATGCGAACCGCATCTTTCGTTTGGCATGATAATGCTGCGAATTATAAAACATATCCTCGGGGAATGAGGATTAAACATTAAAAACATTAAAACATTATTGCTTTAATGTTAGATGGATTTTATCACAAATTCCAGAATTGTTGGCACTTTCTTAAATGCCTAAACTTTTCAGTCAAATAAGCCACTGTGCCTCCCACTTTTTTGAGATTAATTTTCAGAAATGTAGCAGCACATGCTATGATTGGATAACTTGTGTTTCCATTTCCGTTTCTAGCACTATGATCTAAAGATTCATGGAGGTAATCTAAAATACACTCACAACTTTCATAAATAGTGCTGATTTTTATCTACGTTTCATTTATTTTTTCGCTCTTGGCGTGAGACATGTTTGCGTCAAAAGATTTTGACGAACAACAATAAATTGTAATTGTATGAATAAATTGTCTTAATAGAGGAGAAACTAGCGATTACCACACTATGTAGGTCCTGAAATCAAATTAATCAGGACGATATAGGGATGCATTACTGAGGTATTGTAATCAGATGATGTAGTGATTGAGCGTCACCACCTTGAGATGGCTACTACTGAGGAAATCTGAATTGATATTAAGCAGTCTGACCTCTAATGAAGAGAGTTGTGTGACCAATGACCAATGATGCGATCCACGAGCCTATACTGTCACCATTTTGGTAATGAACACTATTGAATTTCAGTTGGCGTGTGTTATTCTTTTCATAAGTAGATCACTTCAAACAAGAATAATGAGATTCATAATTAAGAGGAAAATACATGTATGCCAGCTGATGGTCGCTTGGAAATCCATTTTATACAACTTAGATTATCACTGATAGTAAATTTTCTATTAGTTGTATTATAGCATAATTCAATCACAGTAAGGCAATTAACACAACGCATACAGTGAAAGCATTCAATCAATATCAATGCGTTGTAGCTACAGAATTAGATTGTTTAAATCTTTCAGGTATAATTCTGTAGGTTTCCCTTGGACATAGACTTTAATACTCCAACATAGTCAATATAGAGTGAAAAGCCCTGATTATCCATGTTTTTTGATATGATGTTAGAAAGAATCAGGAATGTTTTGATGTGAAACGATTGTAATTGATATTGTATACTATATTCATTATAATCGTTTAGCATCAAAACGTTCCTGATTATTTCTAACGTCATATCAAATAGTCAATATAATATAACATAATGCATGCCATAGCATAGCTTTCTATGCCTACAGATTAATGATTCCCACAATCAGGTCGTTATATAGCACCATAATTACCTAGATTATTTACCTACTTTGCAACGATGTAGGTGATGGTGACTAAGTGTAATAGAATTAGAAAAGTCATCTCCTGGATTTCTGCCTTCAGGTTTGAAAAGTTCTCTAACGAACTTGCAATCGATCACTTAGCTTTTGCTGCGGAAATGTATGTCTGTCAGTGCGCTTTTGAGGGCAACCACTTTGTTGAACGATGCCAACTTCAAACATCAGCTGATGTTTCATGTTTGTCTGTGTTCTGTCAGTGCATTTCAAGTCCCCGTCGAAGAAGGCGAAATATCGGACTTCTAAGAATACACGATTCCTGTGAAAGCAGGAGGCATTTTTTTCATCTATACCACTCCAGGGATGGCCGAATTATCGAGTTTAGATGCCAACTTCGATCAGTGTCATTCTTTGTGCGTACTAGGTGCAGCTATAGTTCTACCGTGCACGCGTGGATTATGCATGTAGAAGAACTTTTTGAATGTCTCTTTGACTGCACAACATATATTTTGTAGTGAGGTAAATCAACTACACGCCACGTTCAAGTCATTATCTACCGGTGTAGAGCGAGAGCGTTTCTTTGGATGATAAACAGAACTTTTCCTCCTGTTGCTTCCGTCATTATTTCGTGTAGCGTGATCAACCAAATATATTACTAATAATAATAAAGCGTCTATATTTTTGAATGAAAATCGGTACAAATTTGTGAAGTAATACACAAAAGTTACATAAACACTATACACAATTAAATTACAGATTCAGAAGTAATCATCGTTTGATATAATCATTATACATAGAGCAAACATGCAAAATAAAAGATTTGCTACGTCTGACAGTGCGTTTGGAGGGAGCAAAAATCTACCAGAACGCGAGATAGGAGGCAATTTCTCATACAAAATGTGATTGGGAGACACAATTTTCTGTAAGAAACGTAAGCTAAGTCACTTCGACGATCACGTAAACTTGGTAAGTTAACGGATGCAGATGTCATTGAGCACAGAATAACTTCAAAACGGCGTTGAACACGATCTAGGCGTTTAGAGTCAGTGACACTAAGAGAAGCAAAAAGAGGCGAACAGTACTCCATGACAGATCGAATTAAAGAGAAGTACACCAATTTTAAACTTGCAGGATGTAAAGAGCGGTGAATCATACGAACAGCATATAAACGACGTGATGCTGTGGCTATTGTTTTGTCAACATGTGTACTCCATATGGAGTTAAACGTGACACCCAGAATAGAGAGTTCATTGACCGATTTCACATTAGGTAGATCGACATCAGTAACGTGAGTGTGTGCGGATTTTGCGATGAGCAGGGATTTACATTTAGACAAATTGAGCTTCAAATACATATTTTGGGACCAATCAAGTACTCGTTGATGCTCGATAGAAACATGACTGTTGCCTGAATCTTTGTACACAGGAAAACAAATATTGATATCATCGCGTATTTGATTATGTGACAGTTTGACTCATCGACACTTAAAGTAGATGTCGCCACTGAAAAAAGGTATGGCCCCAAAATGGATCCCTGTGGAATGCCAGATGTCATATTGATAACACGACTTTTCGTTGTACCAATCTTTACATATTGTGCTCTACCAGAGAGATAATCAAAAATCCATGAAACAAAGGCAGAAGGAAAATTACATTCTATCAACCTTCTGACAATCAACTCACTTCTTAGTACATCAAAAGCAAGATACGCCTAAAGCTCCACAGGTCGAAGTTTGGTCCAAAACCCTTGTCATATAATCATGCAAAGAAATCAGTGCACAAACTGTAGAGGAGTTAGGTCTGAAGCCAAACTGATGCTTGCCATAACATTGGATAAGTCTCTCTTTAACAGATTCCAAAACGAATGTTTCAAGAATTTTTGCGGGTAATGGCAAAACACTTATTGGACGAATATCATCTAAAGTCGGAGACAAACATTTGGGGACAGGAGTTATTGCAGATGATTTCCAGATGCCAGGTATTTGTTTCTCATCAATCGATATTTGAAAGAGGTGACACAGAGGCATAGCAATGATACTTGATATGTGCTTGTACACTGCAATAGGAAGATCAGAGGACGACTTGTTAGTTTTAGAGTTTTGTATACGACTGAAGACGATGTTAGGAGTTATTCCGATATTCCAGTTTGAATTAGGGTTAAGAAAGTAATTACTCTCGACTGAATCTCGAATACCATTGAGATCCGAAATTTGAAACACAGAAGACAGTTTGCTATTAATTGCTTCGATACCGTCTTCGAGGCTGTTATACTGAGATAATAGTGAAGTCAACGGATTTCGATTTTTTGTGCCAACATGGACATTCACAGCCTTCCACAGAGCTTTAGAGGCTAAACTCTTCGTCCAGATAGCGTTTGATTTTATGATCTCTTGTTTTACCTTTGACTTGAAATGTTCGTACATTCGGAAGTCTCGACGTCGATATGCATCCCACCTTTTATTGATTAAGCCTTTGATGACCGGGTTATCCATGGCTTATCCCTAGCAGAACATTGAACATAAGATATAGGTAAACATCTTTCTGCAACACTATTCAATATATCGTGAAAAAGCAAGCACTTTGGTCTAAGAACAATGAAAAGTCATAAATAAACTCCCAGTCAACATTTTCTACAGCATCATAACATCGATCTAAACAGGATTTTCGTAAATCAAAAACTTTGCGTATAACATGATGTGGCGCTGTACATGTAACAGAGGGAATGGCTAATAATGACAAATGAGGCACTTTTGAACGATCGAAAGGCGCGCAATCGGAAACTTTATACAGACTATTCAAATTTTCTGACAAAAGAATGTAATCTAATTGTGAATCACCATATGTAGGGCGATTATAAGAAATAATGAGGTTGAAAGACAATGATATATCGTTTACATCAAAATGATTTAAATCTCCACATAAAACAACTTCATAATCTACCAAATCAAGTAGTAAATCATCAATACAGTTTGTTATACAGTCGTTGATTTCGCGATTTAGTTGAACAGCAGGATTAGGAGGAATATATGCACAAAAGATGATCATTTGGGAAAATGGTAGTTTTATGATTAAGCACTCGATTTCTGAAGGATGTAGACATGGTTGTATCATGTAGACATCAGTCACATGTACTTTGATGTACCGTGAAAATATACATATACTATGGTTGACGATAAGCTGGTATTGAATCTCGCATTCCTATACAAACTTTCGCTAGGTCTCCTGCCTGTTTTTTCGACTGCAACCTGTCCACTGTTTATATATATTCTATCATAATCCGCCAAACGTGGCCGTGTTAAAATACATTAACCTTCTGCAATGTTGATTAGATTTTGTGAAAATTAGACAGAACGTTATGTTGATGGCCATTCACTATTCCAAAATATGTCAGACCCCAAAAATCATGCCATTTAAAAGGGCATCAAAATTCGGTATAACCACCTCGTCTATGTATTGACCTTCCACTTCAAATGCGAATATAATATATTCAAACGCATAACAGGAATACTTTTGCAAAATGAAGGCTATTGAGATAGATGCGCATTCAAATGGGCTGCCATATGCTTTTGTTCATCTTCCATGAGATAAATGAAATCTTCCATTTTTTTGTTCACCGATCGACTATCGCTATTATGCAGCATGTAAACTGACACATCCTTATCAAGGTGCTACTCGAAATTGTATGCTTTTTATCTCTAGAAACTTGAATCTCAATAATCATGCAAAATTTGTCACAGTATGGTGACCTGTCATGCTTCTTAATGGAAAAATGCTAATCAAAAAATTTATGAAATATCAAGATGCAGCAGACTTCAAGAAATCCATGTTTAGAGGTAATTATAAGAGATATCCATGTAATAATATCTGAGGTACACTGTAATTATGGAAATTATTAACCTCTTCTGAAATACATCTATAGCATGCATTATAACAGATAATGGATGATTTACTTCGGTCACATAGAACTTATTAACCTCAGGTCTATCGGTTTTCGGTGAATAAGTTCTATAATGACCTCAAAATCATCCATTATCTATTACGTAAATGCTTTCTTTGATATGTTTTTTAGATGCTATGCTACACAAAATATCTGGATACTTAAGATATGTCCTCCATTCTCACAGGCAGATTACTATTGTGATAGATACTCGTATCTATAAAAATGGAATGGCGTTTCTCGCAATAATTGGAAAAACTAAAAATATAGATACAAAAAATTTGTTGTGTTCAATATGCTGCTGATGTGCTTCCAAAAACTTCCAAAAGAGTTTTGAATTGCTTCAACAGCAAGTTTCGATCTTCTGCACATTCTTAATTGTTGCTGCCACCAACTTGGCCCGGGAGATTCATATTTACGAAGCTCACCTTGAAAGGCCTTGTCCCAGTGAAGGGGGCGGCCTAATTTTCCTCTTGAATCTCGAGCGGTCTAATGCATCCACGGTTGAGGCTCCAATGATCTTAATGTCTTCCATCACCTGGCGCTCCCATATTTGCGAGGCCATTGTCGCAATATGTTGATAGGCAATTGAAACTTTATTAAAATGGAAAAACAGCGCCTCCTATAAAGAAGCACCGTTTTGACGAAGCTTTGGCTTCCATTCAGTTTCATTTCCAGTGTGGCTTTAGATTGAAATATGAAAATGCATCGCAAGCAATTTTTTGCAAGAATGCCGTCATCCAAATAGATTGTCTCATAACCAATGTTTTCCAATTTCCTTGCAAATTCATTTAATCTTCCAATTTATCTTTAATACTGTATAATGGAATTTTCGTAGCATGTGGATTCAATGTCTGTAGTCCATGCGCAGGAGGTTATTCATGTTAGAGTATAAAAGAAAGATAGCGTTTAGTGAAAACGATAAAACACACCCAGCCAGTTTCGTAGCGCATGACAGCATCAAGGGCCTATACCATAACTTTTCATAGCTTCGTTATCGTGAACGATAAGGGAATGTGTCTTTTCGCATGAGAAGATGTAAGAATGAAATTTTTTGCCCAAGATGTTTCTAGCCAGGACTGTTCACACATTCAAAATTGGATAGAGTTCTTCTAGTAAATAGTGTAGTAGTTGAGGCAAACAACTACACAACAGTTCCAATAACGTTTTTTGACAAGGTCTTGCAAATTCTCAAATACATTGATGACATCTGCAGAGTAAGTAGAGCGGTATACATGCGAAAAGTCTCTTCTTGTTTCATCGATGCACAAAATGTTATTGCTACCATGAATAACTTGATATTCTGAATAACTACTTACGAAATAAGATATAAGCCCAGTGGATTTCAGAAGAAGCATGCAGATAACTACAGTACCTCCTCTATTTGTCGTAATTTGAACAGCTATATAGGTGTATTTATGCCACATCTAAAAACGCATCATCCGCATAAGAAAAGTAGGATATTTCAGTGACATACCTGTATTCAAATGTGAAAAAGTGTGAATTTCACCTGTTTTATTCTTTTCTTCTAAAATGCTCTTTCAACATGAATTATTCCTCTTTTTTTTAACAATACATGCAGTTGAATCGTAGATGGCCACTACTCAATATTCCTCAACCTATGGTACCAACTTCGACTTCAGACAGGCATTCATCGATTGTGTTATTGAATCTGATAATTCAGTGTTCAAAATTATCATGCGCGATCGCGATTCTACATGTACAAATTACACATATATTCTTGAAAATGACGAAAATATATGCCGCGCGACTCCCTTCCCAACATATGTGAAGAATTGCGCCGCATGCGCAAGTGCATTTCAAAATTTGTACTGTACATGCTCAATGAATTTGAATAAACATTTCATTTTAGCTAAGAAATCAAGCGTTTGTTGGAATTGATATTGGTGACGACGGTGTTGACTTGCGCCCTGAAATCGATCGTTTGGAGGCACTCCTGCGTGAAGAGAAAATGGCACACGATGCTACGAAAGAGGAACTTGAATCTCTTCGGGCACAAAATGAAGCTTTAAATTCAGCTCTCGAAGAGGTAGGAGATGATGCCGGTGACAAGGTAATGTTGGAAGGTTTACGAGAAGAAATTGCTCGTAAGGAAGCCCGAATAGCCGAACTTGAAGCAGAGAATGATGAATTAAAGGAAGTGGGCATTGCACAGCTTCCAGAGAAAGTTCAGGAAGATTATAAGAAGATGAAAGAAGAATTGGTAAGTTGATTATTGAACAATAGATTATTTAATTCAGTGATTGTTTTAATTGTGGCAATATTTTTTTGACATTATTTCTTTGATATTGATAGACAAAGACACGCAAGGCTATGGATGAGACAAAGAAAGAAGAAACCACAACAAAGGCGAAAATTGCATCCACAGGCTCGAAAGCAACAGCTCTAGAACGAACGGTAGCTGCTCAGAAAAAAACAATAGCCGACTTAGAGGTTAGTATATATACTGTCGTGAATTTTCACCTCCGCTCATTAGTTCCATTCGACGGTTTCTTCGAGTCGACTACATCATAAGAGTTTTAATGAAACACACGTGTTTCTCTATGGACTACAAACGTGAAGGAGTATTTACATGTACATTGTACATGTACATGCATCATGTCACAGGGATAATGTTTGCACTGCATGTCACTGTATGTTAGCAAATCGATTTCTATGAAAACATCAACTAATTTACACTGAAGTTTTTGATCCAGCATTTAGCATCTCGAGGTGAAAATAATAAAATGTCAGCATGCTCCGCCATACACTGTCCATCCTACGACTCTCAAGATAGGGAAGGTGACAGTCGATAGCAAGTGTACTCAATTATGCAAATCAATTCATCAAATAACAGATAATTAACACAACTTCCTATACATCTTTTTAGTGTACTTTATAATGTTGTCGATATATGATCCAACATGATTATAATACTGTTAATATCTATTACAACGCTAAATAATGATACTCATAATGCAATAAGTGTACATTAATAGAAATCACTTGAACTTGTTTAAATTGTTGAACCTGATGCTAGCGTTTCTAGACTTCATATTTGTAGACCGCTCTGTGACTGAAAGAGATAGCAATTCTGATCAATCTTTAGAAATATATTTCTCGACATGATGCACATAATTATTTGTAGATGGCGGTGTAGCATTGTGCCTATCTTAATGCCAGCGGATTGAGAATGTCAATAAATCGCCACAGCGTTGCAGCGATTCAGTCTAGACTTGTGATGACAATTCTCCCGTTTAAAGCTTATGTTCCATAATCTTTATATAATGTATGTGACAAGCTTGGGGGTTGCACGGACACCTTGCATGTTTCTATAATCATTCCTGTGTTTGTTTCTCTACATTGATAGAGTCGATAACAGAATTAAACGATTGTTGCCTCATTTTGTATATTTTTTGTAAAAAGTACAATATCTAATGCTTTATCTTGAGGTTGAAAAAGTCCAATGCCTTGGCTTTTCCTTGTTTATGAACTATGATAGTAAACCCAAGAATAAAATTTCATAATTTTGTTAGTCCAACGAAGGACAAACACAATTATGAAATTTCATGGTTGGCGCTCCCAACATACTTCACAAATTTGTCTTAAGAGTTGAAAGCGTTCTCCACCAAGTTTGAATATGAATCAGGATCTTTTCTTAAATCTTTTTGTCTTATCAGATGGTATAATTACAGCACTTTTTGATGTCTACAATCATTGATGCAACTTTGCTCTTTTGATTAATGTTGATTTAAAATAAAGAAAACACTTAGAAGCTTAACATTTATAAGTAAAAAGCCTATCAGAGTACTGATGAATGGAATCGCCAAAATCTGATCTTGTTATTGATTTATAATGTAGCAAGCTTGAATTTCATTTTCAAATGATGCTTAATGATGTAAATAGTTTTTTGTCACAACCGACGCACAATGTCCGCCAGGAAATAACTTGAGCCATTTTTCAGATGTTGAACTAAAATAAATGTGATGGATTGCCGAAAGACTCGCCCATTAATTTCTTAATAATTAATATGTGATCTCAAGTGTTATCTTACCGCTTCAGAAAAAAATAGCAGCAACAAAAGAAGAAGCTGCTGCCTCTCGCAAGAAGTTCAACGAAGATTGGGAGCGAAAGGAAGCCCGGCGTGCGGCTGAAGCTGAGCAGAAAATATCGAAATTAAAGGCTGCTCTTGCGGCAGCGGCTGTATCGGGAGGAGCTAAAGGAGGTAAAGGGTCAGAGGAATTGATAAAACTTCGAAGAGAGAATGCGGACCTGACGCGACAATTAGCAGCAGCTTCAAAGTCTGGCGGTGGTGGAGGCGGTGATAGTGGAGGCATATCTGCTGTGAGTAGTCAAGGAAATAGATAAACATGGAAGAGATCTGCGATATGCTTATGTCTTCTTACGCATATAAGATTCAAAAGTCATTTCCCGTGTTTCCTCTAATAAACGACGCCCTGTAATAAGCGCCGCAGATTCGAAGTCAGCTTTTTAATAAACGCCGCTCCTTCGATTTCAAGAACATTAGAAAAGAATAACTAAGTGCAGTACATAATGTGGTCTCCGTGGCACAGTGGTTAAGTGCTTGGCCTAGCGATCTTTTGGTCCAGAGGTTGAGCCATCGTTATCTATCGTTTTCATTAATTTGTTACATTTGTCGAATTTCTTGTAGAAGGCCAAGTGATCTTTATAAAAGCTTAATCATATGTTTGTTGTGAATGCATTTCGACTAATATTGGTCACAGTCATTACTTAATTATCTAGACACATAGACTTCGGATTTCTTTCATAGGTTCTATGACGAATCATTAACGAAATATATTGGTGGTAAGCATTCTCCTATAATTAAACTTTTGAAATTTACTTCGCATCATCCTTAAAAACTTTTATGCACTTATAATTCGGCAGCACTCATGCATATTGTATCCTATATGTTTTCATCTTAGTGTACTCGTACTTTTGTCAGAAACAGGATGGCCACATATACACGTACACGAATAAATGCATTTCTATCACTACGTAGGTACATTCCACGAAAGTGGTCTGGGCTGCTGCATGCGAACATTAAGCACTGTTGTAAATGTTAACATAATTAGATAAAAAGAACATGCTTATATTTTTGAGCCAATACTTTCGACACTATTGCTGCTTCATTGTTAAACGAAAGACAATGTAGGTACATGTAAACTGACTGTTCAGTTGCTGCTGTTAACTGGAATAATTCATAACAAAATCACGGACCTAGTCTGATTTCATGTGACCTGCAAATAGTCTACATTTTGGTATCAGTAGACGTTCGAATTCGTTGAATTATATAGTTATGAATCAGTTGCTTTCTTCTTTACACTTGCGACGCGACTGTGGCCAAGGAATGATTATTTTCAATTCGTTCTGGAAAATCAGCATATGAAAACATACATTTGTTCAATTTGTCTAACAACCTCTGCAACTCTTTTGAATTGCACCAATTCTCAAGTGCATATTTTTCATATCCTGATCAGGAAAAGAATGGGTGCAACAAGTACAGGGTGTTAATAAAATTACGCCCGATTTCTGAAGGAAGCAAGTTCTACGCATACGATGATCTTCAAACTTCACTATCTCTGCATACTTGACTTAGGTGCACATCATAGTTATCGTTATTTTCTAAATTTCACTTGAATTTTCCATGGCCTTCCGTTTGAACAAGCAATAGCGAATTTCAGCAGCACTATTTTATACATTATTAATAATAATGCTGCTGAAGCAAGTAGACGGTTGTCCAAACAATGCAAAATCCGCGAAGTACAAGGGCGCAACATTAAATTTTTTTAAACATCAAATTGGCGCAACATCAAATTAAGTTTGAAGAGACTGGATCAGTAATGAATGCGTCGAGGAGTGGTCTACGACTGAAGTGATCGGAGATCAGATTTGTGATAATCTAGCTACAAGCTCACAGAATTCTACTCGACGCTTATCCCAAGAATTCGGCTTCAGTCATACAAGCGTCTTCAGTCTTCTAAAGAGAAGAATATTGAAGGCTTAGATTCCACGCTTGACTCATGCACTGCATGATACTCGGACAAACGAATTGAATTCTCCGGGTTGTTTTGAACATGGTAGAAGCTAATGTCAGAATTTTAGATCACGTTTGGTGGTCCGATGAGGCATGTCTCAAGCTTAGCGGGCAAATTTATCACCACAATTGTGTTTATTTGGATTATAGCAATCCTAAAGATACAGTTAAGAAAACTTTGAATTTAGCTGGTTTAACTGTCTGGGCTGCCATTTCTTCTCGCGGTATAATCCGACCGTATTTTTTTTAGGACACTGCTACGGGCGAGTCTTATCTGAAAATGCTACAGACTTTCTTTTGGCCAAGAGTTCAAGATTAGCAACAGTGTTACTTCCAGCAAGATGGGATGCCACCGCACTGCAGCGGAATGGCACGAGAATGACTGGACTCTCAATTTACACGCAAATGGATTGGTGGATGTAGTCCGATAGAATGACCAGCCCGTTCGCCCGATTTGACACCGCCGGATATCTTTCCATGGGGCAGTTATCAAGGACCTTGCTTACGCCCAAAAGCTATGCAATGTTCTAGATCTAAGACAAACAATTGAGAGGAAGTTTCTAAAAATTGATTTGGAGCTGTGCGAAAAAGTTTGTCGAAGTGCCCCGAAAGGCTACAAAAGGTATATTCGACACAATGGCGAACAATTAACATTTCAATTACCAAGTTCTTTCCTTTGAACTGCAGTGACTTCCTTGACTGCACTGTTCTTCTGTAATGCTGCCTCACTTTTGAAAGACAACTTTGAAACAAAATCGGGTGTAATTTGAGAAAAACATATAGGATAGGAACATATTGAACAAGTATCTGTATTGCAACAAAATTTGTTAATTAATTTGATAACACAGCTTAACTAAATTAGCTGTATTTATTTTGTGGCATGTACTCACATTACAGTGTTTTGATGGTTTTGTTCAATGTACAATGTAAATTTGTCTATTGAATATTTAAGTCCGAGTTCTGAGAACAAGATTTTTATTATTTAATTAGCTGTAGATTTATCTGCATCTGGACTAGTGGTCCTCTACAGTAGGGCTCACTTCAGTTTACTGATGAAGGTAATTGGCCAGAACCTTTTTCAGTTTCTGTAACGATTTCAATCAAATTTTGTTCTCGCCTCTTGATTGTTTGCCTCTCGGAGTTTCGGCTAGCCAATTTTGACGTTAAATTTGATGGACGGAAAGATAATGCTCTTAAATGTTTGATGAATGTTAGATGTTAGATTTGATACTTAAAATGATTAATGTTTGTTCATGGTCAGTTGAAAGTGCGTCTACTAATATTATTCACATTGTACATACTTTTATGCTTATCATTCAAGCATATATCCACACTTCCGACATCATTGTTTTTTAGGCGGAAAATCGAAAGAAGGAGAAAATTCTGAATGAATTAGACAAGAAGTTGGAGATGACAAAAGCTAAATTGGCAAAGGCCGAGCAATTGGTGAAACAACTGCAAGGTCAAGTTTCAGAGGCGAAAAGTGTAAGTTCTGAATTTCAATTGGAGCGCAATGCCTGTGCATCATATAGTATTCCATATTCTTGAATTTCAGATTATTGATGATAAAGACAAAGAAATTCGTGCTCTGTCGGCTCAACTAGCCGCTCTTGGAGTCAATGCTAAAGAAGGAGCAGAAGCAATGGAGAAATTGAAGAAACTAGAAAAGGACAATAAAAAATTGCAGGAAGAAGTTGCGACTGTCACAGACAATTTCAATTCAGAAAGAGTAAGCAATTTCAACTTCATTAATATTCCAGATTGTAGGACTTACCTTGATGCTTATGTCAGTGAGTCTACAACAAAATCTGGTTTTGAATTACGTGCTTGTCAACTGTGGAGAATTAGGAAAATCCACAATAGCAGTGTTACTGCTTTTATGAACTACAAATAGTAGTATTCACTAATACGTTATATTAATAACTAGAGATATATTCCGTCGTATTTTGTCAATCCATTTATGATGTATTGTCAAAGGGAATCGTGATATAGGTAGTATCATCTTCTCGATTAACCAACTCAACATAAAGACTCTTAGATACATAAATGCAGTACCAGTCCTTCCAGCACCAGGTCGCAACAGAGGTCAGTTTTGTATCCGGTTTGAACAATAGTGGAAATTAGCCGGACCAGACGTTGGCTAGGTGATGTATTTTTCAATCAAACAAATTTCATTTTTCAGATTGGCTTCGCAGTGGTTTTCTATTAGGATGGAAATATAAGCCAAACTGCTGATGATAGTGTTTTATTATAAATTTTTCCCGATTAGACTAAAAAAGGATGATATCATGCAAGTTACATACACGTACAATTCAAAATGCAGAAATCTACACGGATATATAAAACATATAGAATGGTAATCAGAAAATCAGATGTTCATAACTTTGACAGCATTTTTTTTGAAAAATGAGAATTTTTTCTTCTTTGTTGTTTGATGGAGGTCTTAAATATCAAATTAAAATGGTTTCTCTGTATGATGCGTTCTTCTAATTTTTCATGCAATACTCGAACTGTGCTTCCTACATAAAATTGATGACATTTGATGCACTTTACTTTTATACAATTAATGATCTAAAACAAAGTTTGTAATCAGATATAACGTAGTTATTTAATGATCATGCTTCAGTTGTTTTTCTATAATTTTTGAATGCTGTTCTCAGAGTGAATGATTAATGTGAGGTTCTTGCAGTATTTCAAGGATCGAAAAGCTCTTTGTACTTTATTATTAATTTTATCTGAGATAATTCATATTTGTATATGATCAAATGTCATCTATTTTATGCAGTAAGCACAGTCTGAGCATTGCATACAAGAATAAAAGAACACATTACACATAAAATTTAAAGCATTTTCAAACACAAGCAAACTTGTTCACCGTCAGCATTCTTTCCTTTCACAATGAAGATTTTGACATCAGACACTAATACGATACAGATAAATACGATATCCCAGTCAGAATTACGTGTAAACCGGGAAAATCTATTGGCAATTTTATGAATACCGATACTTTCCGTAACAATTACGACTGTAATTGCAGTATTTGCGATGTTATGCCAGATAAATATTCCTGTAAGAGTAGATATGTTGTATATTGTTTCAGGTGTAAAATCTGGTTCTACCAATAGAACTTTCTCTACGCGCTATGCCGAACATGAACGCAGTATACGTTATGGAGATATGAAAAGTGCATTATCTCAACATATTCGATCTAAGCACAATAACGTTACTATCACTTTAAAAGATTTCTATGTGAAGATAATTGACCATCAACATAGTCCTGTCAGAACTAGAATTCCTGAAGCTAATTTCATCGATTTACTGAAACCAACTCTGAACCTTAAACACGAACATCATTGAGCCAGTGAGCGGTCATTCAATTTAATACCGTATTCTATTTTGCTATTTAAAAGCTTGTCAAGCAGCTTGTCTTTTCGCATTGGTGTATCCCTTGATAAAGGTCAAGACGACCGAGATGTTGGGTACATGTTATGTTATTTTACCTGAATATATTTACATTTCGGCTTTAAAGAAAGAGTGAGTGCTTAATTATTTTGAAAATGGTTTTTATCAAATCACCTCCCGTGTGCTGCTATCAATTGAAACGGGTAGTGTTTGAAATAAAATCTCATATTTGACATACGTATTTCTGGGGTTCAATTCCATACCAAAAACAATTTTATCATTGTCTTTTCGTCCACATACCAAACGTGACTCAACATTCAACCATTTTAGCATCATAATTAGGAGTAATAAAGGAGATTTGGCGCTAAAATCATGTAATTTCTATATTTTCAAATTTACATTTTGAATTCGCATTTACAGTACAAGAATGAATAGTTTGACAAAATGAATCACACGCCACTTATAGTAAAGTGTGATTTTCAAATAATACTTATAATAATATAATAATATTCGCAATACATAGCGAATCAAGCAGGGGGATGAATCTCCCTCGCGCATCTAGATGCGCTTTAGTACCGATTTTAGAACTGGTCTTGAACCAAAAGTCTTTCAAATGAATGTAGACACTCGAACACTCTACTAAAAGGCTACTGCGTCGTCAGTTGGATGAATCTAGGAACAAGATGTCCATCATGTAAATATGCATGATCATGAATCATTCATAACATCATCTCCTTCCTGATGAATGTGTACTTCAGCCTCGGAGAATTCTCCTAATCGTTAAAGTTGATCAGCGCAACTCCGGACTTGAGGAAAGGCTGCAGAAATGCAGACGATCTATCTTCCTATCGAACAATTTGCAACCTACCAGTGCTTTCCAAGATAACTGAGAGAATAGTGGCCAAGCATCTTGTTTAGTATTTGACTTTAAGTGATCTGCTGCCAGACCTACACTCAACCTACGGTGTTAGAAAGAATCAGGAATGTTTTGATGTTAAACGATTATAATTAATAATTGTATACATTATTAATCGTATTAATCGTATTATAATTGTATACAATTATAATCGTTTAACATCAAAACATTCCTGATTCTTTCTAACACCATATCAAACAACATGGTTAATCAGGGCCTTTTCACTAAATCCTAGCGTGTTGATCATTCTACTGAAGCAACTTTGCTCCACGTAGCTAATGACATCCTGCGTGCTGTGGACGACGGTCTCATCTCTTGGCAAGTTTGGATCTTTCAATTGCTTTTGATACTGTGGATCATTCTATCCTACTCAAGCAATTATCCTCTTCTTTCGGAGTATCCTGTCTGGCATTGCAGTGGTTCAATTCTTATCTTCTGCGACAGATCCATGTACTACAAATTCAATGGTGACTCCTCCAGCGTAGTAACTATATCCAGTGGCATTCCTCAGGGGTCAGTTCTCGGGCCCTTCCTCTTTACGATCAATATCATGGATATAATCCCCTAGTGAAACGTCATGGATTAAGTATATACGTGTTTGCTGATGACATACAAGTTCATGGAGACAGTTTATCAAATGACCAGTCTCTTGTTTCCGACATGTCCGAATGTGTTAAGGTCCTTGACCGTTGGTTTAGGGCATAACCTTCTACTGAACTCAAGCAAGACTACCTTCATTTGATGTGGTAAAAAACAGTGCATCTGCCTTTTCCAATACGTATTCGAAATTACTTCGCTCATCCAGTCTCCAGTCTTTGTTGTCTTGGGGTTATTTTGGACTCAATGCTATCCTTCAAGTCTCACATCTCGAAAACAACTGCAGTTTGCTTTGGCGTTTTACGTCAAATTCGCTCAATTCGCAGGTCCTTATCACAATCGCTTACAGCTACTTTGATTCTCAGCATTGTATTTCCCAGACTTGACTATTGCATAGCCCTTCCGGTTGGTGTGCCAGAGTGATGCTTCTCGTCTTCAATTAATGATAAATGTTTCTACCCGCCTTGTGAACAAATTCAAGCGATTAACACACAATAGCGGTGTCACGAGAACTTAAATGGCTATCAATTCATCACAGAATCGACCTTCGGTTGGGTACGATCGTCTACAAGTTTATCCAAAATCGTGCCCCTCAGTACCTCAGTAGAGGATCCAAGGAAGTTGCAGCCTAGCCGAGCAGGTCGCGCTTGCGTTCCACGCATTCTTCTAATCTCGTTCTCCCAAAATTGAGATTGAAGACATCAATGAGGAGACTATTTTCCTCCGCTGCTTCGCTTTCGTGGAGTAGGTTGCCTGACAAGATACACAACTACAGATCGCTTGTATCTTTCAATGCAGCAGCAAGAGAATTTTTCCTCTCAAGTGCTCAGTCTTAAAGCTGACTTCCATTTTATTCTATGATTAATACTGTTTTATCAATTGTCTGTGACGTGGTCTTGAGACCCTTTTTGGTGTAACGCTGCATGTGTAGAGGTAACTCGTGAAAAAATATGTATGCATGTATAACAACCATCAGCAGTAACTGACAATAATTGTCAATTATTGTAATGTCAATATTCGGATATCAAATATAACTTCTTTCACAGGTTTTACGGAAGAAATATTACAACATGGTTGAAGATATGAAAGGAAAGATTCGCGTGTATTGTCGTGCTCGTCCTATGAGCACGGATGAGAAAGCAAATGTGAGTATATGGATAAGTTTTTTCTGGTAATAACCAATTCGTGGGAAAAAGTCTTTTGTGTAGAAGATTGATTCAATTAAATTATCTGCATTCCAGCACCTAAAACTGAGGTTGGGTAACTTAGTTAATCTTTTTTACTCTATGAACTCTTGAACATGTATCGCTATTCGACAATGAATAGTTCGCAAAGCAATTTCAAGCTGAATTAGGCATGTGAAAATTCAAACGACCAATGACATCATTAAGTGGGCTTGAAATTACTAGGATTGGGAGTCAATTTGGTTCCGTGCGTGAATTTCAATGCAACACTGGCTCTGTTGACGGATACACAATGTGCGACTTTTTGACAGTATCGAGAAATGCCCATTCTGAAATTAAGGTTCTTGATTTTAGGGCAATACAAGTGTTCTCAAATCTCCTGATGAATACACTGTATCGGTGAAAAGTTCTCGTGGGGAAAAGGAATTCAACTTCGACACAGTTTTCATGCCTGAACATGGACAAGAGAAAGTCTTTGAGGATACTTTCGTAAGAATGAAAATAATTATATGCTTAAAAATTTCATGTTCAAATGATCAATTTCTCTTACAGAACTTGGTGCAATCAGCGTTCGACGGATACAACGTTTGCATATTTGCATATGGTCAAACAGGCAGTGGTAAAACATTTACCATGATTGGTGACCGAGCTCAGCAGCATCCTGGAATAGCTCCTCGGGCATTTGAGCGTATTTTCAGTCTGGCAGATGAGAATAAGTAAGTTGAACTGCTCATTCTGTTGAGATAATATATCTCATTTGAAATAATTATCTTTTGCAGAACACAAATCAACTTAGAGTCCATTCTTTAATTTTCATTGTCGAGCGGTAGCCTGCACAAAAATGAAGCTGTTTATGACTTACATTCAACAATGACTAAATGGAAGGCTATGTATATGTATATGATATACTTACGTATACATGTATATTGGTAACTTTACTCCCATGAATTTGCTCATTCAGAAATTGCAAACGTATTAGTTCTGTACAAAAGATTCGAAATACAATTTTTATTCAGTTGCGTCAGATCTTTATCTATTATTACACTATATTTACATTTTATATATAGTTTTTATACTTTTTGCATATTATTCTGCATTCACGATTACTTGATTGAATCAAATGTTTGTCTATTTATTGAAGTGCGTGCTTTTGATCATATACTGTTAACTTCAGAACATTGAATGTACTCGCATATAATAGAAAATTTTATTGGTTCCTCCCAAGCATAAAACGATAAAGATAATGCCCATCTTTTGATTCTTTCGAATACGAATACTTCGACTCTGATAGTTTTTCGGTAATAATAAAAATAAATAAATCTTTCTGATTTCCTTCCGATAAATGAATTTGCGGAAGTAATCCAAATGTACAAAGCAATAACACAATAAATGACAAAGACTGTTAAGTAATTATATGATGTGAAAAATGCGTGAAATAATGTCAGAAGTTTGCATTCTCATGTCAATGTCCGATCCGTTCTGCAGCGAGTTCCGTGTAGTAGAAATTGCAAACTGAGTTTGAGCACGCATTAGTCTGTAATTTGTCGATGCTTCTTTTATCTTATTGTGAAATTTTCAGCTTTTTGTTTTGAGAAATATCCTCGGTTATCCCATGAGTCATGACTAGAGCCCAGAACTCCAGGTTCTAGTCACCACATCGTCAATCTTTTGGTCTTAGAAGAAGCCAGCTTTATTTGAAGATGTTTTTGTCATTAATTTCATATTTATCTTTACAAGTTTCTTCTGATATTGACTGAAGTTTTGACTACAGTATTCTTATTCAAGAATCGTGATCTTAACTGTTTAAGTCTGAGGACTTCATTCTATTCAAGAATCATAAATTCAGTCAATGTCTGAAGTTAGCTGTAGATAGTAGGTGATAGACAAATATGCATATTTGACGCTTTCTAAACGATTAAATAATATGGTTCTTAAGTGTATAGTGATTGCATTGTGTGGCTTGTGCAGTCACCGAATCTCATAATAAAATACATTGTTGGAATGACTAGCTGTGTTCCCTAATGAACCAGTTGTAGCAATAAGTCTTTGGTTTATAAGTAAATAAAGCCACCAATTTCGTCTTGACAAAATCAAAAACTAATTTTCTGCACAATGCATTTTGTACACATTTCAAAGGGTTTAAATTCGTTGGGAAGACGGCAGGATGTCTGAATGAGAGTTTCGGAACACCTTGTAAATTTGTTGGCCAACCCTTTAAAATGTCCACCAAGGCCTACTGCAATGCCAGCTAGCAGTATCACAGGACATTTGCAAGTCTGCAATAATGATAGACAAACTGCTGTGAACAATTTTAGTATTAAGTACCACATCAACAACAAGCACACATTAGGAACAACAGTCTCTCGCCATTTCACGCGAAAATCTCGACCTATGTTCGCAAAAAGATTTTATTTCCACCATTTACTTACTTTGGTAGCTTTAGTCTCTGTTTTGCTTCTTTTAACATCTAGGTTATTTACTCAATTGTTATTAGTTCATATCTCCTAAAGTCTAAGAGAGGAAATGTCAGATAGCTTCATTGTACATGAAGCCAATTTTGTTGCATAGTTTTGTCTACTAATGTACTACTACTCTTATTGAGTTCAAACGACCAAAGCATAGCCCAAATTGACGTCATGTCTTCACGGTAATTTGTCGACCATCGGCTCTGATAATGAGGCACTCTTCTGAGCGCCATATATTCGATCATTGTCCTGTCGTCCCCCCAAGACAGCTATCAATCGTCAACTGGTGTCGAATTGGATTTTTATTGGCGGTTGTAACTGGGTGTGGGAATAAAAGGGAATTACTTCGCAACGTCGCAATTTTGGGAGTGATTTTTCTTTGTTTTTCCTTTTGATCAAGGGAATCATTGCAAGAAAATCTCAGTTTTAACTGACTAAATATGTTCAAATCGAGTAAAATTGCTTTGTTGGGGTAAATTCAAACTTCAGCTGCTATACAATTGCTGCAACTACTATGAGTACAATTGCGGTATGTCTAAGGCTGCTGTCACACAAGAAAATGCGTCTTCCATCTTCCATTTGGGATTTCCCTTTAATTGCACGTAGAAAAGAATACAACCTATCGCACAGAAAAAGTCATCAGCCATATGTCATCTTCCATCGTCCGTTCTACTGTCACACAGGAAAAGTCATAAGGCGTCGTCCATCGGACATAAGGCATGACATTATGCGCCTGGTGAAGTTCATTTCCATAGGCCGTCTGGCGTCAGCCACGAGACAGTTCTAAAAAAAGAATAAAAATAGAACAACGTGACGTGACGTCTGAGGGAAGATTTAGGAAGCTGTCATTTGCGAAGAGAAGCAATCAGAAAACAGCCTTTGTTCACAATCTCGAGCGAGGACGAGGATCAAGGCGGTAGTCATAGCAACAGTTTACATCGTGAAAAATAGCACTGACTGCATCGGAAATAGATTTTCCTAGTGTAACTGCGGTAGGTGGGAGATGGAAGGCGGAAGACGGCAGATGAAAATCGTCTCATCATACCTTATGGAAGACATGAAGAATGTGCAAGGAGGCGAGTGACATGGAAGATGAAAGACGCCTTTTCCTGTGTGACAGGAGCCTAATGCGATCGTTTTGAAGAAAAATTAGATAGGTGAATACCTATCGTATACCGAATGCCCTGCGTACTATTACCGACCGCTCCTGATCACATGTAGTAACAAGGGGTGCAGGAGAGAATGTTACTTTTCAAATTTCCTTGTGAATTGATATCACTCAGCAACTCAGTCACAAATATTAATGGAGATTGGGAATAATGTCAAAATCGTGCGTGTAGAATGCACGTAGATAGATAGGCTTATGTGGATTCTTCATGGAACTTGCATTCATCCAAGAGATGTAGACAGTGGAAACATCACTAATCTATTGCATTATAGGACTTCGCAAATTGTCCCCCTTGACAAATTTCTGGAAACGCTCCTGATCAGACTTTCGGTTTTGCTTTACAGATTGTCATTACTTGTTCTCAAATCACAATTTATGAATGCGTGTTGAATATTTCATCCTCAGTTATTTGAAATTGTAACAATTTTATTTCCTTCACATTGTAGGAGCAAATTCAACATCAAAGTATCCGCTTATATGCTCGAGTTATACAACGACAAACTCCTCGACCTTTTCAAGAACGGAGCAGAGTTTGATGTAAGAAATGTGATTTTAAATATCTTAAATTGTTGTAAAATTATGCATGTCACGCAAGATAGCATCAATGTCGAATTCTTACCCAAGTAGGAGCGATATCAGAATGTTATTTTGAAGAAATGATTTTCTTTTGGACGCGATGCTACATTGTTAGTTAAACCTGTTTTATATTAAATATCGCCGGCAGAAATGAAGCAAAAAAACTTCAGACTTGATTTCAGTCGTCTGCATCTACCATTTTTACTTAACCATCTTGCTTAAGAACCATCATTAAATAATTCCAACATTACAAGGTCCAATCTATTTTAATCACTCTATCAGTTATTTGTAACTGATGACGATTTAATAACGCGTATTGAGACACCTTTCTAAACTACTATCGCGGATGGGTAGCTGCATCTAGACAGATGTCAGTACTCGTAAATAAAATCTTTATGCTCAGAAGGATATTAGGCGCCTTTCTTCCATGGTCGAGATTTATTTATCTCACTTTGATGTGGTTGAGTGGTTAAGTGCTTGGCGTAGCGATCTCTTGGTCCAGAACTCGATCCCGAAAGCGTCATTGAGGTCGGCAGGAAAGGCATCCTGACTGAATGCATCACAGCGCTCCATTTAAGGTCTCACTATGTCAGCAGTCAGAACCGTCCAAGCCGACTGTGGAGAAATAGTGACTATGTAACAACTGTGCATGCTTCCCACTGGATTTACATGCGTTTTTCTTCGATGCTGTCTGACAAGAAGAGGAACCAGATAGAACTCGGCAGACGAGCAGATTCGTAGTAGGCATAGGATGTACATCATTCTGTGAAAGTCTCACTTTCGTACTCGTTCCCTGCTGAAACTTGCTCTGGCTGCCGGACTAAATAATTATGCTATAATGAATAGCTGCGAAAGAATTCGACCAGGTAATACTTTTATCAGGATTATTATCAACCTGTTTCCCATAACTATTTGACTGGTCTAAATTATCAATAAAGGTTATTGATAAACAAATGCAATATTCATTGTTTCAGAGATCAACGGTAAAATTCAAACAGGTTCACGTATTTGAATGACATTTTTTTCATATAATTTGGATTGAAATATGCACGTGTTGACCCATATTGTGAAGTGCTAGTTCATTGCCAGCAACAGATTCATTTTGAAAACTGTTCCCCGTTATAAAGGAAGTCACAAAAATTTACAGTTTTCTCATGAAATTTTAATGATGAATTTATCTAGAAATTCTTGTAAATTAAATGATAATTTCTGTTTCAAGTGTAAATGTTGCGAGGATGCCGTCATAAATCATGTTAAATATTTACTGTACTATTTTGATATAATTTAAACGATGAATAGGAAATGCTAAGTAATTGAATTGGAATGAATAGGAAATTGTAAATGCTAGTATTGTGGTGGCAATACTTTTGCGAATTGATTTGGAAAGCACTGTTTGCTATGCAGTTATAGGCAATGAGCGAAATTCGCATGATGTCCAAAGGCTCATGATTAATTCTAGTTGTCTAAACAATTAATCAAAATCAGATAATTGGTGTACACTCTTTCTCATTCATCAAATTTATTTATTATTTTGTGTGTATTGCGGACTTTTGTTCTTAAAGTTTCTATTATTGTCTACCTTCTACTGCTTTGAATGCGTTAGTTCCTGTCATGGCTAGTTATGAGTTGTAACACACTTACAGGATAAACTGGAAATAAAGAAAGACAAGAAGGGTATGGTTTTTGTTCCCGGTGCCGAAGTCAAATTTGCGAAGAGTTCAAAGGATCTGTATACATTGTTTGATGCAGGATCTAAGAATCGTCATGTTGCGTCCACAAGTAAGATAACATGCATTCCATTTTTCAGAATACATGTGGATGATTAAATGAAATATTTTTTGCTTAGAAATGAATGCGGAATCTTCTCGATCTCATCTCATCATTGGTGTTATGATTGAAAGTACCAACGTGGCAAGTGGTCAGGTTATAAAAGGAAAATTATCTCTTGTCGATCTGGCTGGAAGTGAACGAGTTTCAAAGACTGGAGCCACGGCCGAGCAACTGAAAGTAAGTACTGATTCAAATTGAATTGCTGCTATCAGAAGTGGTTTTGCGATGTTCATTTTATTTATTGAGGATTCCGATCCAGCACCGCTGGCTATTTTCGAAGAACTGAAGCATGTGAATTTTGAAATAGGTGCAAGTGGATGAAATTTCTATAACTGCACATTAAAAACAGCAATCGAGAAAAAAATATGGTAGCGAATCATCATGAAGTTTTAGAACATCATCAAAACAAAAATTTAGGATGGGATCATTCAAAAGCGGTCAAATCAAGAGATTTCATAATATCTGATGTCATATGATCGATGTCAATAAATACTCTATTCTGACTTTTACATCTCCTCGACAACATCACTTATTTAGTCCATCGAAGGCGCTATGTGTACTGTTAAGAGATGCTTTCTGCTACTTCATGTCTGCCCGCATGGTCCCTCGTTGCGACAGGATGAATAGGGGGAGTTCCGCTTCTCCCTATTGTGTGTCAGACCAACTGAATAAACGTTGTCGAAGCCACGGTGTTTTCTCATTTTCTCTACAAGCTATCACGGCAAAGATGACAGACGAGACGCGACAAATGGTGCGGAGCTTCAACGGGAGCGGCGATGTGTCGGCATGGATAAAGAAGGCCAAGCTAGTCGCCAAACTGAAGGAGATTAAGAAACTTGAGTGTTTCTTCCCGCTCTACCTTGAAGGCGACGCATTTGCCGTGTACGATCAAATGGAAGATACCGATAAAGAAAACCCGTCCAAGATCGAGCAGGCGCTAAGAACAGCTTTCGAAGTGGACAGGTTCGAGGCCTATGACAGGCTTCGGAACCGAAGATGGCTACCAGGAGAACCGGCAGATGTATTCCTCACCGACCTAAGGCGATTGGCAAAGCTGGCACATATCAGTGACGAGGAGGTCATCCGTGGCGCCTTCATTGTCGGGTTGCCGACTGACATCTCCATGCAGCTAAGGGCCGCAGTAGATTCATCCAGCTGCAAAATTTCTGCCTTGTGTGAACAGGCACGGATCCTGCTGTCCCAACGTCAGTGGGCGGAGACTCCCAGCTATGCCGCGGTCGGCCGGGCGAACCGCAGGCCAACAGCGCCTACAAAGGCGACGGCATCTTTCCAGCCGCGTCGGTGCCACATATGCGATGGAGCCCATTTGTCGAAGTTCTGCCCCTCAAAGGTGGAAACTCGGACCTGTTGTTGTTGCAGTGAAGCAGGACACTTGGCGCGTGACTGCTCAAATCAACCGGCGGGAAACGGCTCGGGGAAATCGTCTGCGCCACCGGCTTCCCAGTAAACGCGAAGGCGCTTCCTTCCATTGAGGTGAGAGTTGAAGAGAGAAGACTGCAGGCTTTAGTTGACTCAGGCTGCACGATGACTGTAGTGAGCGCTGATTCGGCTGTAGGTTTCCGTAGATGTACCGATAGAAGATGTTTGATATCTGTTGACGGTGCGCGTGTACGAGTGACTGGCACGAGCGAACTGATAATACGCATTGATGAGATGTCAATAGCTGTTGAGTGCTTGGTCCTTGAGAAGATGCTCTCGGGCTTTGACATACTGTTGGGATTAGACGTAGTTCAGAGACTAGGAGGTGTATGCATTTACCCAGATTTGAGCGTGAGGTTTGGGCTTGGTCCTTACTCGTCCACGAATGCAGGTCTTCATGTATGCGCAGGGTTAGTGGCTCAGATAGATAATGTCAGCTCCAATTTCGCAGAAGAAGAGACGATGATTGTTGAGGATGTTGATTTCTCTGCGAAGTTTGATGGCAAAAAGTGGGTAGTGAGCTGGAAATGGACAGACACGCCGGTTCTAGAAAATAAGGTCAGTTGCTACAAAATTCCTAGCGATTTGAAGGGCGATTTTGACTCGGAAATGCAGTGTTGGATCAGAGAGGGAATTTTGCAGCCAATTAGCATGCACGATGAGCAGCATCCTGTCAACCTCATTCCTTTGATGGCAGTTAGACAGGCTAATAAGAACAAGACAAGACCTGTCCTAGACTTTAGGGAACTAAATGCTTACGTATCCTCTCACACAGGAGATTCAGCCGTTTGCGACCAAGCACTGCGTAAATGGCGAGCGCAGGGAACCAACATAATGATGGTGGACTTGAAGAAAGCGTATCTTCAACTCCATGTTGATCCCTCGCTCTGGTCATTTCAGACTGTATTGTACAAGAATTCCTATTATCACTTGACTAGGCTAGGATTTGGTCTCAATTGTGCTCCCAGAATCATGTCTGTTATATTGAAGCGGATCCTGTCACTTGATGAGGTTATTGAAAAAGGAACAGACCATTATATCGACGACATAATGGTGAACGAAGACATCGTCCCAGCTCATCAAGTGATAAGGCACCTGAAAAAATACGGGCTCGAGACAAAACCTCCTGAGAAATTGTCCAACACTAGGGTACTAGGTCTGCAGACAAGGTGCGAAGATGGAGCACTCATAAAGTGGGCCAGGGGCAACGAAGTGCCTCATGTAGATCCAGAATCATTGGTCACGCGCAGACAGCTGTTTTCCATATGCGGTCAGTTGATCGGTCATTATCCTGTGGGGGGCTGGCTGCGTGTGGCTTGTGGCTTCATCAAAAGACACAGTGAAGGAATGGCGTGGGACGACTATATAGGGAAAACAGCAGAGGAAATGTTGACTGAGGTATTAAGAAGGCTGAATGAAGGCGATGATCCCGTTCAAGGAGTTTGGGACGCTAAAATCGATTTCGGTGCCGTTGTCAAAGTCTGGTGCGATGCCAGCAGCATCGGAATAGGATGTGTCCTGGAAGTTGATGGTAACGTAATTGAGGACAATGGCTGGCTCAGAAAAAAGACAGACAAGATGCATATTAATGTGGCCGAGCTAGACGCGGTTATACGCGGTGTGAATCTCGCCATCAAGTGGAAAGTGGAAGCATTCACCATCGTAACCGATTCCGCCACCGTGAAAAGCTGGATATCATCAGCACTCACAGGAGAGTTTAAGTCAAAGAGTCATGGAATGGCCGAGATGCTAGTCGACAGGAGACTGTCAATGTTGAAAGAGTTGTGCAGTGAGTTCAACCTAGAAATCGACTGCATGCTTGTGCCATCCCATGAAAACAAGGCTGACAGCCTGACCAGAGTCAAGCGACAATGGCTAGACAGCGTTCGACAAGAGGCTTCGTGTGTGGCTGCAGTTGCGGAAGAGCCGTCTGACTTGATTGAGAATTTGCATAGACTTCACCACTTCGGCTTGGATCGCACGATGTATCTGGTCAAAAAGGCAGGTGTACAGACGACCAAAGAGGCAGTGGCTGAAGTCATCAGAAATTGTGCGAAGTGCTCTTCGATTGACCCGGCTCCGGTTCAATGGGAAGGTGGGAATCTAGGTGTTGTTCGAAACTGGTGGAGATTGGCGTGTGACACAATGCACTATAAAAACGCTCTTTACTTTACCCTAATTGACTGTGGCCCGTCCAGGTTTGCTATCTGCCGAAGGATACAAGCAGAGGACGCAAGGACAATAGCGCGTCTCTTAGAGGAGATCTATCGTGAGAGGGGGCCACCCGCAGAGCTGCTGTTAGACAATGCCGCTAGCTTTCGGTCGACTGTTGTGGCTGACCTGTGTGGGGAGTGGAAAGTCCGACAGGTGTTTCGCTGTGCCTACCGTCCAAGTGGCAATGGCATTGTTGAGCGCCTGCACAGAACCATTAAGACAGTGGCTGCGCGAAGCAACATTTCACCTGAGAAGGCCACTTTCTGGTATAATTGCTTACCAAAGGTGGGTGGCAATCCCCACTCTATCCCTGCTACAAAGTTAATGAAGTACAGATGGCGCATTCCCGAGACGTCCGCTGTTGTGAGTAGAGACGAGCTGAAAGCTAAGTTTAATGTCGGAGAGCTAGTGTTTGTGAAACCGAGGCAAAATCGTTGTGATAGTCAGTGGAGTGAAGGTGTTGTGACTGCTGTGAACTCTGCTTGGTCTGTTGATGTTGATTGTGTGCCCAGGCACATAGCCGACGTCAGACGCGTGCACTCTCCTCCGAGTAGGCCTACAACTCTCACTCATCATTCGATCCTCAGGCCGGTGTTCCATGCTGCGGAACCAGAAGATGTCACAGACGAGGACATTGTGTGCGACAGGTCCGATGGAAGCGTCACGAATGAGGAAGAGGAAAATTGCAGTCAAGAGCCAGAAGAAGACACGCGTGACAGGCGCCCACCTGTTTGGATGGCTGACTACTACTATTTGTGACTTGCTCCACATGTGTATACTTTCCTAGGCCCTTTTTTGGACTTGAGTCCACGGGGAAATGTACTGTTAAGAGATGCTTTCTGCTACTTCATGTCTGCCCGCATGGTCCCTCGTTGCGACAGGGATGAATAGGGGGAGTTCCGCTTCTCCCTATTGTGTGTCAGACCAACTGAATAAACGTTGTCGAAGCCACGGTGTTTTCTCATTTTCTCTACACTATGCAGACTCTAGACACAATGCCCATCTCCCACGACATCGCCAAGACTGCTATTCGTCGTGCCACTTTCCACCAATGGAACAACTCGAGCCAACACGCGCAACAAGATTGGCATGCAGCCTTCTTCTCCTAGTTTACGGTCTTTGGTGTTGGCCTGACTGCAACAACTCTGTCTTGGCGTCCCAATTACTCACCGGCCACTGCCGATTCTGTGCGCCTACTTTCATCGAATTAGTCGAGCATCAGATCCCACTTGTCATGACTGCCATGAGGATGATGACACAGCGGAAGACTTCCTCCAACGATGCCGTGCACACGCAGACCTACATCAATCTACACTTGTTGCTTCCCCGACCATAAAAAGCGTGTTTTCGGGCCTCAGGTCTTTAATATTGCACAGTACAGGCCGCTCGCTGCCCGTATGATGATTGTCTCCTCAGCACGTTGTCCAATCAAACAAAACCCTTCGTAGGTTCACGCTTTTTGAGAAACGAAACATTTTTAGCATATCAGACGACCAACTATTGGCTCTGCGAGTGATATTGATAATGGTCGTCTGAAATATATCCGAAAGGCCTCGCATTAATGGAAATTGAAATACCTTGCTCTATTTTATCTTCAATCAAGTTCTTTCATATTTACATCAATTTTATGGAAAGTCTCAACTGATGTTAGGCTACTTTCGAGAAGTCGACATTCATCTCACTTATTGACTTCTTATGTTAATTCTCTCTCTCTCTCTTTGTATTAAGTAAATAAGTCTTTGTTTCTCCCTCTGCTTCAGTTCTGACTGCAGTCGCAATTCATTTCGTATGCAGCACAATTTTCTGGATGTGCAAGATTCTTTCATCTTTAAATGATAAATTTCAACAACTACTCTACTTGGTTGTTTATTTTTATCAATACATCTAAGAAAGAACAAAAGTCGTATTCCAATTCAACAGTAGATTTTATTGATGACCTGTTCAGAGACGTAAAACTTATGATTGTGTATCTGCTGCCATTGGACATTTGTATAATGACTTCCTCCTACTTCACAGCTTTTGTATAATAATTACATGTACTAAATTTCTATTCCTTTACATCATCCTGAAAATTTATCATGATTCTCTACTATATTGTATGTTCGTGATGTCTATCACTGGCTTTGTGTTGTCATTGGTAAGCGTCTGGATGCCGACTGCTTTTTAACACATTGTTACTCTATTATTTTTTTGCTTTAATTTGACTTTTAGTCCTATTGACCTTTGAATTTGGAAACAGATTTTCACCAGGTTTGGAAAATACAATTTATCATAGTATAATTTTTCAATTGTACATAGATATGAGCATGTCTGTTGACAGCCCAATAATCATTGCATTGGAAGAAATATCAAATTCAAATTTCCGGGCTGATAAAGCATTGACGGCTCGGGAGTTTATTCATAGATTTCTTTTGAAGGATGGTATACAATAATGATGACATACACATTTATCGGGCTGTCAATGGCAAATTTTCGGGCCGCTGACGCCCTCAAAACATGTATGTCATCATCTTATTGCGCACCATATTGCTGACATAAATTTTTTCGGGCAGCAATTTAGGACAATTTCAGGCGCACCAACAGTGGCCGTTTTTGCATGTTTCATAAGTATAAATAATGGAATCTGAATGAGCATTTCTTGTGTTACTTCACAAATCTACGTGAATTTTATAAGCAACTACTGTTTTACAGCTCTTTCAATCATAGTTCAACTCGATAATCAGTAGTAGCCTACTTACTTTGGTATTAGTCATAGAGTAAGTGTAAATAGGTAGAGTGTCGACTCAAACAAATATCTGTATACTGTGAAAATTTTTATATCAAAAGATTCAGTTTTTTGCGGAGATTACGTTCCTGCTGTCCAAGAAACTATTTGAGCAGTTTTTAAAAAGCTAAAATTTTTCAAATTATTCCTTTATTTATACATTACCGAGATGACGTCTCCTTTATAAGTAGTGTGAAACATGTTGGATATCAAAGGAATGAATATTTGCTAGCAAGCATCATAATTAGGCGGAAATTAAGCTGATGATAAGGAAATTTCATGACCTGCATTATAATGCAAGTCTTCAAGGAAAAGTTGAGATCTTATTGAAAGTTTCTTGGCTGAGATGTCATGTCTTAAAATTCAATTTTCAGCGGCATGATTTTATGATTCACAAGGCGTCTTTTATTTAATCTGAATTGTGCTAAATATAACGTAATGTTGACCCATTTACACCTTCTAAAGATCATTTTCTTTATAATGATGCCTTTGCTCTTTCAGTGACAGGTAGTTTGTGATATGATCACGCTTAAGAAAATAATCTTATTATAAGGCATGGGCTTTAAAGTAATGGTAAGCCATCGAATTGCTAATATGATAAACCATATTACCTCTCAAGGAGTATTTGTAAATTACTTTTCTTTCTTCTGTATTGCTGTCATAATAAGTCAATTTCGTTTACATTTCTCCAAAAGTGCAAAAATTCGTATATCTCACATGTGGTGCTGGGTTTCGTGTCTAGTTCATTTTATGAAATCGAAAGTGTATACACATAGGGGATTTAATAAATGCTGAGTTACCACTCTACCTAAATATACTTACTCTATGGTATTAGCTTAGTACTTACATCATTGCTTATGTTAATGAAGCATTCAATCTCTTTAACTACAGGAAAAAATGCATACTGTAGATATTCAATACATAAGTAATTCACTATTGTTTCATTTTTCAGGAAGCGAATTCGATCAACAAATCGCTGTCTGCCTTGGGCGATGTAATTTCTGCTCTATCCAGTGACCAACAGTTCATTCCATACAGAAACAATAAACTTACAATGTTAATGCAAGATTCTCTTGGAGGAAATGCGAAAACACTGATGTTTGTGAACATTTCTCCGGCTGACTACAATGCTGATGAAACAATCATATCTCTTACGTGAGTATAAAATATCTGAGAATATGATTTCTCTGCATGTTGTATAATGCTTGAAGCAGTGAATGCAACTTTCCTGCTTTTCTAATATAGGATCAATATGCATTGATCTAGTATTGATTTATATAGTCTAAACTACTTTAGTGTTGCTATCGAGCATAATTGAATGGTTTCAAAATTGTAATCGGCTAGAAATGAACTTTATTTATAGAAACTGAATTTCACTATAGAAACAAAAATTCTAGTTTTCAAAACTGAGAGCGCACAATGGAAATGAAAGTTTCTGTTTTCGAAATTGTAATCAAGTTTACAAAAATTTCTGGATTTCGGAAAAGTAATTGCACTAAAGTCTTTTGGATTCCTATTATTTATCACAAAAGAAATCAATTGTATCTGGGCATCTAGTCCAGCTAGTTTTCTGGTGGACGTTATCAGACTTGCTGAACCGTGTTAGCTCTTTGACAATTTTCCTTGTGTATGTTTGATTTGTTTTTCTAATACACTCATGAATTGCCAACCTCAAGCTGTTTTGATGCTTGAAATAGAGCATTTGTAACGTTCATTACATGCTATTCGTAGACAGTGTTCGCTTCAAAAGCATGTTTTTCAGATCACTGTTTAAGCTTAGTTTCAAAACTACATTTCCTTTGCTCCTGTGACGATTCAGCTACGTAGTTAATATTAGAAAATAATATTAGAAATTAGTTATTTCGTCATTCAGAGAAATACGAAATCCGGTAGTCGTGTCCTTCATTATTGTGTGCTCGAACAAGGTGATAAATAGTATGATGTACGTACATACAATGACTATCAAATCCATCACAAGGACAGCTATGAAACGCGATAATATTATCAAAGCCAATACTTTAAATACTTCTTAGTTTGCTCAAGTAAATATTACATCGCATTAGTTAAAAGAGGCATATTTTTCAACCAAAATAGATTTCTTTTCAATACATGCTTACAAATCTAGCAGTCAAGTTTTTAACCTGCTCATACTATCATGCCTCTGCGTATGCATTTTTTTGTTATCACTGAGTTCAAACAGAAAGAAGTATCAAAGTTGATAAGAAGTTTGCAACCCTCTCCCTTCAGGGGACGCAAATTAATCTGGTTAATTCATCGTTCAGATACAAAAATTACAACCTTCTTTAATTGCTTATCTCTGAAGACCCAAAATATCAATCTACGCCAACGCATTTGACTATTGACATCCTTGCTTCATTTGTAGATATGCGTCTCGAGTGAAGCTCATCACGAATGATGCACAGAAAAATTCCGATAATAAAGAAATTTCAAGATTGAAAGCGGTGAGTGTTGCAAGTTCTCTCATTCCCTATTAAATTGTTTTTCTTTGATTAACCAGTGCATGACTCAAGTTAAATATGAAGAAAAAATGTGAAAAAATTGTCGACGATGAAAACTTGAGTGTGCGTTCGTATGGAGCGACAATGCTATTGAAAAAAATTTTCCAATAGTGAAGTTTGCCTTAATACAGATTCGAAGCCTTTGTGTACCTATCATAATTTAGAAAAGGTAGAAATACAGATAACTTATCAATACTTCAGTCACTAATCAAAATTCACAACGTGCATTTCCCTTACTGCATTTGATGGTAGTTGGAAAGAGCCAATATTGGATGATGGTGGTTTTATTTTCTTTTTCTTATTTCTTACAATTAATTTCAGTTAACATCCGTTAACTATCTTCAGGTAAAAGGGAAGGAAATATGGTCTAGTATAAAATTTAAAATTCACACCGACGTCTATGTCATAATAACATAATACTGAATACAAAAGTGGGAAGGGCTATGGAACAGGTAGTATTGGGTTACATAGTACTGAAATTAATTGTAAGAAATAAGAAAAAGAAAATAAAGCCACCATCATCCAATATTGGCTCTTTCCAACTACAATCAAATAATGAAAAATAGCCAAGATAATATATTCAAATCCCTTACTGCATTTATAAGAAAGAAGTTTTGTTTGCCGCTGACTTTTCTGATGAAATATGAAAAACACATTTTGATTAGGTTATACTGTTTTTATATTAAAGGCAGCAAAAATGAATTTTTCCAAACACACAAACATGAAAAGCCATGAAACTTATAAGATATGCAAAAAACGCTGAGCACTTCGACATTCGTTTAACAAATATCTATTAATATCGTGTTATTACATAACTCGCACAATAACTTATTGAATTACAAAAAGTTCGGAGCTGTTTCAACATACATAACATTGATCGTATTGCATCTTTGACAGATCAAACTCCTTAAACCAATTTGATAGTGCAATATGTTGCATTGTTCATCTTACATTTTGCTTTTTTGAAATGTTGCGAATATCTCAACATTGTACCTAAGCGACTCAGATTACCTTGTAAAATCACAGAAGCGCCAAATGGTGAAAAATTGATTGAAAAGTGAATAAAACTAATATCGTCACTTCAATTTCAAATGGTGATAGAACAGAGGAAACATTATGAAACATTGATTCATGCAACATCAAATCATAAAGAAAAACTGTGATGTTATCAAAACATTTAATTTCACTTAAAGTAACAAATTTTGTGATGTTGTAAATGTCATTATTTCGACATGCAATAACTGATTTGAAAAAGTGGTCCACTGAATATTCTAAGCGATTTGCAAAGCATTAAAAAATAATTGAAAGATTGTTGAAGCATAAAATTGCACATGATTTTACTCGTAGTGTACATATTTGGATATGTTAATACAATATAAATGATTTCGAACGTGATCACTATTTAGGAACCATGTGTTATCATATATTATCGCCGGCACACGAAGTAAAAATATATAATTGGGAGTTCCACGCTAAATCGTCCAGATCGAAAACTCGCCTGAATACAAATACATTTTGTTAGATAAAAGTAGGTAGCGGACGGATTGGAGAATTTTTATAACTTAATTTTTAGCAATTGCTTTATATCAACAGTTGTATTCAAGCTTTGCGAAAATGTCTTGTCTGGCATTTTCTAGATGTGCAATAAATTGGTCCACTGTTCAATATGTACTGCACATGTTTTCATGAATTGCTGCTCTGCTTTAGCAACTTGAACATCAACAAGCATGTCGATTTCTTTGTAGATTATTTCAAAATTGAAGAAAGGAGAAAATGTTGCAGAAGACGATGTTGATTAAAAAGACCTTAGAAAATTTAATTTCATAATTTTCAGAACAATCTTCAGCTCTGATTTTCTCGTGCTCATTCTTTTATTTGAATGCTTTACCAAAAAATGCGATTTTCTACAATGACTTATTGACAAGTTTCTCTGAATAAGCCATGATATCCCATTGAAATATCTCTCGGTGAGGCACAGACAGAATAAAACCCATTCATTTAGCATGTGTGGGGGCTTTATGAATCTTTCATTAAGAGTTTTTTCCGAAACTGTCAGTGAGCACAATAAATGCAAATATTGAAGCAGCGATATTGTTAGCAAAATTCATTATTTTTCACTTTTCAAATAGTTTCAAAATATCAAGATACTGTCGGTGCATGCTTCCTTTTTCATGTTATCACCTGCTGAAGGATAAATTAGAGCTGTGTATTTACTATTTGGTCTATTTTTTTTACTAATTCAACTTTTCAACCATTTTATCATTTCATCTTTTTGTACAAGAACTTTTGCTTATGCGTATTCAGAAACAATCATTGAATATTGTGAATCCTGTTTGTATATTTCATTTATTGTCAGCCAAGATGATGCCCTGTCCTGATTGAATTCTTTTATCATTTTGTAAACCGTTCCCTTACGTCCTGATATTTTCACTGTCCATTGTTTCCACCAATCCAATATCTTCAGTGTAGACCGAAGTAATGCTGACTAATATTTTGGTCACATTTGAAAAAATGTTTAGCTTTCTGTCCTTATATTTTCTGTTAATAAAAGATATTCTGAAGAATGTCGCTTTGATACTATAAGAACTCACCAGTAACATAGGAAACAACGTTATTTATCATGTAGTCACATTCTTAATAACAATAACTTAAAAAATATTGTGAGAACAGAAATTTTGTTCCTTGTTTATTAATTTCAGTCCGGCAGTCAGAGCGAGTTTCTGAAGGGAAATAGGTCGAAAATGATACTTTTATGGAATGATGCACACCCTATGCCTACTACAAAATATACTGGTCTACTTGGTTCGTCTTCTTGTCAGACAAAATCAAAAAACAAAACATCCTAATCCAACTGGACGGAAACTGCAGATTTTGGTCAAAATGAAATTAGATGTGTTTTCGCTAATCAAATTAAAAACACTAGATCTAGAGCCAAATGGTTTGAGGTCATTTCCAATAATGTGCATTTATTACGTTCAGTTTTCTGAACCTCAATGTATGCGAGAACGTGGTTTAGTTGGGATAAAATTGCAGAAGATGCTCGTGTTTGCCGACATTAGGAGGTTTCCAAAATCTGAAGGTGTTAAGTTTTTCCATAATCAAGGAATTTTCCTACACTGAAAGAAATTTCAAAGACTGCACTCAGTGAACGATAACATCAGTAAAGTTATGCGAAATTGCCAGCGTTGATAAGCAAGGGTTGATTCAAGCTTTCGAACGCAGAGATAAAATCATAATAACCCCTCCCCACCGACTCCCCATTTTTAAACCCTCAAGAGGGCGCATTTTCATGCTTCAAAATAGTAATAATATCTTTAATGCTTCACATGGTTACAGTCGGTGAACGCATTACAAAAGTACAAGATCATAGATTACAATATTTTATAAATGAACAACGAAAGCGTTCAGTTTTTGCGATGGTGGACGCAAAGTGCCATAAAACGGCAACTAGCAGCATCGCAATCGATGTTTGGCGATAAAAAATCTGCTCGGAATTTGCAAATGAACTTAGCACAATATCGCGTTGTTATTTGTTAAGATCTTTGCATCTCCTGTTGAAACGTTACAGCTGAAAAGTGAGCGCTAATTCAAGTGATTGATACAATGCAGGGATGTGGAGTCGGAGCCCCATCAAATGAAAGGACTCCAGACTTCGGCCTATAACTAGACCCGAGATATAATACAAACAAATTATTTATTCTCGTGTATAGCTGTCACTGTCTTGATGTCAACTTTCTCCATCAAACAAAAGTACAGAGACAGCAGTACATGCAAAGCTTGTAATAGTTGAGGGAATGAACCGTGACAGTGAAAAAAGGATTGTCTTTCACTCGGTGACTTAGTAGAGAACACAAGCCCTCCTATCCTCGATCACACCTACGCGCCAAAGGTCACATCAGAGACAAAAATGAAATACTAGTTTGTTTGAGAACATTACCTCTAACCCTCACGTTAATCGTGTGTGATGGCTCCTCTAAAGCGCATATTAAAATGGAAAGTGTGGGAGGATGGCTGGTAGAGACTGGAGAAAAACCATGTGAAGCACACATCAACAAGATGGAAGGAGCCTAGTCGCATGCATCCAACTGAAAGCGACATTAGATCAACTTTCATCGAAATAAGATTGATAATTGATACAGCAATGATCACAAAATATAGGTTCAGGTAAGCCTATAATGATTTATGATGTGGGTTACCAGTCAATTTTTCAAAAAAGGCTTTTTGTACTTGACACCTGAGTCGGAGTCCTATCAAAATGATAGGACTCCGCATCCCTGATACAATGCACTTGTGGTACAATGCTCGCCTTTCCACATCATATAGATCTGAGTTCTATTCCTGGTTTGAGAAAAAACTGTCTTTGGGCGAGCCGTGGCCGATAACGAAAACCGTCAGCAGGCCTTACTTTATTTTATCAAAAATATTGATCGTGCATAGGCCAAGTGCTGTCAAAAATTAATGGCAATTATTTTGTGCTAAGCAGTCAATTAATTTACAGGTTACAGGAAGCAATTAATTAATTGCAATTAAGTCAATTGATAAGCTGCAATTATTTATGTCACCCTGATTAGACCAATTTTTGGATTTTCGATGCATGCATAAGTCGCAGCATAGGCCCATATAGCTATTCTCAATTTGGGATGTATGTGGACCTGCCATATTACATAGCTATTCTCTAGGGATGTTTCGAATAATATTCATAAATTTGATTACATACCGCATGCGTTCATGCATGTTGATAATCGCTTAGTGAACAAATAAGTGAATGTATGAATAATCACACGAGCCTATAATAAGAGAAAGTATTAAAAGTCATCATACAAGTACTGCGTGTTGTGTGACAAGTTATGCGCAAAATAATAACTTGTCTAATAGTGATCTAGAATCTTTAAAGTTATGTGAAAAAACATGTGTATTATCTTAAAATGATCATTAATGGTGCATGCATTTCCTACTATGGTAGGCTAATAGTGATGAAGGCATTGCAGGTTAATTGCATGAATTGGACGATTTCATGAAACTCAGTTCAACGAAGTTCAGACTCGAGTCTTTATTCTTTATGATATGCTTAGATGCCCCTCTACAAAGAGAGCCATCTAATGAATTCATGTACCAATTTCGTAATCAGATAGCTCAATCAGGGCATTTGAACGAATGGTCTGAACGAACAGCTGAATAGCATTTTTTCATTTTTCTGATGAACGAATTATCGAACGGCATGTTTGAGAAGCCGATGAACGATGATCGGAACGAACGGCTTTTTTGCTTGATGAGAACGTGATTGAACGGTCCCCGGAAAACCCGGTAAAGGAAATAATGGCCGCATTAACTTTCCAAAATTGCTTTTTTACGCACTCTGACTTCAATAAAGTAGTATTTTGGAATTTGAAAAATATTTAAGTGCCAATTTGGGCATTGGGCTTTCGTGATGGTGAACCTCGGAAAATTCGATAAAAGAAAATGCTCTTCGAAATTGCTTGTTTAAGCTTTAAGACTTCAGTTCAGTGACATTTCGTGGATAAAATGACAAGAGACTTGCTACAAAATTATGCTTCCACCTCGTGTTATTGATTTAGTAATCCGAAAATACATGCATGTACTACTCATGAATTGACTCAAAAATCTACGGGTCTGTTCTATTAAAGATGTTTCTGAATCCTCACAGTTAGCAAGTAAATGTATAAAATTATTACTTATGCTTATTTAATCATCATAAGGTGCACTAGAATACATGACTCAAACAGCTGCTATTTTCAGGAGAACCGTTTTCGATGTTTAGACGGAGTGTGCTACAAAGCCCCTCTACCTGCCCCCAATGCAAAATCAGCATGAAGTTATTGAACGATTCCCAATGAGCTCAGCTCGATATAACTACATATCATCGAATAATCTACAGCCTATGGATAATTTTATTCAACTGTTTCAAAGACAACTTTCTTCATTTCGCTCAAAAATTTTGTATTCAAATTTATAATGCACTATTCTCGTGCAGCTTTGTCACTTTCTATTAATCGTGCCAAGACATCACGCGGTGCAAGATCCCATCTTTATTGTGAAGAATTTTCATGAAACCAGAAAATTGCTGTTCAGCTGCATGTTCGACGTTTGGAAGAAGTAGAGCGGTCTGATCACAGCAAATATCTTCATATAAAATCCATGGTCAGCGCGGTCTAATTGTTTGGGCAGGCATTTCCTTAAGCCATTTTCTTTGTGGAGCCACTCTTTCGAGAATGTGGTAAAATCTTCCTTTCTATGCTGTATAAAATATACCGAATGTCAAGGAGGATAGGAATATCTTCATGCAGGATGGAATGCCAGCGCAGTACTACAGACCCATAGTAAATTATTTAAGCAGCAATTTTCCTGAATCTTGGATTGACCGTTATGGCAGCTTATGGAATGGCTTCCAAAACCACCAGATTAAATGCCTTGTGACTTTTTCTCTCTTGGGCACGTTTAAGAAATGGTGCACTAGAGTCGTCCTATGTACTTGGATGAACTGGAAAACAAGAAACTTGCACCGTTTTTCTGCAGATCGACGAGTGATTGTGTAGAGATATGCTCTTGCGCAGTTGACCGAAGAATTATATTGAGTTCGGGCAAATGGTGAGCAAGTAGAAAATAAATGCTATAGTGGCGCTCGTGTTAGCAACTGTCTTCCTTTGAGTCAATTGACTTACAGAAATTAATCATTGAGCCACTAATTGCTATTGCATCAACAACTTTTTTGAAATTATTACTGAGAGAATCCGTCACGTTACATAAACAAAATAATTTTTAATCGATGTCGAACCGAATAAATAACGACCAAAACTATCGCATTTGCTCTAATATGAGAAACTAAGTTCTATATGTGTCCAAATATTAGCCTACACATTGCAACTTAACACACTATTTAATCTGAAATGAGATGAGAGCAACATTTGATACAATACACTACGGGGTTTCTGGATTTTTAGCCGTCATCAGTGCAGTATACCTGTAAAGAACCGATAAACTCACATGCAGACAAATCATCATCCGAAATGCAAACACCTACAATTAACTAATTAAAGAATGCAGTTCAAATCTCATTCTCTAGACCCTGTTTCCTAAATTTTAAATTCGCTACACCGATGCAAATAGCTAATTCGTGTTTGCATTTGATACACAACGTGAGCTGCTGGATTAATTTCCACGCACATCCACCTACCGATGGTCTGTGGAGTGAGTTGCTGATTTACTGCACTGATGGCGACGAAAAAGCCAAGAACGCTTGCAGTTTAGTCTGAAGAATTATTTTGCAGTTCAACCCTTTCATCAGTGATTGTAGCTCCGGCAATTATTCAAATCAAACTTTTCTCTCATCTCTTGTATTTCAGACATATGCAACAAAAGACAATATGTCGAAAAACAACTTTTGGCTTTTGAGCAAGATTATGACAGCTATTTGATGAAAGCTGAGCCGGCATGGTATAGATAAACGCTACATCAACACGAAAAGAAATCCTGATCATTTCTGCAGTTGTTTGCAAGATTTCAATTTTCGTTGGTGTCTTCGCCGAAATTTAGCCGCTTTTGCAATAAGTAATCGCACAAAATATTCTTTCGTCAATCCCTTGTGTTCCCGAAAATTTTTGGAAGATGTTCATTTCACATTTTTCTGGCAGACGCTTCTTGAAAGACACGTTTTGGAGAGCATCAAAGCAATCAGAACTCAATTCATAATAGCTCCATCAATAACGCATTACAACTTTTTCATCAAGCATTCCCACCTAAATTGATATATTATTTCGAAACCTTGATTACTTGCGTTTCGTCGTCTCTTCAGGATTGACGAAAGGATCACTGAGTTCCGTGTAGAAGAATCTTCTGCTCAAGAGTCAAGCGGATTTTTAGAAAGTATTTGCTTTGAATTTGATCACCCTTAAAAATTGCAGGGTTTTAGGGTCCCCAATCTGCATAGCCCCGTTCAAAATTTTCTACAGTTATTCATAATCTAAAAAGGCTCCACATGCTTATCTTTAAGGGTCCCGGTCTCGATCCTATAGGCCCAAAAGGATTTTGTTTTTGAAGAGTTCTTTTTAGACATGTAATTATAATTACATGTCTAAAAAGAACTCTTCAAAAACAAAACAGTTGCCGTTTACAATCTCAAAGGGTTGCGTCACAAAATCTTATGGGTCCCTTTCAAAATCTAAATATGGCTCCGTTCACAAACTTGAAGGGCTCCTAACGATCCTGAAGGGGCCCCTTCGCAGTCTCATAAGGACCCCTCGCCATCTTAAAGGGTTTATTCGCAATCTCAAAAGAGCCCCCTTCAATAGTTCAAAATCCAAATTATGTTCCTTGGCAAAACATTTTCTCAGTACTTTGTTTATTCTAAAAAAATTCCGGTAATCCGCATATAGGTTGCGAGTGGTTTACAATTTCACTCCCTCAATCAATTCAAACACCCTGTTATGACTTTGAAAGTGAATGCCTATCTCTAGAGCACCCTTTAGGCAATGAAACCTACAATAATTATGCGGTATTTTCACTACATTCTATTTGGATTATCCACTACATCACTGCACTAAAAGGCTGAATTATACAAGTTGAATAACATACGTTGACTTTTTTGCAAAGTCATTGTATTTGTCAACCAAAGAAATAAATTCATTCCGTCTGATGTACATTACGTTGTAATAACACATAAGTGCTTATTAAAATTAGGACAATATTACCAGATATCATAAAAACTCAGATTGCTTGACGCGACTTTGTACTTTGTAATTCGAGTGGTAGATGACAACCTCGTATGCATATGTAACATTTCAATGTTTCATTACAAACAGAGAAGGCACACATATCGTCTATCACAAACAGATCTGACCATATGAAACAATCTGAAGGAAAATCAGCGATTTACTTTCTTGATTCTATCAGTTGTATGCCAAAAAGAATAAACATGTGGTAAATTAAACAAAAATACGTATAAATCAAAAGCACAGTTGCATGTAGGCCATCATAATGCAGAGCAGCATAGCTCAGAATAAGAGAAAACTTACAAATCAAAGGAAGTAATGGGTAGATAATCAAGGAATGTTTATAGAGTCGGAATCAATGATTTACGTTAACAGACGCACTACTTCAGCCGTGTAATAAAATAATTCTCATATATAATCGTTCGGAAAATACAGACTCATCAAACATTCAGACAAATTTACACACAGTGTTGATGTGATGGTCACATGAGCTAATATGCAGATGGCTGTGGTATTTAAAACGATTTTAAGACAAATACAATCAATGACGCTTTCTGCAGTGTCAAACATGCAGTCAGTAAGACAATCTGACATTGTCTACTATAATTAATTTGGACATGTTCATGCTGTCACTTACATCAAGTCCTATGACCTCGATAAATTAACTCACACAACAATAAAAAATCAATGTACACTTTTGTACAGTACATGACTCGATGATGATTTTATGAATTATTGATTTTAAGAAAATGATAAAATTGTTTATAAACAAAGACACTTTCTTGACTTATGACCATGGCTCAGATATTTATTACAACACAACAAGATCGTTCTCTGATTGAAGATATACAAAAGACATACATTTGAAGGATAGGGAAATCAATATGTTATGACCTTTTCAGAAAAGACACAAAATAAATGCAAACTATAAATGTAAATTAATTCAGCTTGTGATACATACAAATATCACATTGACGAATCAGATGTAGTCTGAGCATCACCGACATCTGGTTAGAGATTTCTACAGGACTCGAGGTCGTGGCGCATGAGAATGCAGGAAACTCATGCAAATTTTTTGAAAAATATGCATGAAAAGAGAACATTTTGGATTCCAAAATCCACGGAAAACTTCGAGCCCTGGATTTCGAGTATAGTTAGCTGAACTGACCATTTGATCTTACCAATTTGACAGTTCAAGAGTTCAGTAAACCAACAACATGGTTTCGATGAATTTTGTAATTACAACATTGATAATTATAATGCAAAACAAAATTTAGATGCTAGCATCCAATAAGTTACTGGTCAATATAATTGATCTAAACTTCGATTCGAACGATCTGATTCGTCAATAGTGTTCTTCACCAGCTGCTTCCGTCCAAACGCCACTTTGGTTGCTCAATGCATTAAACAAAGATAAAATGTTGATGAAAATGATAACAAGACAAAAACAAAAAATGTACAAGTCGATGAATGGGAGAGCATCTTTAATACTTTTACCAATGTCTCACTTTCACCCTTAAAGGGCCACTTACAAGTGCAGGTCATCAAGAGAGTACTTTAATACTTTACTCCAAAATACAGTGAATAGAAGTTTTGCTATAATGGGCATTAGGGCAGGCTGAGGTAAGGGGGGAGAGGTAGGGTCATTCACGTGTCACAATCTTCTTCAGTGTATGCACGATTTCTAAAGTCGCGAAAAATGTCATTCACTGTTTCATCACCTGCCAAAGAATCTTCTCGACTCGCTTCATTCAATGCCAGCATGCGCAAAATGGTGACAATATCAGCATTTCCAGTGTTAAGCGCTAAATCGAGAGGTTTCTGACCATTGTTGTCTTTAGCATTTAGCAACAGGTCACATCGTTTTGCAAACAGAGTGACTTGAAATTTATGTTGTCTCAAGCAGGCGTAATGAAGAGGTGACCGTCCTTCAGCATCTTCCGAATTCAACTACAATTGAAATTTAACATAAGTATTAATTAACTAAATGGTAATGAAATACAAGCGAAAATATGCACGCGAGAGGAGCAAGAAATCAACTTTCCTTGAAATGCTCAAAACGAGTTTCGAAATTAGGATTACTGAAATCACAACTACTGGTATTAAGCATTTTGGGTAGAGTTTAAGTAAGTTGTAATAAAATCATGGAATGGAAATGAAATCAATTGGTCAGTGATTGACAAGGCTTCAACCACAGAATTAGACAACTTGCTCTGTGGCATCAACCAATTTCTTAGAGTATCTGTTTCGAAAACACAAGCATAGCTTAAGAATATCGACCGGCGCTGTGGCCTTGTGGTAGAGCGCTCGCTCTGCGTCCGGGAGACCTTGGTTCAAACATTGGTCGGGTCAAACATAAGACTGTCAAAAAAGGTACACTCTACATTCTTGCTAAACACTCAGCACGAAAAGAATGAGAATGGGATAAATAACAACTCGGCCACACGAAAGAAAAACTCTGTGTCTAATGTGCTTCCGAGTATAAACAAAGTTAATTCTAATTCATTTTTATTTTGTTTGAGCGCTACAATTTTCATTATTTAAAATTGCGAATCAGACAGATGCAACAATAGGTCATTCAATGAACAAACTCGTCCTGGAGAGGCAGGAATCACGGAAATTATAACGGTCGATTATTTGGCTAGTTGATTGGGTACTGTTTAATAAAACTCGAAATCTAACTTTTGAGCAAAGATGATCAGGTTTTTTAAATTTCGATTTAATTTCAAGAATTTGGCCAGCCTTTTCTTCCACTGAACTTACATGTACATGAAGAAAATTAGATGAACTCGTAACATTCATTATCTTGAGCGCTCCAATCAGAACATAACGTCATTACACAGAAGGATTCTAAACACTATCGTAATGAAAGTAATAGACAGTCAAATGAATGACTGAGAAAAATTTACAAAGTGAAATCGAGACTTTCAGGAAATTAACATAGACAATATGAAAGCAAAAAAAGTACGCTAAGTCCATGGCAGCAGCAAGTAACTGATGCACTCCTTCGATAAAATTATTTACTTTTTTCAGTTCTTTTTGTGTGAGGGTGGGTGTGTTTTAATAACAATTTCACTTCTATTGCTATTAAAGTTGAATTGATTGAGCCATGGTTACAAAATCATAATTGAAGGATGCAATGAAGTGTTTTCTCAAGTGATCAGCTTTAAGTCGGTAATTAAAAATATTTTTTCTCTCATTATGAAATTCATCAATTGTATGAAAATTATTTTGATTAGCGAATTATAAAATTCAAATGGATGAAGAAAATAAGAAATTGAACAGAAGGCGAGAGATAATATGTAGCAAATTGATAAAGTAGAAAGTTTTCGAAAAAGATATTCAAGCAAATTTTTAGATGAAAAGTCAAAAGCAGTTTCAAAGATAGGTAAGTAAATCAAAAATTGACTTTTTTTAAACCTTTCCCTCGATTTAAAGTATTTTTTGGCTAGCAAGTTGTCTTCCTCTATTTCAGCTGATTCTTATGTCAAGTTATATGTCATGATTTAATTCTGAACTATTTCAGATTGACCTATTTATATAAAGACCATTATTCATCGAGGTTGAGCTTGCTTTGTTTTCGATCAAAGCGGATTAGACATGAATGATAGTAGAAGTTCACCAAAGGAATCCAACAGAGAAATATTATGAATCAGCAGACCTTGTGTTCTGGTCTAATAATCATTATATAACCCCTTAAATAAGAGTTCCTCTCAGACTTTGGAATAGAAACTATAGAAATATTTACTGAATAAAAAGCATACAAAATGAAACATGTAGTAACGATTACCAGACAACCTACCTGAGTACCATTCAGTAGAAGCAATTCACAAGCCGCTAAAGAACCGCTGTCAACTGCCCGATGTAAGGGAGTTTTATTTAAGTCGTCAGGGTCTTTCCAGTTTGGATTCGCTCCATGAGCTAGTGCACTTAACATAACAGGCAAACAGCGCATCCGAGAAGATCGATGCAAGAGTTGATTCGGCGTCAATTGTATCAGCTCAGCAGCTAATTGTTCAATACTCTGAAATTTAAATGCCATTATTTGAATCGCTTACATTAGATGTTCAGTAACGAGATCAAACGCGAATGAGTTTACTTTCTGATGTCGCATAATCACGATAATTAACGACATTTTTCTTATATATTAACGAAGTCATCAGTATGAAAACATCATGAGTGAAGCTATATGAACGTGTTTGTATGCCGATGGACCTTCGACATCTAAATATCAAGGAATGTACATTACAACATCTTCCGTTCCTTATCAGGTTGTGACGTTTTCAGTCAAGCCTGACGATGTTTAGATAATCTATTTGTATCTTTCACTCTAAGACTATCACCACCATGACGAACGTGTAAGGAGGATTTGATGCTAAATAGAATCTTTGTAGAGAGAATTATGGAAGTTGTCTTACAAAACAAGGTTTATAGCAATGTGCTTTCCATCGCCAGTCACTGTGATGGTTCCTTATTTCTCGTGGTCATCATACTTCTGCTGGTCTTTAATTAGACTGATGATTTAATTTAATGTAGTTCCAGCATTTGAACCATATATTATTGTAAGTTATGATCATAGCAACATACTTAACAGTTCATAAGCTACTATGAAGGTGACATGGTGACCTTCATATCTTGTTTACAAGGTGCAATCACATCACTTCATGAAGCCATTTACTGGACTTACGAGACTCCATAATTAAACAGTTTTGCATCATACAGTTCTCCAGAGATTTCTATTTCCCATACTTTGCTGTTGCTCATGATATTTTGATTTGTGGCTTCATGTCCTTTATAAAAAAACAAACATTGAATTAAAAAATAAATTAACATCCATCATGGTAAAAATAGACAACACCAGATTTCTTTATTCTTTTGTGATCAGATGTCATAAAATCTTAATGAGAAATCAATGCAAAGCCTCGATAACACGATATAGTTATGGAAAATATCACTTTTTCTCAGCCAAGTTAGTTATTAGTTAGTTATTAGAGCCGTCCATAATACAACAAAAACAGTCTCGCAAGAAATCTCATTAGTTCAATTAAACCAAGAAACCAAAAAATCAACCCCAAAAAATTAAATGACTGATTGATTTGAATGCCGAAATAACTAAATTCATAGCGTTTTGGACCAGAGCGAATCCACAGATGCGTAATTTTAACATAATTCAATGAGCGACAAGTGACATTTCAAGCATTTGAAACGAGAAAAGAATGATTCATAATTCAAACTTCTAGTTTCCTAATGCGGTTCATAAATGTAAGCAGCATTTTCCAGAATGACACTACAGTAAGTAAATACGCTGACAAACTTCTGCACCGGCATCAATAATGACATACGCAGGAAGTTCAAAATGGTAAATGAATTCCTGTTCAGATACAAACTCTATATTCGACTGACTTTAAGACTTTGACAATCACTGGAGATATATGTGAAACATCTTAGTACATATTCGAGAATTTCGAAGATGAAAGTGATGAAATCAAGTCATATTAAGATATAACTTCAATGAATTGGTATCATCAAGCTAGATGAAAATCATATCATGAAATATGCATTATTTCCGATGCGATTTTCTCCTCCATTAGAAGCCACAACTGCAAAGGTTGTAGTAATATTACTTGACTTTGTATACACTGCGGTGAAGCTACTATATGATGGAGCACTTGTGAATTGAACTACAAATTAAGCATTCTCAGTACACTATATTTTTTTATCAAATACTCCAATACAACAGTTTATCATTTACATCTAATCATGATTACGGGCTTAAATCCTTCGACTTATGTGCCGCCTTCCGGTCATATTTCTTACATAGATGCTCCGCCGTCGAAATGTCTGAAGCTGATCCCAATTAGATTTTGAAGTTATTGCTTGACGACTCTTCGACGAGACAAAGAACATACCTGCAATAAAATGACAAGATTTGATAATACTGCGGATCTAGCCACTACTGGGTCACCGAAATCAGCGCATAAAGTAGCAGCGTTTTTGCAGAAATTGTCTCCAACTTCTCAGAATTCTGATCAACCTTGCAGTTCCAATATCGTGAAAAAGCTATCAACGTTCGAAGGGAAGCCTCTAAGTGTGGTTATGACACCAGCCAGAGCTAACACTAAGCCTGAAAATTCGTCGCAATTATTTTCTTTTGATGACATCTTCAAAATGGAAACTGACATGAACCGAAGTTGCAACCAGACTCTTCGCCTCGCCTCACATTTGCGAACTGGAACTGCGAAGAAAAAAGTGATTGAATCGAACTTAAAACCAAAGCTGCATGATCAAAATCACAAGATGAATGCTTTCCTTTCGAACACTCAATCTGATTTTTTCGTTTTCCAAGGAGAGACAAGAGAAAATTCTTCAAGACCAATTGTTTATTGCTAAGACATTGACGGTCTACTAACCTTCCTCACTTGTGAACGCCAAATGGATGTCTGATTTAGATATCAAGATCGATTTAGATGGCGGTGACGGCTTTCTAAAAATTCGCATGAACCTTTTGCACTACATACGATGGGTGAATCTGCTTGGAGATCAAAGTACAAAGATGACATTGCATCCCGAAATTTGAAAGATGCTGGCGTTAAGAAAATGATTGTTCTCGCTATTGTGCCTGCGATTCAAGAGAATTACAATAACGTTCTACAATTGTGGATGCTTCTGAGACTTGCAATCAAACTTCCGCAGAAGTTAGTTTCCTGTGACCTGAAACGTGTTATTGGGGTTGATGTCACATGGCTCAGCTCACCCATACAGCAGAAGTTAGTTTCCTGTGACCTGAAACGTGTTATTTGGGTTGATGTCACATGGCTCAGCTCACCCATACAGCAGAAGTTAGTTTCCTGTCACCTGAAACGTGTTATTGGGGTTGATGTCACATGGCTCAGCTCACCCATACAGCTGGTGTGACGCTCAGCAACCGAACCTTCGCGAACGAGGCCACTCTAGGACTTTGGGAAATTTGCGCAGTAAATCTTGGAGCTGGTTTGATTCAGGCTCAATGAAGAAAACAGTAAAAGATCATAGCAACGTTGGGCATATGCCTATTTTAAAAGGTGGTCCGAATACTGAAGTTCTTGACATTCTGTCTCGTCCGGAACTTCTCATGATGGGTACTTTTAATAGCGTATTTTCTGGACTTAAGAAGAGTTGGCCTGATGTTAAGCGATGGGCAAAAGCTTGTCATGTTGAGGAGGATGGATATCATGGTGGAAATTTCAGTGGAAACTCGTGCAAGTTGCTTGTCTAGATTAGATATTCTACGATCGATGTGCCCACTAAAGTGTTTGCCTGAGGTACTTTCTAATTTGCGCCATGTCCTGCATTCGTGTTTGGTACTAAACTTCATTCTCATTTCTTAAGCATTATTAAAAATTTTAAGAGATACTGCCTCGACCTAAACAATCGTGTTACTCTAAAGGTACACGCAATTATTTTTCATGATCCGGATTTTTGTCAGAAGAAAGGCATCGGCAATTCAGTCCATACATGCTGACTTCAAGCAAACATGGAAAAAGTTCAAAGTACATCTCACTCATCCTGAATATTCTTTGCGCTTATTCGGTAGTGTTGTAGATTAGCAAGCATGTTTGAAAATTCGAAAATATTTCTTTTTAGAGTGTAGACTACTAATTGATATTTCATATTCAATGTTTCTAATAAAGCATTATTTCTATGAAGAGTTTCGCTATTGTCACACTTACTCATGTAGGCATGGCACGTCTACGTAACATTGAATTTTGATCTTTGCATATAAGAGTTAAGTAATAATTTGGTTTTCCGTCACTCTTGGTCGCCATTTAGAATACAAATTTTCACATTTTACAAATATTAGTATACTACAGGGTGGGCGCTGGAAGGCTGAAGGATTAAACATTGTAATGATAAAAGGAAAACAAGTTATTTTTTCATCCAGCTATATTGTCATCAAAGTACAATATCAGGAGTTTATGATGTCTACGTATGAAAGATAATGTCCTTCAAATGGCCACCATTTTCTTGTTTACAGATAATAGCTCTCTGCAGAGCATTTTCCATCACAGAATTCAGCACATCTGGTTCAATTTGAAGCACTTCTGCACGGATATTTTCTTTCAACTCCGCAATTGTCTGCGGATTGTTGACGTACACTCTCTTTCAAATAACCCCATAAGAAATAATCGGGGGCAGTCAAATCTGGTGACCGGGGAGGCCACGGGAAGTCAGCTTTTCTGGATATCAATCGGTCATTGAAAATGTCACGCAGAAGGGCCATCGTCAAACCGGCGGTGTGCGCGGTCGATCCGTCTTGCTGGAACCAGACCTGTTAGTTGCCTGCAACTTCCGGCAGCAAAAAGTTCTCTATCATTGTACGATAAAGTGCACCAGTCACTCTCTCTGGATGTCCCTCCTCATCCTCAAAAAAGTATGGCCCGATTATTCTTTCAGTCATAATTCCACACCAAACAGTGCATTTTGGTGAATGTAGACGGTGTTGATTGTGTTTCTTGGGTTGTCAGAACCCCAAAATCTCGCATTCTGCTTATTGACAAAGCCATTCAGATAAAAGTGAGCTTCGTCGCGCATAATGAGATGGCTCAAGAAATAAGCATTGTTTCTTGCCAACTGTTCAAATCGCATGGCATAATTCAAACGAGACTGATAACCTGTTTTGGAGAAGAGACTGAACTGCTTGAATTTTGTAAGGAAACATTCCTAAGTCTTCCTTCAGTATTGCGCGCAATGTTGTTCTTCTGATGCCAAGTTGAATTGATCGACGACGTGTAGATGCTGTTGGAACGGTTCTGTTCGAACGGTAGGCTCAGGTCCCCGTTTTGGAAGATCTGCCACTGACCCACTTTCCTCAAATCGCCTCATGAGATTTCGAATCATATTCTCACTTGGAGCATCTCTTACATTAAAATGTGTTCGATAATCTCTTTGGGTTTGAACGATTGATCTTCCATTTGAATAATAAAATTGAACAAGCTTCACTCTTTTTTCAATATCGTAACTTGACATCGCAGCCTTGATCGCAATCAGTGTTGAATAATGATTCAGACTGTCTGAAAGTTAGAACAGAGTTCAGCATGCACAATTGTACGTCAAGCACTCCATTGCCTTATTGTTCTGCTACAGAAATGCGTGAAAGAAATCAAATTGTTTTCATGACTTAATGAAATGATCTGGATTGATTTCTTGATATTACTGAATTTCATGTAAATACATCAATCAATTATATCGAATTACATTCAGTTGCAATAATACGCAAAGCATATAACAAATTGATGCTACAATTGCAAATAATGTAAACTCCCGAACGCATAGTTTCCGAAAAATACAGACTTGGCCTGTAAATAAATCGACAAATGACTATTGCAGAGCCTGAAAATCCTTCAGCCTCCCAGCGCCCACCCTGTATATCTTGCACATATCTAATTTTTGAATTAGGCTATTTGATAAAAAATCAAAAATTCAAAAATTTGAATATTCTCACAAGGGGCCTCCACGACTTTTTCGTAATTGCCCTTAAAATCTTTCTATAGACTTAAGAAAACAAACCGTAAAAAATTAGAAGTGGTAGATGACTTTCGACTGAATCATATTTCAAACCTAACGTGCATCCTGTGACATCATTCTAACAATATTCATCATACCAACCACATGTTTGTAAAATATATAAATTTCAAAATCCAAATTTATAAATATCAACCTCCTTTTGTTTCCTGATGCGTTCTGAGTAGGTGAAAATTTAGGAGAATATATCCTATCAAAATGTTGATATCAACTGATACCATAACATTACCAATAACATGACTCATATATTGAACACAACTTTATTCAATTCAGTAATTTAACATACTGGACTTTTTAATATAACCTATGATTCAGTGTGCAAATGCGAGAGCAGCAAGAACAATTTTACAATTCATGTAGAATTCAAATTGTTAAACGCTAAGTCAATTGCGTAGTTCGAGCTGAATTCCTTGATGAATAAAGCTTCATTAAGCTTGGTTAGCAGCAAGAGTTCAGTAGGATGCGCGATATCAATTTTTTTGGCGTCATCTGAGTGCAAATGCATACCTCTAATTTCAGATGGAGGGCTTCCTTTTATGTCCTCATTTATTTTAGTGATGGAATACCTTTTAGTTTTCCTAATGTAGCATTCGTTACAATGTTTAACAAAAATATTTATGAACAATAGGAGAAAAAAAATCATCTCTTTTAGAAATGAACATGCTAGTTTTCGGCGTTTTGAAAAATTGTCGAAGACGAGAGTTGCGACAGCGAACTAATGCTACAGCAAAATTCGTTGTAGAACATGGAATTATAATTAGTTAAGTAAGTGTATATTTTGAAAGAATAGAAATCATCAATTCAAGAGCAAAACTTAAAAATGCAGACAGTAGACTCAGGTCAGTCAAGAAAAAATACGACAAACAATGTGAATTTAAATAGTGTTCAAATAGTTAAATAGTTAACTAGTTAAATAGTTCGGAGATATTTCCATGTAATTTGCTTGATGGTGCCAGATTATTGTATACTATTATCAAGCAAACGGCAGATATTGCAATAGGCTTTATTGAATTTATTTCCAGTTCAATCATTACAAATAAAATTTTGTTGCAAGATAATTTATGCATTCATCAATGTTTTTTCGATTCCTACACAGCTTAATAGCTTTACTAATTTAAGATTTCACGACCGAAATTCTCTATCTGTACAGACAATACGAGAAAGCTGGAATATGAAGATCAGCCTATTAGTACTTATTAGTAGTCATTATTAGTACTTTATTAGTACTTTTCCAGCCAGTGCGAATACAATAATCGATACTGAAAATCTTAACATAAAGAATGCCAGTAAATTTGTCGGCACGTTCAATAGCAAGTTTGATAGAAGGAACCTAAGAATTAATGAGTGGAATTGATTACAGGCAGTAATATTACTGCGCTTGTGGATAAGCGACTTTTGTCCTATTTGGTTAGCAATTACTATTTCAATATAATTCTTAGCAAACTGAGCCATGACGGAGGCAATATTTGAACTCACGGCTAGACCTTACAACTATACACAAATTGTTGAATACAAATGGGAAGATTTTACCAGTCAGTAATGGAAGTCGTTTCACAGCTTGCTCAAAACATGTACTTGGTCTTTTTCAGTGATGTCCAGGATATGTTCAATACTTCATTCTATGGGAATATTAATGTTAAGATTGGTCCGGTGACAGCAAAGTTATGTCATTTTTGATTATTCACATTATGATCTTGTTTAAGTTTGTTCTTAGCTTCATAAGTGTCTTCAATTGCAAAATTAGCTGGAGTCAAAGGAAACAACATTTCATGCAGTCATCTCACAAGGCTACTGCTGCAAGACAATTTCGCACATAGACAGAGCGGGGTGAAATAGATTTCACGTATGCTTGTTTTCATTAAAGTCGGTTTAGACAATAAGTATATTTTGTAATCAACAATATTAGTACTACAAGTCAGAGAAAATGCAGTTGAATAATGCCAACAGTGGTTCATTCATCCAATAAAATCTGTTTGTGTCTCCTTCAATTTCTATTATTATTAATAATCAGCTTTATAACACAAGGGAAAGCGATATTATATACATAAAGAAGCTCTTGGATACTGCAAATCTATAAAGCATCTATAATGTCAAATTAAGCGGCCAGTGCCAAATTCTCAATTCAAAACGGCAGGAAGCTGTACGACAAACATAATCGTTATAAAAGTTTTGAATAATTTGATAGCTTCATTTAAAAAAGGATGTTCATCACATTTGCTAACTTCGTGACAGAAAAGTTGTAAGAACTTGCATCATAAGATACCTTTAATTCAATAGCAATTCTGATTATTCCTTGAAGTTACTTTAACATAATACATTGCACCGTGATTGGTGGTCCGCCTCCGTTGATTTTCCCACTCAAAAGTCTGTCTTTGTTCGTGTCATCATTAAGGGTTTTCATAGATATGTTGATTATAAGGTTGATAGGCAAATAATTAACGAATGATTTACTTTATGAACTGCGGTGCTATTCAAGTACCAATGTAACATATTGCCTTCTCACATGAGATTTAATAAACTTCCATTTCTTCGCGCATTGTAGACACGCTATTAATGTCGCTTGAACTTTAATGCATCGTACGATGTGTGATTAATACGATTGCAGTTATGCTGCTAAATTGCGGTTGTTTAAATATTGTTTCGATACAAAATGAATCATGTAATGTCTACGCTGAGAGTTTATGACTTCTGTCAAGTAAGTGATTTCAGAGCTCTTTGTAGCTTGCATTTTCTTCTTCGTTCACGATTCGCACTCTTTACAATAACCTGCTAACTAGCATTTGTTACATTTAAAGAAATATGCATTTTTGTCCAGGAGTCAAGTTCATGCAGGTCACTACTTAATTTGATCTACCATCGTTTGTTCAAAGGAGGCTTTACGCTTAGTCCAAAAGAACGGGCCTGGTCTAAACTATGGAATGAACTTGTTCCAGTGATAAACCAGTTGTAGCCCGTAGGTCCAAATTCTAACTGTCTGTCTAATATTAACTTTCATAACTGAATGGACTTCATGATTATGGGGATTGAAGTGATATCCTTCTTATACTCCCACACGGTGATCGCAATTCAACTAAGGAAAAAACGGAAAATCGGGAAAACCGGGGTTTGAATGCATGAATTTGAAATAATTACTTAGACTAATTTCGGAAAAAACGGAAAATTCTAAAATCTAAATCTATTCGCGATTCACTGAATTTGCTTAGGTTATTCAAGTAGTTGAATTCCCAATCTCACGACATTCACAACAGATATTCTTTCTTATAATGCTGCTTGTATAAATTTATTCAACACTATTGCATTATCATAAGTAAGCCAGACAATTTTTAACAAAAAGGTCTTCGAAGATGTTTCTTCGCAAACACGTCTCTCATCACAAAATGATCACATAAATGACATAAAATTGCTGTCAATGTTAACTTCGTCTGCCTCTAGTTGTCTCCATTATTTTGAACATTTTTGTGGTTCACATTTCGATTCTCAAAAATTCACTGCAAAATGAAACTAAAGCACATAAATAGGTTAATAGCAACTCTTTAGAAGCCGCAAATGTTCTTCACTGATGCTACAAATTTTCTTCAGAAAGTGAGTGATAAACAATAGAGAAATTAACTGAATTAAAACCTCAAGAGTCAGATTTTTGGCAGCATGGTGGGTTGGAAAACATCTCTTTCTCTCCGTATTGAGAAAATATTTCTGATATAATATGAAAATTCAAGGAACGCATGCAATAAGTATGATATTAGATTAAAAATGTTTTGTTAACCGATCTTGAAATCTGCATTGAATACGTTATGAATTTTGCATGTAAAAAGTGAAAGAAGCGTTTTCGAAACTGTTTTCAAAACATGAGATGCAGTGTAGTACGAGTGTATAAAGTGGTAGGATAGCTCGGGTGATTTTGGACCGTGCTTCAGCATGGAGGTACAGAAGGTCCATGGTTTGAGTGTCAGCTGAAGGGGGCACTACCGCTCACGATGAAGGCTGCTAACTAAAAAGGCTAATTTGGTTAGAGTTGTCAGTTGTGTAAAGCTGACTCATCTCTATAGCCACAGTATGGCTTTGTGGTTTGAGTGTGCACGAGCATAGTTAAAGTGTGAACTACAATACTGACCTCCTCCGAGGAACCATCTGATCCACTGACTCCGCTGGAAATGCTGTCTTCGTCTCCCTGTGTCTTTTCTGATCTTGAAGAAGGATTCATTTGAGACGCAGACCCTGAACTCTGGAAAAGAAGCGCCAGTTATTAAATGGATGATTTCACATGCACGATATTTGGGATCCGATCGAATGCAAGTAAGTTGAAAACATAATATTTAAATCAGAAAATGATCTTTATAGAATGAAAGCGAAGGTTAATGAGTTTACTGAAAGAATAATATTGGAAAATAAGGTACGTCAGGCAAACGAATATAAATGAACATAAATGCATGTCAGAATTAATTGTAGTTTTCTAATCGACTTTCATCAATGAATTGGCAATCATCTTTTCTGCATGCCTTTCATGCACAAATGGACTTGTTCCCCGATTCTGAAAAGTAGATGAGTCTTTTGTGCATTGTCAGTAGTCTAGTCGTCCTTAGTGTTGAAAAATTGACTAGAGCATTGTGTGCAGAAGACACTTATGGCGAAAAAGTCGCGATAACGTTAATCACAACGGGTATGATTCCAGGACAACGTACGGGTGTACTGTATATTGTCTTCATCAATTTTTCATTGTGCATTAGCATATTAAGGAACGTTCAGACCAATTGAGCAATTGAGTAATTTTACGCTCAGAAGACAAACATGCCAGAAAGACTACTAGCCAACATAAATGGAAGAAAAGCTTGACAATGCACCGGATAAGGTGCAGAGGCAAATTGGATTTTGGCTTCTATAGTAGAGAAGTTGGAAAATCTAATCCTCTGCTTGAAACACGAAACAAATAACTGTCATAAATCAAGTTCCGGATAAAGTATGCAGGATTTCCGTCAACTAATGCTTCAAATTAATTTATCACATACGTGTAATTCTACACTTATTCTAATATTTCTTTCTGTTCCACATATTTTAACAATGATTATGTTATAGAAAAACAATGATTTTAGGAATGATTACAAACATAGAAAGCAAACAGTGTGTTAAATGGAAAGGTCGCGATAGAACTAAGTTTTACTGGATCTGCACTAAAGCCTAAATCGAGATGCTAAATACATCATTAGATGCAACTCACACGGATACAATTCGAAAATATTTCGGAGAGGCAAGCATTAACAAAAAAAGAATCAATTAAGAACTACGCAAAATGTAATTCATACGAGTAGCCACAAACGGCTTCACAAAATCATATTTCTACCCATTTATTTCTTAATTGTAAGTTGCATTTAGATTTCAGGCAGCTCATCATCGAGAACATACTTCTTGATATCGAGAATTATATGACGTCATCTGACAGTTAATGTTCCAAAGTCTGCTTTGGTACACAATACAAGTTTTGCCGCAACCAAAAGAAACCAGTACACACTAAAACATAAAAATTACACTTAATAACCTTGATTTTTCCAGAAGCGGTAAATGATGCTCCACTAAAATGACAACATGCTCTCAGTGAACCTTCTGATAGCATGCAAAATTCGAACTTGAAAAAAGTACTACACTGAAATGTCAACTTCACACTGTGAGGTCATTCACTTAAGTGAATGACCTCACAGTGTGAAGTTAGTATGTGTGAAGTCAGCCCTGAGTATAGGAAATTTCCTATACTCAGGGGTCTCACTCAGCAACAGCATGAATGAATACAAGAACTGTAGCACTGTCTTGGTGTTGCACATACAAGAAAAACATGATGGCAAGCATGGTTGAACCTCTCTAGCTCTTCTACATCGCATACTCAAGTTTCTTTGTCTCAAAAATGAAGCGGACTTTGTCTAAAAAAACATCACCCTAATTTAAGATGCATTCATATCTTGAAGAATGAGGCAATGGTTCGAAAAAAAGATAATTGGCCTCGATTTGAATGCAGATTGATGTTAGATGACGACAGTTTATATAACGGCTGAGATGAAAGCATGTGTTTAAATTAATCGCAATTTTTGATTTCACAATTATTCCAAATTCTATTGAACCATCAAAAAAAATATACCGAATTTTTTGCCATTTTTTTAAACTTTTTCTTCCATTTTTTGCCACTATCTCAAATTTTTATTTTTACTTTGCTTTTTTGGCTACTGAGACCCCTGTGTACTACTGCATGCATGTGCTATATACAGGCTGTCTACCGAATAGAAAGTCAAAAAATGACGAATTTTTCAAGAAAAAAATGATTTTTGGGGGCGGAAAAACGAAAGAAATGACAAAGTATCCACTAAGAATCGAACAATATAGCGTACCACTTTCATCATTGCAATAGTATAATGTAATTTTTAATTGACTCCTGTAGCATTTCCATCCAAACAACATGTCCGACAGTCATCATTCAAAAGATTATACGCTACAAATCTTAAGGTTAAAAAATCGTACATATCAAAATCGTGTACCCGTATGTAAAGATTTAATAAATACAATGAATGCATCATTAATTATCCATCACTGTATACCGTCTTTAGATATCGATGTCTCACTTAACATTACCTACGTAAGTTGTACACGCTCAACATCCATTCAAAATAAAAACATTGGTGATAGAATAACAAAACCAATCAATTCATGAATAATTGCAAATATAGTTCATGGTTTCACATCTTCTTTCGATTTTTAACATTGTTCATAAGTTTCTCGAATGCACACTTTCGCTTCGATCCAATCTCTGCTCTTTTTATGGATTGTTTTGTATTTAAAGTCACACTAATTTAACGATGATAAAAAACAAAGTCACACTTGTTGAACGATGATAACAAAGTCACACGAATGAAGCAAAATTGTCCTCTCATTTCTTGTTTTATGTGTTGCATACACGAACTTGGTTGCATAGAACATAGGTTCGAAGTCAATGTTTGGCTAATTCAAGTGGAATCATCCGAGCAGCATTTATAACAAAAACAAAATACTGACCTCAGGTATTTTTTAACTGACTGTAATGACAAGAAGGAAAATCATCGAAGGGAAATACAATGAAATATGTCTACACTCTACATTTATTGTTAATTGTTACAGGATGTTTCCTGTGGTTCGTTGATTTATCAAAATCACCCATAAGATAATGAATAGCCCAAAAAACAGAGTGTTGCGGAAGTTTAATGATTCTCCATCAAGTTATACGACATCTGGAGTTCAATGCATTAGTCAACAAAATCATAAAATCCAAAAAGTGGAGACCTGATATCTCTAAGGATAAATTCTGAACTACATGTAGGCTAGTAGTCGGCAATTTACGAAAATCTATTTGAGAATGCATGATTTCGAAGAAAAAATGAAAAAAAATCACAGCAGCAGCAAAAAATGAAATAAAATGATATGTTACCAAGAAATGAAAAAAATGACGCACTAGACAGCCTGTATATATGTATAATGAGGTTGGCTGCTATTCTATTCAGTTTATATGATGTAAAGTACTATTTGAATGAAAGTGGAAAATAGCACTTGAACAAAGTAGTCTAATTTTTCAAATTAAGTCGTCTTCAACATCATGAGTTCGACGACATGATTTAGCGACATTGACTAGCGCACCACAAGGAATCAGCAACAGAAGTGTGTTTGCAAGTCACCATGAAATTTACACGTATCAGATAAATGTCAAACAAGCAGTAGAAGTGTTGGATTATTCACACTACAGAGCTACTTTCTAATCTATAAAAGTTAATGCTGTTATTCGAGAAACTTTGGCTAACTGATTAGATATTAACTTAATTAATTAACACTTACCTAATTAACATTAACAGACTTAACTGTCTTAGACATTGTTTTAGTGTCCTGCTTTGTAAATGATTATATATTGAATCAGTGAACGCGAAAAGTAAAAATTATGCTATAGATTGTACGAGTAACTATGACCATGTGATTCAATTAAAATTCAAAAGCAATTTCAAACTTGAAAAATGTTTTCCCGTTATCTCAAAACTTTCGAACTTTTCTTATCATGATCTTAGCAATGATCAAAAAATATTATCAAGTAGCGTACAGCAATGCTTTGAAGGATACCAAAACAAGGAAGCACCATTTCAAGAAGAAAAGGTTCGTCAATATGAAGAATGAAAGTAATTGTGTATTTTTAAAATCAGACCAAAGGTGTTCTAATGTGAATTCAACTGTCTGCACAGGAGCTGTGCAAGTACAAAAAGGTCACAATGTGAGTTTGATTATCCATGAAATTCAAAAGTCTTCATATTCCAGGAGATTACCATGTGCAACTCGCAGATGTACTATTAGTAAATCGAAGATGGGGAAAATGATAAGGATGAGCTGAGCAGGTTTAGCTAGTAACATTACCTTCTTTTTATTTTGAATTTGTACATCTGCATTTCATCTATTTGTCTTTTTTTGGCCTACATATTGTAAACTATTCTGTAAATATACTGCAATATATATGCTGTTTGTTCTATGTTCATGTTTGCTGTTTAGCTAATTCACTAATACAATTCATGATTACAGGCCTATTCACAGTTTGATATTCTGATTACTGTATATAACACTGGGAGCGATAACCCGAGATATTACTGTGTTCAATTTCATACAAAAGCCCAAACACCAAATTTGGTTCAATTAGCATACAATGTTTTCAGTTTTTGATAAAACTCAGATGTTTTTCTTATCTTGTTCGTCAATGATTTCAGTATTGGAAAGTGGCTCAAATTAATAATAATTTTTAAGGATAATCGTTCACAGTAATACGTTCAACCGTCACATGAAATCTGCAAATCACTAATGAAGACATATCTTGCGCATTTATAGGGGAATTAAAATGACTCATCTGCTTAAAAAAAGGAGCAATTAAAGGAAATCTCAACCAGACATTCGAAATTTATGGACGGCAAGAAATTCATAGAAGAAAATTGCAAAAATAAAATAATTTTCTCATTACATTACATCCTATTATGTTACAACCACAGAATAAGGTTATAACTAGATTGCTCCCGATGGACTGCGGTGGAAACGAGCAATCGACATTACAGGGAATGGACAGAAAAAGATGCGAAACGAGGAGGTAAGGAGCAAGTTTTATTGCGGTTAAGAACAGTGAATTAAATCAAATATTGTCCTATTGGCTATGTATTGTTGTCATGGAACTAAGTAAGAGAGTAAGTTGCTTGACATGATATTTTTACGTCCCTCAGTGCTTAAATTGCCTTCAAAACCGATACTCTGGTCAGTTAGAAAGATGTGCATAAACATTAGCCCCCTCGCGATCTCGAGGCAGTTTGTAACCCACTGAGCGGTCTCCATGGCAGTGGTTAAGTGCTTGGCCTAGCGATCTTTCGGTCCAGAGGTTCAGCCCGAAAGTGTCATTGGAAGTCCGAAGGAAGGGCATCCGTTCTTAAAAGATCACAGCGCTCCAGAAAAGTCTGATTATGTCAGCAAAACTTTGCGTGAGAGATTCGATCTGAACCCACGTATATATGCCAGGTACATTGATGACATAATCGTGGGCCCAATCTATCCAAATAATTTGATTCTTAATGGTAAATTTTTGGAAGTAATAATGGAATTCATAATGACATCCAGTTTACTATGGAGATCCCAAATAAAGTTTTAAACTTTTTGGATACTAGTATTGAGGTAAAACACAATGCAATTTCGTATGACTGGTACATTAAGGAACACAGTCGGGAATTTACTTAAATAAAAGGAGTGACTTGCCTAATCATGTAAAGCGAAATTATATCACAAACAACATTAATTATGTACCAAAAGGATGTAGTGATCCGGAAAAAAGTAAAATTGCTATTGAGACTTTAAAAAATAATTGTCGTAACGGCTTCAGTGATAAGGATTTTCTGGTAGACAAAAATAAGAAAAAAGCAATACTCTAAGTACAAAACTAATTTAACATAAGATTTTGTAAGTGATAGGGCTAACAAACAAATCCACAAGTTCATGGAAAAAATATGATATTAAAACTAACCTAATCAGTAAACCAAATAAGTCTCTCCAGTGCCCTAAATAATAAAACTAAAAATGAGAAGCATGAAAACTTTTATCTCTGTAACGTGCTGAATGATATCTATAAATGCAATGACCGTCTTGTCGTCTATAAATTTACCTGCAAATTATGTACAGAATTTTACATCGGCAAAAGTAGCCGCCCTTTTATTTGCGTTATGCTGAGGATCGTAACAGCATTAACGCTGGCAACAAAGTCAGTGACCTTTCTGACCACTTGTTGCAGAAACATCAAGGTCACACCGGTTCTATCGATTATTTTGATGTACAAATTATTGACGAATGTCGAGATCCTGTTGATACTACATTGTACCTGTACATACTACATCTCGTCAAATCAGATCTTTGGAACCCAAGCTTAATGGAAAGATCGATCGAAATAACTGATTTCTAATCGCTTTGTGTCAACTGTATCATAAAAATGTTTATAAGCATATTTTGTTCGTGTGCGCATGTCCATGCTTTTGGGAATTGCTCTTGTGCCTTGACAAAGCACGAACGTCCGAAACGTCGGCAATACCTTATTATTTTATCTGGAGGTATCAACCTTATGAAAAACTTAAAACAGCCTTTTCTTCCACTGAATTTTGGCAAGGAAAATAAAACTCAACTCATACTAATAAATTTTATCTTGAGCGCTTTCGACGACTCTAATCATATGATACGTCATTTATAAGAGGATTCTAAACAATCTTGCGCTGAAAGTCATAAACATTCAATTTACATAGCTATGAAAAGAGATTAAGTAAATAATTATGCATAGGAACATACTAAAATCGAGATTGCAGAAATATGCAGAAATGTGCCCCATATTAAGATCACTGAGGCCATTTTGTTGAAGCGGTTCAGGCCCTCGCTGTGTGTTATGAAAGAATGTGTAAGTGACTTGCTCCTGCCATGGTCTTAGTCCTTTTTGCTTTCATCCTATCTATGTTAATTTCCGATAGTCTAATGTCTCGATTTTAGTATGTACCTATGCATAATTTTTTACTTAATCTCTTTTGATAGCTATGTAATTTGAATGTTTATAACTTTCAGTGCAAGATTGTTTAGAATCCTCTTATAAATGACGTATCTTATGATTAGAGTCATCGAAAGCGCTGAAGATAAAATTTATTAGTATGAGTTTAGTTTTATTTTCCTTGCTAAAAATCAACCTTATGCTCAAATTATGAATCCTAAGCACCTCCTACTTACAGCTCTTTTCTATATGTCAGCACCGTCCAAGCCTCAAGTATGGGGAATAATGACGTTAAAGCTTCATTTTGGGGACTTTGGTTGTACGTCCACGAGTTCACTTGGTCCAGGTTTCGACTCCCTTTTGAACTGCCTACTTGGTAACGCTGGTAGGTCGTGCGTCCTGGATACTACCATCCCTCGCCGGTAGTAACTAACTCAACCACAACGAGTGCTGGGCGGCTGTAAATAGCCAGGTTAACCCGGACATTCCGAAAAGTAGTCAAAACATTTTAGTAGCCACATTGTTACACTCAAAGAGGTTGACGTCAGGAAGGGCATCCGGTCGCAAAACTGTTCAATATTACTGCTTTGATGATGATGACCTCTACTTACTATGGGCGGGGTACAACCCGAAGTATACCGTGGGCGACTTGAATGAAAGTGTCATCAAATACATATTGGTTCCAAGAAGAGATAGAAGCAAAATTGTCGACACGAAAGTTCTACCAGGTGAAGAATGTGTATCACAACACCGGCTCCTATTAAGTGACCTGAAGATAAAGCCAGTGACAAGATTTTCAAGAAAAATGTACGGCGCGCATACGTATCTGGAAATTGTAGGACCCAATGCTCGCTGCACGCTTCAACGGTGAAGTTTCAAACCATGCTTATCATAATGATGAACGGAATTCCTTTAATGCTGCATGGCGTACCATGGAAAATGCATGGATTCAGAGTGCAGAAAAAGTCTATGGTCGAACTAAAGATTGGGCATGCAGGAAAGAAACTGGTGGTGGAATGCAGAAGTGGACGAAGCCGTGAAATATAAAAGGAACATTGGCAAAAGAATAAATGTGATGCGAATAGGGTCGATTCCATATAATCCGGGTCGTTACATTTCATTGTTTTCGAACTGGTAAAACGGAACTACGTTGCTCAAGAAGCCGAAACTTCTTGTACATTACTAGCTCATAGTAGGCTATCATAACAGGAATTTTCGGACACCGACTATTCTTGTTGTTCTGATGAAACATTTGTAAATGCCATCCTGGTCGTTACAGCCAGAAATTTGACTATTTTACTTTTATTTAGTAACCTTTGATTAATGCCCAAATACTGAATGTCACATCGTAATTTTTTTATGTAGTGTTCCTGAAATACACACTTTGTTTGACACAAGTTTTGCTACGTTTCCGGAAAGTTGTTAATTTGAAACTTTTGAAATTACAACATCCTGGTCGTTACATCCCGGTCGTTACGAAAAATGAGCTATGTTGTAAAATAAAATGTAAATGCTTCTAAATCCCTATTTCCCTTCAATTCATAATATGTAGGAACACATTATGTTCACATGAATATATTGCTGTAAAAAGAACATGAACGCTTCTAATATAGTTCAACGGAGAGCTAAAATCTCAGACACAACGGTCAATCAGATTAGTAAAAGTTCAAAAATGGAAAGAGTGATTGTTCTACATTTACAGGCGCCGAAATTTTTCTTGAAATATCCTTGCCATAGTAGAAAATGTGATCTCTAGGTTTTGACCACATGAACAATTCCCGTTGTCGGTGCATAATGTTCACCTTATAGTCGTCTTCTATAACGGGTGTCAATTGTCCGGGATACTCAATGTCGTCATAACTAACAACCACCCAATCGCCGACATTATATCGAATGCGCATTGGTAAATCGTGCGACAAAGAAGACAAAACCACATCAGCATATGAAATTTGCCAGCAATGAGATTTTTTGATTGCAGATTGAGCTGGTACGTCATGAAGTACAAAGTTAGTTGTGCGTTCTTTAAGAAAGTCAGAGCTCACCTAATGCATCGAATTTTGTGTGAGTCGACGCAGGAATCGGCAAATTCTTTTGCATTATGTACTATCGACCTACGTGACCATATCTTGTTAAAGACATGGCGCTTTAGTGTACCGCTTACTCCGTCGATGGCGCCCTTACCATGCGGCGTGGAGAAAAAAGTTCATTAAGTGTCGTCTAGGTAATACCGATCCTTCATTTTTTTCAAAAAAGAACCATAAATCGGTTCTGGAATTGCGACGACGGTCCGTCGCTCCATAAATAGTTCGTCGATGAACTCGTCCATGATGAATGAAATATAGACTGGAATAGTAGCTCTTGTCTGATCCGGATCATTGGATGCTAGAGCAATCATTTGTGGATCATGATCACGCCTGTAGACAGCAACGGTGAAGATTGTCACTGTTGAATGCACCCAATATGCGCTTTCAATGGCATCTTGCTGTCCACAAGCAAACTTCTCACTAAAGTCAAAGTGAATAACAATAGATTCCTCTGAGAGAGACTCTTTCTGTCGGCGAAACTCTTCAGCTTGATATCGTTTGACGGTGTGGTGCTCTTGGAAGATAGGAAGCATCTCAATCAGCCTTTCCTGAGAATCGTCAGCATCTTGATGAATTCTTGTCTGTTCCATCCGACCTTCCTCAGATCTGCTCCACCACACGTAATTGATGGTACTGGTATCTCTCACCGGACCTATAAACCTGAACACCCTACTATCTCTGCAAAATTCACATTTAAGACTTCGACGGGCGTCAGTTACACAATCACACAGAACATACTTTTCAATCCATCGTTGGTCATATGCATCAAACCCGATGATAGGAGCTAATGCATTGTACAGACCAAAATCAATAACGGAAGTTATCAGGATATTTAACATGAATTCATGCTTGACTTACATGCAAGTGCATTGTCATTTCCAAACCAAACAGACAGGTACACGATGGGATGCACACTCTCCCGTCTGTTACAGAGGTAATGTAGCGACCGGGATATCCCGGTCGTTACACTCTTGAAATTTTTACAGACAGTTAACATTCGATCCGATAGGTATTTCATGCACATATAAGTGTTTATCGTGAGCACATGCCTTCGTTCCACGAGTTAGTTTTTAATTCTAGCAATTACATATTGTTGCAAAAAAATAAACACATAAAATTTCATCCCGGTCGTTACATTGTAACTTATCATTCAAATGATGCCTTACGATGTCTTTACAGGATTCGAAGTAATAAATCACGACTTGTATAGTAGTCTTTGTGCTCCAGAAAATATGTAAGTGTATCGCGTTCGTAAAATCAAATGTTAGTGGACGGAAAATAAAATCTTTCAAAAATAGCTGAAAAATATTGATTTATCATAGTTAAGAAAATAATTATTTATCGACTTACTGTGGCGGCACCCTTGGCAAAAAAATAGTCAAATTTTCGATGAAACATGCAGTCATCGTATTGTTATTCATTATTGAAAAGCTTACACTCTAATTGTGAAAATTATTTTCACGTCCAAATGTTACAGTTACATGGAATTGACCATAGAGTTATATATGCGCAATCAAGACGTGAGGCCAGGAAAACAGTTTGGATTGCACAAGAAAGCAAAAGGCGCGAGTTTGCAAAGAATCTTGGCAACAATGACGGCAAAAAGCGATTCTTCGAAATTGCGAAACAGATGGCATCCGAAAATCGGGATATTCAAGGAATGTCGCGTGTTAAAGACAAACAAGGAAATATCATGGCCAAATCTGATGAAATGAAACAAGATGGAGAGACTTCATGATAGCGTTAATTAATGTTGAAAACAGCTGGGATGCTGCTACTGAGTGTCCTACTGTGAAGGTGACGTGGTGAAGCATATCTGAAGAAGAAGTCCGAATTGCTCTGAACAACACGAAGAAGAAAAAAACGCCCGGACCATCGAACGTTGTCAATGAAATGTTCTTGCACTACTTGGACGTATCAGTCAAGTGCCTATCTGAGATGCTTAATGAAGTTATGAAAGTTGATGATATCCCTCATGATTGGTGCAGTAGTGATCTCTTTCCTGTGTACAAGGGTAAAGGAGATCCTCTACAATGCTAATCCTACAGAGCCATCAAACTGTTAGATCATGATATGAAGGTGTTTGAAAGAGTGCTGGAGAAGAGACTGCGCTCTCAGAGCTTGATGACATGCAGTTCGGTTGTAAGCCTGGTTGGGGGTACTGTTGATACCAACTTCATCACCCGGCAGGTTATAGAAAAATATCGTGCCAAGCAGAAGATGTTTCTAGCCTTCGTTGACCTTGAAAAAGCCTTCGACAGAGTTCCAAGAGAAGTTTTACAGTGGTCTCTTCGCAAAAGTGGAGCTGAGGAATGGCTTGTAAGAGCGATAATGACATATATCGCAATGCAACTATGACCGTTCGCACTAAGTTCGAAGATTCTGACCACTTCAATGTGGATGTAGGTGTGCACCGCGGTTCAGTATTGAGTACATTGATCTTTGCCATAGTCATGAATGCCATCAATGAAGCTGCCAGGAAGAGACTGCCATATGAACTTCTAAATGCAGATGACCTTCTTCTTATGGCAGACTCGGATGATGATCTTCAAGCGAAATTGCTGTGTTCGGAAAGAAGTTTTTCCAGCAAGGGCTTGCTTTAAGATGAATGCTGAAAAGACAAAGATCATGGTAAGCGGCTGTAAAGACATGATAGAGAAGAAGTATCAGACAGCAAAATGCCATGTGTGAAATGCTGCGAAGGTGTAGGAGTTAATTCCATTCAATGTAATATCTGCAATGGATAGTTGCATGCACGATGCGCAAAAGTGAAAGGGAGATTCACTGTGGCTGTCAACTACAAGTGTGAGAATTGCTTGTCATGTTCGAAGGATGCCGATCAAGACATGCCTAAGTGCGTTGATATGCACGGAAACCGACTTGAAGGGACAGCTTCTGTTACCTTGGTGATGTCATCGACAGTTGCGGTGGCGTTGAGTCGGCTGTAGTTGCCAGAATACGGCAGTTCCGCGAGCTCCAAGCCTATTTTAACATCGAAATCACCTTCCATGCGAGTTAAAGACCAGTTGTATGCAGCATGTGTACGTCAAGCAATGATTTGCGGTTGAGTCTTGGCCCCTGCTCACTTATCATGAAAGGATGCTGCAGTCTGCGGAGATGCGTATGATCCGTTGGATGTGTGGAGTGAGAAGATCAGAGAGAAGGTATGATGAAGAACTGCGACAGGAAAGGAGGTTAGAGAACATCTTGGATTTTATTAGAAGACAGAGGTTGTGTTGTTTTGGTCACGTGAGGCGAAAGATCGAGTCAGAATGGGTCAAGAAAGTCACGGAGATCAAAGTTGATGGCAATCGTGCTGTAGGACGTCAAAGAAAGACCTGGAGCAATGTCACAGACGTAGATCTGAGGAGTGTTGGTGCTCAAGAAGCTGATGTATACGATCGCCAGAAGTGGAGGAGAATCATCAATCAGAAACCGTCCAACCCAGCATCTTCTGGACCACAAGGACGCAAAAATGGGATGAGTGAGTGAGTGAATTCAGTTGAATAAATCATCAGCACAAAAACATAGAAGTACATTTAATATCGTAAAGATCATACAGCAGACTATCGGATTCTATTCGCACAAATGTATGAGAGCTGCAAAGCCCACCCACTCATAAACACAATGGAAATAATTTCAATTATGCACGCGTCGATGTATTTACCAGTGAGTATACTAACGTCACAACACACCTTTCTAACTTTTTGCTTCCTGACAGCGCTGTTGAAGTGAATCTTGAAAGTGCAAGATAATAAGGACTGAATTATCAATTTAATTTCTGCTGCTAGAGTTGATAAGGAGGCTGAGAGAGTGAGACATTTTGTGGCACTAGATTCGGAATGCCAACAGTTGCTTCAGAACTAAATGAAAAATGTATTCCATGAATTACATTTTTCCAAGTTAACATATATTGTTTCCACAGCTAAATCTCGTAAAAACAGCGACTCTGTTTTGAAAGCTCTGCATACAAGTTTTTTGTATACAACCTATGAGTCACAAAGCTAGGAAGCCTCAACTACCTTCCGACACCAAGTGACTCCCGATGAATATTGAGGCTAGGAATAATGAAATGACACGAATCACAAGCTCAATAAGCGCAAGAAAAACACTACTGAGAGCACATGAGAAAATCGCTGGCACAAACCAACGCTAGTTTCAATCGCATCCGAAAGGGAGGAAGAATTCGGTACCCCAGACGCATTTTCTTCTTGTGACATTTTAAGCTAAACCGCGTGGGCTAGGCATTCGTGAGCCTTAGTTTCAGCGTGTTTTTGAAGTTTTCAAAAACAAAAATGATTGGATTTAGTTCAAGAAAGGTAACTATTAACTTAACGACAACTATTTATCGATAACTTTTCTAATTAACTTGCTGCTAAGTCAATTTTATAATCACATTTTCAAACCTTTTCCATAATGCATCATGATGAATCGGATAGGTTTACAACATTAAAAAAAGTTAAAAATACTATAGCTATAGGTACACAGAATGTTCGCGAATTATAGGGATCCCGACTACCAATAAATCTAATTGCATGGAGCACATTATTTTGGATTTGAGTTGTTACAAGGAATACACATGGATCTTGAACAGCTGAAAATCTGAATATAATATCAAAAATGAAAGGACTACATTCACATTGGCAACCAATTCTTCTCGATTTTTCCCGACAACAAAATAACTAATGACAGTTTGTGACTTGCTGTTGACAACTTACTACTTTTTTGTTTAATATGCTGAACTTTTTATTTCTTAAAATTCCAGCATTGCACGAATTGTTGCTTTGGTTTAAAAGAGTTTAACCAAGCATCTTTGGTCTAAACATAACGGTTTTTTCATACACCGGTGGGAACTATTTCATTGATCGGAAGAGGAATAGGCATCATAAAATTATTTCAAATACTATGTATGTCATATGACAGAATCATTCTTGCTTAAAAAGTAATGCAAAAAATGGGTCAGCCTTGCCTTTAAGCAATAATTCATGAGAAATAATTTCATTTGATCAGCATAAAGAGGAAAATAATTCTATTTAGCATTGTATTAAAAAAATTGTGACAAAATATTATCTATTCGATTATCATCGAAAAATATCGATTACGAGCAAATGGCAATATTGTGTCTTTACGATTACTATGTTGAAAAGGTGACATACTGACCATCAAGCGCCCTAAATTCATAGTCAGACACTCGACCCCCCGCGTGGGGCATGGCTGCAACGTAAAATCTCTGCCAAATCATGTCAGTTCAAAAAATTTGGCATGAGCTCCCTCCAAATGTGATATTCATTAGCTCTCATTCACTTACCTTCTTTCTTTTAAAGGCAATTAAAAAATTTACCGAATTTTTGTTTTAAATCGCCTTAATGACTGCTATTTTGACACTGAAAAGTCTATTTATACCGAGCAGCTGTCTTTTCAGCACAATAGGTATTGATGATATTTACTGTGCATGAAGCTTAACACGAGCATGAAATGTTGAAGATCTTCTTTCAACACCAACTGCTCCAATATGTCATCGAAAATTGTGTCCATAAAATCAAATCTCCTTGTCTCTTCTCACACACAAAAAGATAGTTGTGTAGCGTAGCAAGTCACCAAAAACAACTGATCAAGAAGCAATCAAAAACAAGGAAAAGTAAAACAAAAATACAAATAATATCATAATTATGTTTTGATGTACCTTCTTCTGACTTTGCTGCCGTCTCCATGACGTAAGTAAGTCAATCAGTTCGGCCATCGATAAATCCTTTTCCACAAACCTTCGCTCCAACCATTTTGCACGAATCCAAAGATCTCGCATTTCCCGTGTTGACATCGGCTTCAATTTTGGAGGTAACTTTGACACAGCATCATCTGATGCAAAATAGGCACCTTCGTAGATTCGGTTGACAGTAGTATTACCGAGTGCTGTCATTACTCGAAGCATTTCTGGACCCCATTCATCGAGAAGCAAAGATTTCACCTGCAAGATGATTTTAAGCTGAATTATGCTACAGAATCCTCAGTCTTCTGCTATGAGCAAATAACTGATGGAAACGTTTCCTTATTTGGCAATGACGTATGGATAGTTTCAGGTACCTAAGAAGTTCAATTCAAAAAAATTGAGAAAATGCGTATGTCATGCAGGCATTATATATAATCAGGGCTTCAATTCAAAATTATTTAATTATAATATAAAAATATAGTCATTAAATGATTCATGTCATGACTACATTTGGATAACTCGTAGCTATTTTGAATACATGTACATTTCCTGATAATCACAAAAGATCTGAATGTCGCTATATGACAAGTGTGACGCGGTGAGGATTAAATTATATAACTGCGGTGTCATTTGTTTCGAAAAAGAATGTCAAGAGCCTCAGAGGGCAGTCCTGTAGCTTAATTTGACGATGACGTTGAAGGTCAGGTTAGTACATATGTGCATTTAGTCAAAAATGACTTGCTGATTCCAGAAGTTGACTCGAAAACTTGAGGCAAACATCAGAATGTGGTTTCCAATTCACTTCATTTCAGTTTTTTGTCGATAGAAGTCGGCAAAGTGTGAGATTCAGGGGGGATAAAAGACGATCGGGATTAGAAGCCACCACGGACATCTTCGGCTGCGCTAGGGATCGCTCAAGTGTGCATCACGCATGACACCTGGGCAAGTCAAAGTGTCCATACATTCCATTCTGAAGTCACCTAAGTTAATGAGAATGAGCGTCGGACAGAGTTTCATGATTTAATCAAACCCGACCACATTATATCCGAAAAACATTCGTGATATTATGCAAATATTTGAATGACCAGAAAGTGCAAACTTATAGAAAACCAAGTTGTTCATTGAGTCTGATATTTGCGCTGACTGCATTTTATGGCTAATAACACTTAAAAGTACGAGGGGCGTACCAAAAGTTCGTGACGTTTGTCTCTCCTATCTATAGACGTCCATTTTGGCCCAAGTGCATATCTAGATTGTATTTCTTATAGTTCTGACAGTTGCATTTCACACGAAAACATTTAACTTCCATTTGCACAAATGTTTATTGGCAGAATTTTAAAGCATACCAAAACTCTTTTTTTCGATCTGGTCACCTTAAATTCCAATACTTTTCCTATCTCTTCTCAAGTTTCTTCATTCCTTCTTCAAGCCAATCCTGCTGAAATTTCCCGAATGAAGCTTTCGGTGCTCTCTTTATCTCTTTCACCATTGAAACGAATACCTCCGATTGCCAACTTCATCGCACTGATGAGATGAAAGTCAGTAGTCTCCTCCAAAACCCTTCGTCATGGTCTTCCAGAAGACCAAGAACAATAGAGGAGTTGTTGACCCGAGCGCCTTTCTGTTCTGCAGTCAGCAGCCTTGGTACCCAACGAGCCGAAACTTTGGACAACTCAAGGCGGTCATGGAAGATACGCTCAAGAGTCCCATGCGACAGCTGGCCAGACTTTTCCTCCAGTTCATCAAATGTTGGGCGTCTGTCAGACTGGATCAGCTGCCAAACCAAATCTTCATTTTCTTCGCTGGCTGGAGTGGATGGATGGCCACAGCGCTCAACGTCTTCCAATGACTTCCGTCCCTATGGGAACATTTGCTTGATGGTCGCTCTTGCAGGAGCATTGTCTCGAAGAATGTTTTTAGACGCCCAGCCGATCGGGTTGGTGTTTCCCGTTCCTTGGACAGAAAGAGCAGACAAGATCTCCACTTACGATTTGTGAAGTCCGTCATGCTGACAAAAGTAAAATTGCTTCACTACTTACCGGCTTCAGTTCGCGTCTCTATAGGTTACCGATCAACCGACAATACTTCACAGGCAATGCACATGATTGATACAACATGACAACGATGAATGATTAAAGAAAAAAGTCGAATTAAAACCATGGTAATCAAACGTCACGAACTTTTGGTACGCCCCTCGTAGTATTGCGAACATCAGACACTGATGAGTTTTATGTAACCAATTAATGAGCACCGGAAAATGAAAAGACATGAATTATTGAAACAAATAACCGATCATCAGCAATAAATGTAGCTCCAAAGCATCTTTTGACACTGCTGTCATTGTCTTCTCAGAAAGTTCTCAGTCGTCGATAACTCAGCATTAACATGATAACATTTTGACATTTTTGAAATACCAATACAGAGCACCCTAAGAAACGAAGTCGCATAGAAGTCCTTGTTATATTTCTGAAACAACTTCAATAAAAACGACATAATAACAAGTCTTACAGTATGCAAGCAAGCAAGAAATAATTAATAATTTTAATAATAATTCCACTTATCATTTCATCATAACAATGTAGAAGGCTTATTAATCAAATCCACCGCCTAGATCGGTTGCATATACTACATGTAAGAATGATATTGAATCAACCTTAGTGAGAAATTTGAGTGCCCAAACCCGAAAAAACAGAGTTCCGACCTGACTTCAAAACCATGACTTCAAAACCTGACTTCCAAACAGAGTTCCTACCCGAACCCACGTGCCTTCAGGTTTAGATCAACTTTGGTTAAAAGAGAGCTGTTTAGAGGCAAGCGATTTACACAGGTCTTAAGAGTTCGCTGTTCTGACATTTAACATCTGCATTATTTCGCTGCGAAAACAGAATCTCTGTACAAAGTTCAAAATATTCCTTTCTGAGCTATCAGGACATCAACTGTTCATTTGCTTGACTTGTAATAAAATTTAAACTCAAAAATAATCAGATTTTTTCTCAGTTTTCTATTTTATATTTCACACACCAAAACAGCCTTTGAGGTTGCCAGCACGTTTAATAGGTCATTAAATGGAAAAGAAACAATGAAAATTACTGGAATAAAACAAGAAATAAAGTGACCTAAAAACATGCCTCTTGTTTTAATACATTGAAAAACGTGGCTCTTAAAAACCTAGTCAGAACTTCTTATAGGAGGACAGTTAACTGTTTTGGCTGTTGACTGAGACATGTAGTGAAAGTAATCTCTCCCCCTCACTCATCTCATAATTCCCGATACTAGGATAGCATATTTGGCTTTGAATCAAGAAGGTATTATATCGGTAATAATATAGGTAATATATTATCTACGCACATCATCAGCGACTTCTGCAATACATCATTTTTTAAATCAGAACGTGAGAGAAGAGGACAAGCATAGACGCTTGTTAAAGCTTCCATTAAGAGCAGATTAAAAGTCAAGAAAAAGTATGAGGATGATAAAATGAATGAGTAATTAAAAGTTAAAAATGCCAGAAGAGAATGTGCTATAAGATCAAGAAAATGAACGTATTGAGAACATGACACTTTTCAAGAACAATGACACCACTCGTGTCTTTCACTGCACATTAAAATAGGAATACAAGCAACAATTTTCATATTTCATCGAGTCAATTTCTCTCAATTTCCTTTATAGAAAAAGTTTGATATTCTAAAATCTTGGATTATCCGGTAAGCTTAACTCTTTCGCGACCAATGCGTGCACAGCACGTCACACATGCATTGTTCAAGCTCACCACGATTCGATAGACCATTGGAGCATATTGTAAGTGTGCGTGCAGAGCACGTCATGATGACCCGACGATGTGATAAATTACCCTCACATCAACTGCTAACTTGAATTATGTGGGTCAAAAATTCAAAGCTTTCTCCGTGTTAGATGGACTTAATATCAAAATGATGGACTTAATATTGAACATTTCAAATCATCTGTATGTATCTCCATTAGGATAATTGAGATGAGCCAAATTAAGTGAAAATCACGGACACACTCAAATTTTGGTTGTTGTCATGTTCCTGATGATGTTTGCGTGGTCAAAATCTATGTTGCTTTTCCATAAAGTAAATCCTCCATGGCTTCCGGTTATTTTTTTCTTTGTTCGAGACACTGCAATCACCATGTTGATATTCCATGCACTTGCTTTCAAAGCAAAGGTACCCCTAGACAATGTTTGGTCGATTGTCAAGAACATCATCCCAAAGAGGGTTAAGTCAGTATTATTCACTTCCATCGTCTAACTTAGTAGCAGTTGATTATCTCTCTCTAGGGGGGTTTCTGAAAGAAGCATCCCAGAAGAGAGGATCATCCACTAAAGACTGTATTGAGAGTGAGAGAAATCCTTCGCGAAGGTGCTTGATTTCTTCCTGACGTCAAGAAACATGCGAGACTTTTCAGTGGTTTAGGGGGTGCGACCATCGTTAGAAATTGAATAAGATCACATTTACTTGATCTTTGCTAATAGAAGATATGAACAACGACCATCGTCAGACTTGGCTAGCGATGAAAAACGTATGCGACACTCATTTAAACTTAATTATTTCGCTCATCAGATGGAGCACGGGTTGACGGGTTACAATCAGACTAGGCACAACGTCAAAGGTCTAGGTAGTGAGCACAAGACATCGTACTTGAAAATACAGCAGAATGAAGTAATCATATTACTTAGTAAAATAAAAAGTAGTCGATAAGTCTGTCCTCATTTTCTCTTGGATAAAATGATATCATGCCTCTCATAACCTGATGTCAGTATTAGCTGCATTCCATTAATAACCACAATTGCACAATGTCATACGACTCACAAAATCGGATGTAATAAAGTTGCTGCACGTGTTGACGGGTTCATCTAAATACTTCGCTTCATGGTGATCTTAGTGACATAGACAAAAGAGGTCACAAGCTTTTCTTCTGAGGATTCCTAGATCAGATAAGTAAGAATTAATGTGTCGTATATGTCTTTCAGATTTCTTAGTTTCTAAATGTGATTACCTTAGAGAGATGCACTCCTAAACTTCGATGACCACCAGAACATTCCACGCATAAAGTTATGCCGAGATTGACTGAGGCCCACTTCGAATCTGCTCCGCATTCACAGCAGACGTCATTACCAGGAAGGGCTCGAATTGCACGGCAGGCTCTTTCCTTATTCGCCTTATACTCTCTGCAATGAAAGATGAGCTTGAATTTAAATGTGCATAACAGTTGCTTTTGCCGTTTATACTTGGATTGGCTTTTATTCAAGTCTACTTATTCTACGATAATTAATGAATCATTTAGCTTACGAGAGACTCAACAATGAAAGTGCTTGAAGGACTGTCTGGCTATTATGATAATAACGCACACATTCATATGACAGCATGAGCGTTAACATCATGCGTGTGAATTATGAATATCATAATATGTGCTAGATTAATCTTATAGATACACAGGCAGTTGAAGGACGCCACCTTCTCAGGTGACAGTGATTCACTATCATATGAAAAAGATCTTTAAAGATTTTCAAGTTGCATAGTTTGGAAAAATTGCTATACACCATTGCCACAACTTCATTATGACATGTTTGTATATTATGTATTATTTATACGTCATACTAAAGCAATGGTCAAGAAACTCACATTATCGTCAATTTTATGACTTTTGCTCAAGGAAATTGGAGACTAATTCACATGTTAATTAGAATTACGGCCATTTAACACAATGATACAAATTCAACAATAATGCCGTTCTCTGCATGGTCCCAAGGCATGTAATTGTTATACAAGATTTACGTAGATAAGACCCATAACGTCTATGATGGCTAATTTTCTGATCGGTTCACCAGTCAAGAAATTTTAACCGTTTCCATCTCTATAATGCAGCTTGTTGTGCATGTGTGTGTGACAGAGGGATCTCCTAGGTTCCTTTCTCACTGTCTCCACTATTTATCAGTGACATCCGATGAGTTTATAGTACAGAATTTTCAAGAGGCGAGCTTGAAATACCTCAACTGCTCTGTAGAGTTCTGCATGACTATGCTATCATTGCTATGGCTAGATGAAGCTACTAAATTACGCATAAAAACGTAAATACATGTTTTTGTTTCTAGACTCAATCTGCATTTGACTATAAGACTCATGTAAATGTACATATTGTACATTTTCTTGCAAACTGTAGTGCAGGTATGTTCTGAGATGGGTATATATTCAGTGAATTTCGCTGACATGAGATGTCTGTACAGCTTTAGACAGAGAAAAGAACAAAAAACATATTTGCTGCATACGAATCCAGACAGTATTTACGAATCTCGGATGCAACGGAGCATATTAAGTCCCTTTCAAATGCGTGAAACTGTCGGCTTTGCCACACTAATCCCAATCAATTTGGAATTTCATCATCTACATTCTCACATAGAATTATAACATACAATAAATGTGGAAAATACTGACATCAATAAAATGGGTATTCGAAGCAGCGAACTGTAGAGCAACAATGTGGTTACGTAATAATACTGAAGTACTCTTCAGTGCAGTGATCCAAAGGGAAAAATATAGCCAAAACCAGAAAATTTTAGCTTATCAACATGCGAACCAAACTATATGCAAGTGGCTGAAGAATTTGCTGCAACTGAGAGAAATACATTTTTGTTACTACCTTACTAATACGAAAATAGGCCTAATTATATATGCTTGGATAACGAAACAGTTCATATAACACAGCAGTAATGCAATATGCAAACGAGAGCAAATATTGAAGAAGCCCTTCACTTTTGCTCATGCTTCAAAAATAGCAGGACCACGTATACTTACATGCGTATACTGTACACTGTGCATGCATATTTCATTCCGTCGATAAATTGCGCCAGCTCATTTCAAAGTGAACACTGAACTTTGAAGTAACAGCAACACGTAAGACACGGACAACAAGCATTAAGGGATTATTTTTAGGAAAATTTATGGCAGATTGGCCAAAGATATCACAAATCACATGAAATCAAAGTACATGTATTTAACTAAGAAGCATGTGCAGTCAAGTCTCAAATAGTTAGGCCTCAGCATATAAGCTAATTAATTTTACAAGAGCTACTTACTTACAACGGAATTTATTTCTTTTCAACGTTTGATGGTACAGTCGTGAATTGAGCAGATAACTAAATCTTTACCATTAGAAGACGTTCCTAATTTTCTAGTTGATGGCGGTTTCAGTTGGCAAACGATTTCAGATAGCGTTCGCCAGCCATGTTCACGGCAGCGGCGGATTTTTTCAAAGTTTTCGTTTATTTGTAAAAAGACAAGCTGACACAACATTCTGCAATATGGTAAGCATAAGAAAGTATGTATCGGATTCTTTGTTGACATCGATAGGATATTTATGTATGTAACATCCCACATTCCTACTGATTTTAGGAGATAAATGCTCACAATCTACGAGTATCAAAAGGAAATAAGGAACCACTGAGAAACCGAGTAGGAGGCGAGGTGAATACACAGCTTTTGATGCGAGTTGATTCGACATTCCTTTTATTTACTTCACGATTTCATAAATATGCAGTTTCATGTGTTTTTAGATTTGTGAATAGATAAAAATACAGTGATAAGACTTTCCATTTAATGGCAGACAAAGCGCTCAGAATTCACCATTGTTTGATGACAAATCTCCATGAAAGAGTGGAATAAATATTAACGTTTTAAAAAGACATTTGTCCGTGTCCTTTATCACTTGGGAATTTAGAATTTCATGATCGCAGAGACTTGTTTATTTGTTGCCTTTTAAGGCACTCAAAGGCGTGAAGGCCATGAATGTAAGATTCCCCGACCACGAACGCTTTAGGTCGAGATTAAGTTAATCTAGCAATTCGATTCGTAGATGATGATAGAACCTAAACAAAGACTACCTTTGACATTTTGCACTTGACATACCACAATGCAGACAATGCGCATGACCTGTTGTGATCAGTTAATCTGTATGCAAAGCGATGGTGAAAGAAGAAGCGATGAACAACACAAGTTTAAATTGCTTTGTCAGAACATCCACGATTCGCAACAGCTTGCGGTTCATATTCACGTGACTGCTGTAACTACAATGAAGTAATAAGAATTCAAGTGCAGAACATCAATGTGAAATTAAGTAATCACGTCAACAGCTGATATGTATTGCAAAGAAAATAAGTAGTCAGGGTTGAAAATGGCCGTCATATGTCTGTTCCATCAGCCACTGAAAGAAATTAGTAGGCTACTACACAATGATGAACTCCGATGCATGCAAAATTTAACGACAGTATTTTTTTAAAGTTTCGTCGTACTTTGAAATTTTATTTCACATCGACAGACATGTCTATGGACTAATGCACCCATGAAAGGGAAGTTGAATACTGTATATAAACAAGCGCAGGTCATACACTAGCAAGTAGCAACACTCTGATGATGAGAGTGATTGGTGTCCGTTCCTCTCCAGCGAAGTTTGACTTCTATATACAGTATTTCAGGGAGACATGAAACAAGGAGTGACAAGAGTCTGGGAAGTGAGGAACGTTAAGTGCTATAAAGGAATTTCCTGGAACATGAAGTGAATGAGCTTTGTAGGACACTCAACGCCTTCAGACGTGTCGGAGGCGTTCTTGAAACAAATCCAGTCTGTGTGAAGTCAACATGCATTAAACAAGAAACAAGTCGACAGCACCATGTTGCAGCATCATTGAAATCAATGGAAATCAATCAAATGCCACACAATGATAGTAAAATTCTTGGAGAACACGCACGCATGATTTACTAGCAATTTTTTGCGGAAGAAATATGCGATGAATTCATTCAACATTGCAACCGCCAGCTGTCACAATGTGGATGATGATCTCCTACCAACACGGACTTATTCATAGTGAGGTCTATGACTAAGATGCCGTATACTCAGATAACCACACTTCTATCGTGAAAGAATCTGTGGTCCCCTTCATCGACCAAGGAGATCGATGAAACTGATGCTTCAGTAAGATGGTACTCCTGTACACTTCTCACTTCGTGCGGGAGCTTTTTTGGATGCTAAACTCCGTAATAGATGGATCGGGAGAGGCAGCACAATGACGTCTACAATGTAACGACTACTGACGAGCTCGAGCCACGAATTTCAGCCTATTTGGACAGCATTAATATTCGTGAGGTTCGGAAGGGTCATGACTCTTTTCGAAAGCTGCGCCGACTTGTTTATCAAATAATGGCCGTCAGATTGGAAATCTTTTGTAATAAGTTCAATTTTTCTTTTGATTAAAATTATGATTCGCTTTTTAATACATGAATTCTACCACACATCGGTCGTTTTACAACACAGGATCTCGGAAAGGAGATCCGACCAGGATTCAGGGAGATCGGGAGTGCGTCTGAGGATATAGGCACTGCTCAACAGAGCAGACTTCTGTAATTGAGATACGTGATGGAGTGCAGGTGCTTCTTTATTTTGCGAGATTCTGAGTGTGAGAACCCAGCGCCCCAATGACTACAGGAAAATTCATAATAATTATCTCAGTGGGCACACAAAAAGCTCAGACAAAGGTGCTCAAATATCGGCCCAGAAAAGTGAAACACCCAGAGCATTAAAAATCACTGTATACAGTATATATCTAAACCGACTACATTATGGAGATTTAATCAACCAATCAAGCATGTAATGGAATTCTCACAGAATCTCATTCTAATATTTAATCTTCTATTAAAAACAGCTCTCAAAGACGGATCGATATTCGATTCAAATAATTATTGTAGTTGAAAATGGTTAACGTCTGCTCAAATCTATTTAATGATGATGCACGAAAGGTCTTCAGCTCGTTTTAATTGAGGCAGTTCTCTAACCTTAATAGAAACTGGTTGAAGACCTTCTGTACATCATCATTAAATGATTTGAGAAGACGTTGACTATTTTCGACTACAATAATCTCAGGTTAAAGTAGAGTTTCATCGAGTGCATCCATTTTGTGATGCTGACCGAATTATACAAAAAGCACCACTTCCAACAAATCCCTTTGAATATCATCATGGAAATTGCTATCCGATGAACTGCATTAGCACTAATGACGTACTGCGCATAGATTATAAATCAACTTCATGTCAACATTTGCAGCTCTACTCAATTGCCATTTACACCTGACATCTTCCTGAATGAATTCTGCCGATTTATCACGGAGTGTCCGACATTTGTGGTACACAAGCTGCTCGCACTGTTGACTTACGAGATTCAACACAAAGCATCGAAGGAAGATAGATCCAAGTAACGTATCAAGTAAGTGATAAAAGCATGAACTTTCATGAACTGCACAAATTCATTGTCCATCGCCACCCACAACACTTATTTCATGTTTTACGCTATTTATTTATACATAAATATAGCCTATTAGTAGTTTTTTCACTATAAATTTTTGCATCACTCTGAAAGTTGCGGAGGAAAACAGTTGGCAGTTCGGTGACAATTTGTTAAACTTCAAATGCACAAATTTTGCATCAGAAATCAAGAAAACTAGCAGTTTCCATATTCTTTTCAAATTTCATTTTGTTCATGTAAATCAATAGCCATGATTATCCAATCAAACTTAAGTCTCCACGGACACAGACTCCGGAATCGCACTAGTGGATGTTGTAATCTAACATTTCAATTTACTGCTTCAAACTTTAATAGCGCGAGCAAGTTTTTCACTTCAACAGCAATACCAATCGGCTAATAGAGCTAGGAATGAAGACCAAGAAGATGTAGAGTGCTTCTGTGACGTGGTCAAGAGTTGGTGGAAGAAGCGGGAAGTAGTTGATGTGTGATCGCATGAAAGATGTGGAAAGGTGCATGGTGAGGGTGTGAAGCACAATTTGGAGAGAAGTTGGTCCCGGGAAGAGCGAGTGAATATGGCCCGTTTAAGATCTGGACACTCTTGAGCTGGGGGCATACAGAAAGAGAATTGGAATGGATGGGTCCGGCATTTGTCGTCGATGTGGTGAGGTGTTGGAGTCTGTTGAGCATGTCATTGAGTGTGTTGGTGGTGAAAGGAAGCGTGATGAGTTGGAGATTTCAACCAATAGTTTGTCTGTTTTATGTTGTAGACCACAGGGGCTCGAGAGTAATTTCTCCTGATAATTCCATAAATAATTTTGTAAAAGTAGATACTGCATTATCCTTCTTTATTACCTAATCGTCTTGTGATAAAATACACACATTCCTTCCCGTAAGAAAATTAAAGGGTATGTGCATACATATGTTACATAGTATTACATACGTATGCTTATGTACGTCTATTTCACATGTCTATGTCTATTATTGTATGCCTATTTCATACATGTGTAAATTGTGTGCAATTCTCATGCCAAAAGCATACACATGTGTAGTGGAATGTTACATACGCATGTACAATTGTGCTTACCGCATGCTTTTGCACACCCTAAACATGCGTACATACATGTATGCAAAGGAAATTATGATTCTTCTTCTTTATGTTTTTTGGATGTCTTTTCTAAAATACAAACTAGAACATAGCACATGAAAACAAACTTAAAAACTTTTTGTAAACAAATACTCGAACTTTTTCATTCTCCACTGTCACAAGTTAACAGCAGGTTGACACAATATCACAGGTTGACACAATAACAACAGGCCTTCCACCGCTATTTAGGATCATGTTTTCAGTCAAAACTGCCCTTCGACTAGAGACGAAAAGTTTCGAAAATTTCTGCCCGCCTTCTCAAACTTAGTACCGATGAAAGTCACAAAAGTTTTTAGTGGATACATTTGCACCTTACTTATGTTTCAATTTACGCTTTCAATGATGGTCAGTTCACATTAACAATTTCTCGCATCACAAAATAACGAATTTCTCACAATGCAAATAAAAATTAACAAGTAATCAAAACATGAATGTTTGAATTACTCATAATTGACGCTTCCTCACATTTGTCACAAACAATGAACCAAATTTCTCACACACGTATTTCTTCTCACATGCTATCCATGCGCTTCTCAAACTTTGCTATGGAAAGTTTGATTTACCAGTTAACTCAGCTTCATTCGACTAAAATGACTGAACGATGACTAGAGACTCAGCTACATTTGAAGTTAATAGCTAAGAATTAAAGCGAAATTTAAGCTTTGTATTTGGATCGAATGTTTCTAGCACACTCAACAAGTAAAATTTTTTAATTATGGCTAGTATGCCAACGTACGTTCATCTTGAACAATTGACAAAAATTCTCAAAACCGACGCCCCTTACCTTCTAGAATAAAACTATACCTAAACAACATCTACTCGTAGAATGCAGAAAAACGTTTATGTGTCATTTGAAGTTTGTTTAAATTTTCACTTTGTGGGATTTATGATCACAAATCACGAAAAATGAACGTCAATATGAATCTCAAAGTTTGTCGGAGCGGGAGGTTTATGTTCATCCGAATCCAAAGAAAAGTTAAAGCATTCCATTGTAATTGCGACTCTTTATTCAATTATATATAAGAGTTGCCCGATGCGTTTCGTCTCTTAGGACAGGTCAATAACAACGTTTTATATGACTGAGGTCGAGTGGATATCTCCTCATATCAGTTCATGAAGTCTATCCATGAGGCGTGGATTGCGCTTGGTGACATATCCTGCTTCTGCCATTCTATTAGATATCGCTGATTTATGTTCAAACAGGATTTTGCAACTAAAGCCAGTCACTAGTTTTCATCACTTTATCTTCATATTGCTTTAAGTGGTGCTTGCTAAGTGCACTTGCGCTGTTCTTTTTTTACTACTGTTAGGTGCTCGTGATATCTGAGTCTGAAATACCTTCTCTTATGTATTTCATATGACAGAAGTTACAACTAAATTCATAAACGATGCATTTGTCATTGTAGCAATATTGAGGGTCATTAAGTTTGTGGACCTTTGGCATCGCCCCTGAGACTTCCCTAGGAGCCGAAACGCGTCGGGTAGCTCCATTTTCTAATAAAGAGTCGTGATTACCCGTGAATGCTTCAGATTTTCCTTGGATTCGAATAAACGTGAATATAAATTCAAACATCGCAATTAATCAAATATCACTTCACCTATGTGTGCATTTTGTTCATGATGACAATCGTCAGACTATTGTTATCATGCTATATCATGTGAAAACATTAATTTCCACTTACTGATAAGAAATGAAGTGATGCCGCTGCTCAATGACATCAATCAACTTATTGTACAAGGTAATCTATAGGCAATAAATATTCCGCAAATGCTTACAGATCAGCTATTTTCGACTGTTACATCAAATTACGATACTGCTGAATATCAGTCGATCTGATTTTCCGAAGCTCTGATTACATACTCGCGTCAACCTTTGGATTCAAATAGTGTAATACATCCCTCTCATACATCCAATAAGTTGAAAGCAGAAACACGTCAAAAGCTGATTTAAGGTGTTATTTCACTGAAACTGAAGTAGCAGCTCAAGATGAAATGTTGAATTTCTTCGGGTACTACTGGCGGAAATTTTCAGTTTACATGATACGAAAATAATCCCATTTCGATATTACACTGAATGATGGCAGCCTGAGTGAGTGCACGATCGGAATTATGTTAAATACAAGAATAAGTAGCCGATGTTCTCATGAAGTCGTTCGTCCTACGGGGATAAACAGATGCTATTATAATCGAATTTCGATGAATGGATTCGAACATTATCTTGAACAATTTCCGACCAAAACTTCTTCAAGAATGTGATTTTATTTATCTTAACAAAATAAATGTAAAAGAAAATCCGGTGTTGGACCATAAATGTTTTTGAAACAGAATAATGTGAGTGGAAATGAAATGTGCATAACATCGATCTATACCATGCTGAAATGTGGCCTCTGATGCTGAATCTGTGAGAGAAGACGACCGAAGGATGAACTACAAAAGAACAGTCAGACTGCAAAATTTGCCTGCGATGGTTTGGTTATGTGAGGTGGGCCACAAATGATATCACCTGTCGGTTGATGGTCGACTTCCAGCAGGAAAGTCAAAGCAGACCTTTCGTGCTTGTTGTCAAGACAATCTCGAATGCTGCAGTTTCTGGAAGAGATGACTCTCAATCAGCAGAGATAAAAATCGCTCATCCCCGGAAGAGCAAACGTGAAGCGAAAAAGTAAGTAAGAAGAAATTGATTATTCTACCAGATTATTGATGGATCGATATCATTTTACTTTTATTGGTCAAAAAGACGAGTTCATGAATAGGATGTGCAGCATTCTTGTAGAAATTAACATGTCTCTTTTATCATCAACATTTAAAGACAGATCTGTTAATTTCTTGTCATTGTAAGCTACACTTTCTAGCTTCAATTTTGACAAAAGTAAAACTTAAATCAGTAAACATGTAGTCATTTATCTAACTTCATCTGCTTTGCGATGTAAAAATGCAAGGTTATTCTCAGCAAGTTGTCAGATAAAGTGGTCAGATAAAGCATGTTTTAAATCAAATGGTCACACTAATCGACATCACTGCTCGTATTGAAGTCATAAAAATCCCTGGGGTGGCCGTCTGGCTGCGATGTAAAGCAATGGGATTATCGGGACATTCGTCCTCGGTGCAGCGGACGCTGGAGAACGCGACGCCAAAATGTTTCAAGTCTTCTTCCTTTATCAATGCAGCAGCAAAGAGACATTTACGTACTTCCAGCAAGATACCCCACAGCTCAACTTGTTTAGCGGGTTCTCTTTTATCGAACAAAATGGAGAAGGATTTGACCAATTTCGTTCGACGCTCTTGTTGCATCATTATTTCATTCACAGCAATCATGGCACAGTTAAACTCGCAGTTTTTATTCTTTTGTGCTAGCTGAAAAACTTAAAATAGATGTTAGCAATTGAAATCGGGCGAAACTTTTTGAACACCCAGTATGTGTTCTATGATCAAAACCAGGTGAGTCATGTTCTGAGGCTAAGCTTTGAATCTGCGCTTCATGCGATCCATCATAGAGGACGGCAGTTTACCTGTCCCCTACACCTGAAAACTAATGGATTATTTACCAGGCATTCTGAAAAAACTTCTAAATTTTGATGATAATTCCTGAAAATCATTGCGATGCATGCCTTATTGCATGATGCCAATGAAATGAAATTGTAAAGCTCTACCGATACTTATCAAATAATTGAAATCATGCCACCTATTATGAAATCTGTGTTTTACTGTCTTTCGTTGTCCTCGCGATATTTATATTCTAACCATGATATTTTTCAAATGTTTGCATACAATCACGGGATATATTTCGCTGCCCTCTAGATATTTTTATTCAAATGATGATATTGTCAAAAACAAAAAGTGACATAGTAAAACAGAAAATTTCTCAGACAACTGTCACTAACTTAGCAAAAGGTTTTCAAAATGTTAGAACGTTGCTCAAAATTTATTCCAAAAGATAATTGCTAAGGTTATAAAAAGAGATATTATAGATTCATAGACTTTGAATTATTTCACGAAAATGTCTTTGCCGGTGATATGTGACGCATCCTTTTCATCATACAGAACAGCATTACATCCATATCTGATTTGTATTACTGATGACGTACGAAGAATGCAACTTTGATTTTCATTTTTATGATAATATAAACTTTCATTCATTCGTTCATCATATTTGGGTGTTTCTCACAAGACACACCTTAACACGGTAACCAAGAGGCGAAATGCTTATTCAACTTAGTGATAGAAATTTGAATCTAACCGGACATGTGAAGCAAGCACAATTGGACCAGTCGGGTAATTTATAATGCTTTTGGTCAAAAAAGACTTCATGGAATACATGCATGTTGAAATTGATTATGGCAAGTGGGCGGTGACTTTTAGATGTGTGATCAGTTTCCACAAATTTATCGGCGCTTGATTGAAAGCTAGATTTAATAAAACTACAAGCTGCAATGAAAGTTTCGCATCCTCGTGTCCTGCACCCATGAGAATTATCTACTTTCCCCAAGGCGGAAAAATTAGTAGCATGGAAAATGGTGTTCGGGGATCTTTTAAAGTTTTAAAATTATCTTAGAGATAAAAACTCCACGCAAAAAGAGATTATAAGCATTACAAAGCACTAGTGCCGGCTGGCATGGTAGACATATTTTTAACACAAATTGGTAATCTGACGTACACGTAGGCGCTATTATATAATCATATAGACAACCATATGTCCAGTTAATTTTGGCATTTGTAGAAATTGGAAAAACATGCAGAAACAGATCGAAGTTTCCTTTCAAATAATATGAGCACAAAGCGCATAACAAAGCGCTTTCGTTTAAATGCATACTGAAGCATCCAGTACAATTCTTGAACAAATACAGGTGAAGCAGCGCGCATACTCAATCGAAGACGATGTAGGCCTAATTATTAATCGTCTTCGTATCCTATTAGGCGCGGCTAACCCTACATATTGTGATACATATTTCAACAGGAACATTTTTTAAACTATGTACATGCTTTGTGTGAAAACATTTAATCTATATAAAATATCACACTGGTATTAATAGCACATGCATATGAATCACAGACAAGTCACACGTCAAAAATCTCTAACTCTATGGCAAGTGGGAAAACAGTGTAGTTTGTCTCATCTTCTTTCTGGGCTGGCTCTTGTCCACAGGATCTTCTGCTGGTCTTTTGTCGCCCTGGGCACCTTCAGAAGGCAGTTCCGATGCATCGACTGCTTGGGTGTGGGGGAGGATCTTCAAAAACCCGACTTTGATCAGACATACCACGAGACAGCCAAAGGTTTCTTCGGATCAAGGCAGTTCTTCTCGTTGATCCCTGCAATTTTTCCAGTCTTTTTCTTCTTTCCAGGAGAAGTCTCCTGCGCTTGAATAGGCCAGCGGCAGGCCTGCGCTCAGACGCTGCCTGTGACGCACGTAGTATCTTCCAAGAGTTGGCCATGTTTGGCAATAAATTTGTGTAGAATGGGATTCCTTCGAATATCCGTTCGATGAAAGCAAGAAAACCCACGTTTTTGTTTGGCCTTCAAGGAATACTTGATGGTCAACTGAGCCGATACTTTGGCAACATCGAGCCGACTTCGGTCGTTCCTGATCAGCTGCCCCATTCGGTTGAACGCCCCTTCGACATCGGGTCCGTGGAAACAGGTCAATGCGCGCTTTATAACACTCCACAAATTTGGCCAATTCATTTCAGCTGTTACATGGTACCAGTAGCTGTCCAGTCTTTCCTTCGGCCTCATTTCCATCACTTGATTATTGTCACTGGTGGTCGAAACGTAGGCGTGGATTTCCGGCAGTGCAAGGACTGAATGATCTTGCATTCAGACATGATGCCAGGTAGGTATTTCATGGAATCATGGGCCGTTGAAGTGCCACGCTGACTGGAAGATAAAGACGACAAAGCGGATATGAATGGGTTTTCTAGAGGGAGTTTTGTAAGAAAATGCCTAGTGGATCGAAGATAGGCGGATCGAACACTTTTCAAGAAGTCAGTAGATTTTCCCATGCATTTCTGCAAGTATTCTGTACAGGAAGTGACAACGAACATGGACTTCAGCGGAAGAAGACTCTCTTCCCTCTGCAAAGCATCAAGCAATGCAGCTCTGTCTTGCTGACTCTGTTTCAATGCCTCTAGAGTCACAAAGAACGAAAGAAGATTCAATGTCAAACGCCACATTGATGGATGCAGCTGATCCATCTTCGGATCTTCATGCTGGAAAAGTTTCAAATAGCTTCTAAAATATGGTAGGATGTCGTTGTGGAACTTAATTTGCAAGAGCAAATTCATTCGGTCGAGAAACAACACCTTTGCAATGCTTTCTTTGCGCGCTAAACCCGCTACAGTGTACCGCGTACTCCTGATCTTTTCCAAGAAAGCACCAACACTCTTCCTCTGCTTTTCATCCTGAATAGTTTTGAGGTCTTTGAAGAAAGTCGCTTTGCTAGTGCAAAGTACAAAATCGATGTATATTACAATATGTTGGCCTACTTTGAAAGATTGTAGGTAAACCTATGCGCCAAAAAGACAAAAGTGCATCAAGAATAGCTAGCCGCACAATGTACAAGCAACAAAGTTATAAAATCCTCTAAAATAATCTCTTTTGCGCGAAAAATTACAAAAGAATTTTTAAAAAATGACTAGGGGTAAGGGGGTAGGGGGTCTGATTTTTTTTGATGGATTTGGACGATTTACGAGACCCAACCGATTTCGGCCTGTCAAGGCGGAATATCAAAAATTTCCGCCTGTAGGCGGAAAATTCTCATAGGTGGTGTCCTGTTTCGTGGCTTCAGTACAAGCAAGAATGATGTCACACAGTTAATATCGTTTTGCTTTCATTCGCAATAAATCTGCAACTGGATCATGAGACGTTTGCAGATGTGCCTTAATAATAATAATAATAATAGAACTTTATTGCCAATACAAAAGCGGTATATGACACGGTATGGTACAGTACATCAGGCATCATACAGAATCAGGAAGAGGAAGAAAACTTTACAAAAGATTTGTTGCACCTGGCGCTGGTTCTTTTCTTAGGGAGCAGAGTTCTTTGGTGACGGATGGTGCAGGACAGTTCTTCACGAATTACAAAAAATTGGGAGGGGATGAGTGGACTTATTTTTGACAATTTTTACAATCAAACGCTGGCAGGTTTCATTCAACATGTTAGTAAGTAAGAGAAGGTTTATTTACAACGCCAGCCCAACGCCTGGCCACACGATCAAGTTTCTCTAGTTTCCTGTATTTACAAATGTTCAAGTCACACATGGCCGGCCAACAGAAAGCTATATGGGAAAAAAAGAAAGACGTAGGCGAGCCAGATAGAAGAAACACAGTTCGAATTACAACGAAGCCTTTTCACAAGCGAGAGACCGCGACAACACCTTTTGTACAATTCTAAAAACTGGCGGTTCCATGATAAATCCTCTTCAAAGTAAATTCCTAAAATTTTCAGAACTGAAACGGATTCAATAACATGATCGTTGATATATACAGTTTCAACAGAAGCAGTGGAGGAGCGAGAGATACACATGTTCTTGGTTTTATTTACATTAATGGCCCTTTTCGAGTTGCCAAATCGATGTGACTTTGGCAACTCGAAAAGGTGATTATTTTCAAAAATGTGTGCTTTTTACATGAACTTTGTCAAGGTCTCAGCGGAATTTTTAGTCAGTCAGAGCCCGCTTGATTTTGGGAAAACCGGCAATTCTAAGTTTGTAAACAAATTAGGAAATTGCACTCGCATGTAAGTTGTGATTAAGTTTCAACCAATATATTTAGTAAAAACATAATTTTAATATTCTGTTGTTTTACTGCATGTCGTTGCATCGATACTGTTTGAAATAACGCAATGCACGTGCTGGCTGTAGAATATTTCATGTTACAGAGTAAAAACTCTAGTGTTCTCTTAACTTTCTATCTCTAGTTTAGTTATTTTCATACAACCATGTTCAATTATCGGTTGGCTGGTTCATAAATCCTTTAAATCCTTCAATGGATCTTTCTCAATTTCCAGTTGCAACCAAATTCTTCTCATAAATCGTTTAGAGCAAAAGCCTATCTAACCAACCAAAATAATTTTGAGATTCAATTCTACATAACTTTCTCGAGTTTTCTCGCTTCTAGCAGAAGGAATTCATGTTTAAAGTATTTCATTTGATAGACAAATAGAAGAGGCTAAACATGAAACCCTTCTGAATTTAAACATGAATTCCTTCTGCTAGAAGCGAGAAAACTCGAGAAAGTTATGTAGAATTGAATCTCAAAATTATTTTGGTTGGTTAGATAGGCTTTTGCTCTAAAAGATTTATGAGAAGAATTTGGTTGCAACTGGAAATTGAGAAAGATCCAATGAAAGATTTAAAGGATTTATGAACCAGCCAACCGATAATTGAACATGGTTGTATGAAAATAATTAAACTATTAAACTAGAGATAGAAAGTTAAGAGAATACTAGAGTTTTTACTCTGTAACATGAAATATTCTACAGCCAGCACGTGCATTGCGTTATTTCAAACAGTATCGATGCAACGACATGCAGTAAAACAACAGAATATTAAAATTATGTTTTTACTAAATATATTGGTTGAAACTTAATCACAACTTACATGCGAGTGCAATTTCCTAATTTGTTTACAAACTTAGAATTGCCGGTTTTCCCAAAATAAGCGGGCTCTGACTGACTAAAAATTCCGCTGAGACCTTGACAAAGTTCATGTAAAAAGCACACATTTTTGAAAATAATCACCTTTTCGAGTTGCCAAAGTCACATCGATTTGGCAACTCGAAAAGGGCCAATGGACAACTTCTTTTGGAGGGACCAGACAGAAAAAGCATTCACAACAGGTTGAAAATCATGTTATGAATCTACGTTATTTAGATGGATGAGGGTAATGTCGTCAGCATATGCAATAATCTTGGTTTGAGGTAAAGCAGGGAAATCATCAACAAGCAGAATAAAAAGAAGGGGACCTTCTTTCAATTCAAGCCTTTCAAGCCTTTTATCTCAATTGAGTTTTTCATTATATGTGGATGCATTGGTGGAAACATTTTCCTACTTCCTTACCATGGAAAATTATCTAAATTATAAACTTCTATTACGCAACAAAACACACCAGTATTCATATGCGCTAATGAATTGCAATTATTAATTCCTCTGATCTGGTTATTGTCATAAAAAATTGAATTACTTTCCTACTATAGATACTCACCGCCCATCATGGACTTCGATAGCTGTGCGACAAGACTAATCTGAGTATATCGACCATCATATATTATCAGACAAAATAAAGAGTCTGATCTAAAATTGGCTGCTGTAAAATTGCACTGAGTATAGATAAATCGAAGCATTATCCACGAATCAGTAAAACGATTGTGATTGTAATTCTGATTCTGTGAGTTAGTGCGTATTTGTAATTGTGAAAACGTAGGATGCATGTTCCCGGGTAAAACAAAGAAGAAATTACTTGAACAAGAAGATTTTATGTGAGTGGTCAAGTGGTCATTGTTGTTTTTGTTCTTTCTTGTGGACAATAAACCACTAATAAATCAGAGATCGTGAATCATTGCTTGCTGAATGGACATAGAGTGGCTTGGGAACAAAACGAAGTTGGACGATGAGACAACACAAAGAAGCTATATGGTCAATCAGAAAGTTTTGATAAAGAAGTTCGGATATAGATCAAATTTGGCATCGCCAAAACACATGCTCAATTGATTAGGAACTTTACTGTTAAATTCATGATGATCTTCTTATTCTAAATTATTTGCAAATTTGCATATTTTCATAAGCTTCATGTCAGGTAACGGACTTCTAATTGCGCATTTTAGTATTTTAATCCTGTTTTACATAAATGCATATCTGCTTTTAGATTTTGTTTTCAAACCGTTTCAGTGTCAATGCATTTCAGTATTATCCCATTCCACATACTAGCACCGTGTGAATTTTCAGAATACCAGCTGCATTTATGCGGGCCCCGCAGGTCTTGGGTTTAAGCGTGCAGATAGAGGGGCCGAAACGCGACCAGGTGGGCACCTGCTGATGACTGGCTATTGCTTTATTTGCTTTTATTTTCTTTTCATAACTATTAAGTTTGCTAGCTTATTTGTTGATTAAGGGACTGCACAACTGGTCAGACGCTGATCTCCACAGGATCGGCATTGTGATTGCCAGTGTCTATTTTTATCTTATTTCCTATTAAATCCAGCCATTAATGTCTGCCGGTGGGAACCACAGGTTATATTCAAATAAAATGCGAAATGAAGTTATGTTCAGTATTGAAGATTTGCTATGGGAATGTCCCAGGTTCATTATTTGTAGACATTTATACGTGAAATTTCAGATGCTACAATTCGCTTGATAATGACACAACAACAGCGTCGAAAGTGCTAGCGTAAAAATCTTTTTATTCGATTGTGTATAAATTCATTAGTGGTTTGCTATCCACAATAATGTATGAAGAATACCACTTGGACTAAATCATTTTTTTCGATCGAAACGAGGCGACTTTTAAACGGATACTTTGATAACAGTGCTAATAAAAATACCAAGTAAGTATATCTAGTATTACTAAAGATGTAAAAGCGATGCAGCAATAAAAATGAGTTTAAATAAATACTTGATGCAATGAATACATAATGAAAGCACTAATCTCCTCATTTGGCAGTACAATATTGATTATTGTACTGCCAAAAACGGTTAAATTGTGAGAAACGAAACCAACTCAATTAAAACTGCTATAAAGTAGAAAGTCCGCCTGTCATGTTCAGTTAGAGAAAATCGATTATAATTTAAGTTTTCGAAACTCATAGCGGTCTAGACTAAAGAAATCGGTCGCGATATATTGATATTTTATCTTAACAAAATGCTTGGCTGGTGATAGGAATGTAAGGAAGCCGTAAAAGCTCCTCCATGTTGACGTACTTTTTAAGTTGATTTTCGATGCAGCCGTGCGACTCCTCCGACGTTCCACCAGGACCTGTATTAGGACCATTGGAGAAGTTTGAGGAACCAGAGATCGAAGAATTAGATCCTGGGGTTCCACGGAAGCTGGCGCTATGTTTGACACTGGATTTTCCATCTTTGGAGCTAACAGAGTTTGAGGTTGAAGATGCAGGAGTTGACTGACGTCTGAATGTGTTCATTTGACAGTTAATGCCAGCTTGAAATGCATCTATCCACATTTTCATTTCTTCTGCAGATTCAGCCTGTGGAGAGTTGAAATAATCACATGGGTTAAATTTGTAGATAAAGATCAAGCTTTGTTGCATAATCCTATAATTATTTACAAGTAAAATACCAGGTATATTCTTTTTACAATACTAAAGCAAATTTTCGGCTTTTAGTTTTCACCTTTCTTCAATTTATTAAGCCAAGTTTCTATCGTTCTTGTCATTGATTGACCAACTCGGCAAAGTGTCATCTTCATCTATCACTTTTAACTACCTAAGGAAATGTTCTCATTGATTGTTCTGATGAACGACATCGCTCCCTGCTGAACAAGCGTCGCTGTCTTGTTTCATGCTTCTCGCTGGATTCATATTGACGGCATCGCGACCGAGCGGTAAAGCGATGTTAACTGAAACCAGACTTTATGCTGCTTTACATGCATTAACGAAGCTGAAATATTTATCATGACAGTGAAAGCACATTCCACAATAAGATCAAAATTGAAGAGTAAAATGTTTTAACAACCAACCGAACATGCATTTGAATTGGACCAGATAACACCAACATCTATCATCTCTGGCACTTAGCCCATCTGCAATCAAACACCTAGAAAAACAACACAAGCTCTACACAAAGCATTGTTAAGGCGAGGCAACATCGACCCTCTTCCCAAAAATTAATATATCCATTATCACAATTACATGTCGTCTCACTAGCGTTAATCATTAACAAAGCAGAAAGTGCTCAGTTATCTAATGCGACTAAAACTATTGCAACGCACACATTCAGTATCTCTGCCAACAAACATAAATCATGAAACATACCAACCCATAGAACACAGGCTGAATCAGGACTCACAAGATGCACACAATGAGACCATCCGTACACCACAGCCTGGATCTAAAATTCTTATCCACTCGCCCGAATATTATCTGAACAGGTAATAAACGCACGTTTCCAATGATTCAATCTGTGATCTTCGCACCTTTCCAAAGATGCAAAGTATACACGTTCATGCACTAAGTAAATTGAACAACTAGAAGACAAAAATAAAAACAATCCTCAACGAACCTGGAGTTGATGACTATGGTCTGGAGCAATTAACAGGAAACAAAATCGTCGATAGGCAGACTCGCTTGGCTCTAATGGTTTCGCAGTGCATATTCGAAGATCTGACTCCAATATCATTGCATCATTTGGCTCTGACCGCTTGCAGTAACTGAGTTGATTATTGGTTAAAACAAACCACCGCCTAACCCACGATTTGGCGAGTTTCTTCGACGTTTTCCGAAACAAGTAGCCACGCATCTTTATACCACTCTGTGAACTGAATTGACGAGTTGTTAAACCGAGTTTTGGAGCACGCCGGAATACTTCATCACTCTTGTCGTCACCCGAATTATTGCTGCTGCTGTAGAAGAAGAATATTAACTTAAATTTAAATAATTCAATAATTCAGTACGATTGGGTGGGCACGGTTCCAAAATCTAAGGATTTCTGGATTCGCGCGATCTAAAAATGCTGAATACCGCATATTATGCAGATTTACATAGCATTGATCAGACAATGACACAGAACATTCAGAATTCTTTCGCCTGTTCTACATTTATCATTGAATTTCACCACACGTACTTTGTACTGATAATGCAGTATGAAATTTGAGAGACTTTCAATGATATAATAGGAATGCAACATGAAGGATAATCTGAAGATTTGCAATGTCTGAATTGAACCGAATGTAAGATATCGATAACATCATGCGTAAACATCTTACATGATTAGAACTGGCACTGACAATGATCCAAATTTGCATGTGACAGACCACCTCTATAACTTATGTAAATGCGCATGCAAGTTTAACCAAAAACAACGGTGTTCGAGATCGGGACAGGGACAAGGTTGGAATAGAAAAAATCATTATCAAAATTCATAATAAAAATCCAAATAAATGTTACCGGTATATAAAAAGATAAATTCTTAGAAATGTTCTAAAACAAGATGATTGAACTTCATTGAACAGAGGACTTGATATAATTTTTACGCGAAGCAATAAATCCAACACTTGATATCATGTGTTTTATATTAATGCGAGGCCTCTTGAGTTTGCATCGCAGCTTATCATCATGTGCAAAATGGAATGCGCGACATTCCAGTCCTGATATAGCTCTTTTTTACACAATTGCTGTCGAATTTTGATGCACAGATGCCATTTGTGATGCAGCTTTTGCTCTTGTAAATACAGACTGTCAAGTGGCACTACACATGTAGGCCAATAACTTAGAAATGAACAGCTGTTGAATAACAAATTCTTGTTTATGAAAAGGTGTTGACTCGGTGTTGTTCACGAGAGACCAGCGGTGAGATGATAGCGGAAAGATGAACGCTGGTCAAGATCAGCTTTTTTATACTTCAGACCATCCCCGAAATTGTTTATCGAAAATTACTTAATTGCTCGCGATTTACCCAAAGATTATGAATATTCCATTTTCGAGTGCGCACGGACAGTTTCAAATTACAAGTACGTTGCATTTTCTCTATCAGATCTAGCAACTAACAACTCTCCTCATGCCTCACTCGATCAGTACTGTCTTTGAGACATGATTACTAGATGGAGCGACTTATCCTTTTGATCTCTGTACAGAGTTCATAAGTCGTAAGTCATAAATGTTTATTCTGAAATATACAGAAAACGCAAGGGCACTTACAAGCAAGCGTTGATAACACGTGTAACATATGCATACGCTAAGTTTAGCATCAATAAAAAATACATGAGACCTACATATTTACAATTTTTCAGAGTCATCATGATATACTCGTACATCATAGTTAACATACATCAGAGTTAACAGATAGATACACTTAACTGCAGGGCATTAAATCGTGTACGATACGGGTGGAATGGATGACACCAGAATCAAGTGAATTTTAACAAAATTAATGGTGCGGTTTTGATTCAATTCACTGCCTTTTACAGCGAGGAAGAACAATATATTTGTAGAATTTTTTAATCAAAGAAATAGGCCTTGCTGCTGTTTTACTTAAAATTCTATTTTCTCTCCTCTTAAGCTTTCGCCACTACCGACCTTGTCAAAGGGCCGATTTAAAAAACTGTATAATGCTACTTTGATCAAACCAATATCTTTTTACATTTTGCACATTTATAGAAGTTAAAATATGGTATCCACTTGCAAATCATTTAAATAGCCCAAGTTTTACGCCTAACTAACACAGGGCATAATCACGGCTATCAGAGGAACCGGTTGTTTTCTGACTATATATCTGCACACAAAGATCCTCACTTATGAAACTGGATGCAAATCGTCCGCTTATACTATTTCATAGAAATAATAGAAGATTCTTACATCTGATTGCTATTTGATAATTGCAATTCATGAACTCAATAGTGAAGCATGCAATTCGCGACCTATCATTTCAAAATTGCAGAGCTTCTGGAGTTTATGATGAATACAAACAGGAAGTTCAATGATGATTGATATACTCTACAAGATAACTTGGCCATTTAACTATAGACACAATTGCGATATTAAACAACACGTGTGAGTTATCAATGTAAGAATTTCCTGCGGTAGATATCCGCTGTCAGTAAGGGTACATAATAAGTTCAGATTGCATGCCTACGCCCTAATGTTGTGGAAATAATGTTGAAGACAACTTGCATGTGACTCACATGACCTTACAACAGTCAAGAGTTACCGTACGATAATTAACATATCTACATGAAATCGACTAGAATAAAACGTGGAAAATGCAGCACATTTGTTACCTGATTACATCGTCTTTTTTCTCTGCTTCAATATCCTCAGTTGGGTTTTTACTGTGATTATTTTCAGCAGAGGCTGCATCTGATTTCTTTTCCGGGGTTGCTCCTCCACCAGGTGAATTTTCTGACGGTCCGAAAACACTTCTTTGCCAATTGTCCATTCGTTTACGCTCCTCTTCGGCTTGAAGTCTAGCAAATTCTATTTGCTGATTAATGTGCTCAGACCAAATATCAACTCGATTCATGAAGTCCCAACCCTAAAATGGAGTAATCTGTCAGTTAACAGAACCCTTAATTACATGCAAATGTCGATGAAAACTGATGATGTAGGATCTACTGCAACATTCCGGGAGTACACGAACGATCAGACTCTAAGACAATTACACTAAAGTGGCTACGGTTATGTGCAGTTCATTTACATTTTAATTTTAAAATATATGTGTCCTACTGAATCGTGCATTTGGTCTGACAAGTTGCAGAGTGATTGTCGATGGTTATGCGCGTATTTTGTTTGACCAATTGTTATATTTGACCGGAATAACTTGCAAATTGATTTACTTCAAAAGGTTGTTGTTTAGGAACAATAGCATTAATCAAATTCAAAATAGCTTTGAAAAGTATCTTCCCGCGAAGGTCAGAGGCATTTTGAATTCTATTTATTTACCAGGAATGGCCTGTCCACGACGTTTGTTAGCAAATGAATGCCTAAATTTTGATTGACGACATTAATTAAAAAGTAAATGCTTATGATCCGTTAATGACTATTTTCATAAATTTTTCCACCATGAAACTCGAGCAGCTTTTCAGCCTAAGATATTGAAAGCGATCTTTGCAAGTGTATTCTATATGCTGATCTGAGATGTGCTGTTCGCTAAGTTTCTGAATTTAATAATCTAGTCAGGTAATGTCGACACTTGAAATTGAGTCTGCAGTTATTGGACTGATAAATTAGCTAGCTCTAAGTCAGAAAAATCAATCTGTCTATTTTGATTGATAATTACAATCAATTAAAAAACAACATCAGCATGAATATGGATGGCAAGTTCATACTTAAATACATGTACTTAAAATCGTGGTTTTTATGGATAAGCTGATAATAACATACAAAATAGCTGGTTTTAAATAGTGACCTACATGTATGGAGAAAACAGAGGGATCTAAATTCGTAGCAAACTTCTAGTTGTAGATAATTTTCAGTAATGGATCATGCATTGATTTGAAGTTATTATTTGCTATAATGACCGAGAGCCGAAGGTTCGACGCTATTGTGACAAACAATGACAGAATAAATCTGCGCACTATCTCCTAAAATGCCTGACTTATTTCCATCCAGGAAGATAAGCAACTTGGTGACACAGCTTTGCAATGCCATGCATTAAAACATACTTCATTAAGTGCTGGTTAAGTGAGCATGGTCACATGGCCGTTAATTTTGGGATATCCAAGAAATTAATCATTTATATACACTCACAAATATCATTTCACTGATATTTGCTATTGAGTCATTATCTCATGGCAGGATAAATTTGTGACGTGTAAGAAATGATTGCATATAATGCATTCATGAATTTACTTCTTAAATTTAGATGAACCTGCATGTAATTTATTATTCCCGAAAAGGTAATTCCTTTATTTGAAAAAGTGCACAATTATAGAAAAGTACTCGTGTTTAACTGACAAGACATTGTCTTGCACTGACGCCTAACCCACACGGCTCTTGTGAAAGTATGCTTTCATAAACCACTATTGAAGAGGGAGTATCGACAATAGCGTGCGGGTTCCATGCAGGAATTTGATCATTGAATAAAGCGCATGTCTGTGATTACGCTGGATTATAAATTATTGATTGTTTACAAGTCATAGTATGACAAATGGTGAGCCACCGAACGAAATGTTGGATTCATGAGTGGATGATAATGTAATATCTTGGGAAAATCATATTTCACGTCTTCATAATTCCCATTTTGATGTAGTAGTAATTAAAAGCTTGTGCTGTGATTCGTGCGAGTGTCAAGGGTTTTGATATTAAACTTAAATTTGTTGCAATTAATTTCGGTCAATATACATCATCAGACAGACTGGCCACAAATTCAAAATTCACGTTGGTAGGTACAGTAACTTTCAAAAGTATAGAGATGTGGAAATCTTCCAAAGAAATATCTTGATATACATCAACCATGTATGAAAATGAAGAGTCCGAGAGGTAGCATTTGGTCTATTTTTATTAATGGCAATTAGTGAAACAATTCACCCGACTGCATTTAAAGCATGATTCTGTAAAGCTTTCTACTCAAATGTCCACAATTTAATTGGTTCCTCGAAGCAGGTAATTATCTTAGCTGATGGAAGATATAAATCTGGTGTAGACTTCTATGAAACAAGTCATGCACTACAATAGATAATGCACCGATTTCTTCAGCCATAATTTCTCATAATAACCTTGAGCATTCCACTCTTAGTCATTGCAGCAAATCATGACCTCAAATCTATGCATTACCTAATACACAGAGGACATAGTACTAATACAACGCATAAAAATATCAATAGAAACAACAATGAAATGTGAATATTAGGAAGCTGTGTCAGGAAAAATAACAGCATGAACTATCAGAAGATGACGCAGATTACGCATCAAATGAAAAGGAAGTTCCTAAAGCTATCGGGTTCGATCCCGTCATTAATGCTATCCAACACTGCTGAGTATCTGTGACTCTTTAATGCTGTGTCTGCAAGAGCGCGCCACTTGCGCTTGTGGGCAAGCGGTTTAAACCGCGGAGCATAATCGTCAATCCCGACGAACATTTATTGACATGGCTAAGAGAGTTGCAGATTGATTTGTAATTTTGTTTTTGGCAACTTTTTGCAAGAAAATATGCAGGGTTACCGCGCCAACCCGATCGTTATTTTCAAGGACATATCATGCGACCATTTTCAACTGCTATATATATGTTAACAGCGTCATGTTCAGTCATTGTTCAACATGTCCATCATCAAGAAAAATTTTAAAAGGTTTCCAGTTTGCGTGAATCAATGAGTTCACAAATTTAGGCTCCCTATTGCATAAGTTAAATCGTGCTTGGAATGAAATGTTTCCACTTCGGGAAAGATCATAAATAGAAGCTCGTATATTCCGCAACTACTTCCAGTGCTTTGGAAAACTGTTCGATTTGTTCATTCGAAAAAATGCATTCAACAGGTAAATAGCCAGTGTATATTCTTAAGCAAAATGATTTTTTCACAAATATCTTACTATTCACATTTGCCTATCTTTCCTCTTGACTTGGAACTCATACTGAGAAAATGTGGGTGAAGTTATTCTATATCATCCACTTACTTGATGATGATACTCCTTTATACCGGAATTAATTAATTTCCGTAATGTCTCCAACAATTGACTGTTCTTTAACAACCGAAGCTCTCGAATCTGACGAACATAGTCGATTGATACATGTAGAAATGACTTGCGACATGCATCTGTCATATTGTCGTGTTCTTCAGTGTCGACATTGTGTCGCGTTCGAACGGGAATTCCCAAACTGCGATTTAATGAATCATCAAGGTCGTTACTTGCACGCTCAAAGTATCGCTTTGTTTCCGATAATTTCTTCAATTCTTGGTGGAATGATAATAATTTTAGTTCAGCCTCAGAAAAGCGATCTAATAGGTATATTCCTGAAATCAAAGCAAATATGAAAGAGTGCTCAGTACCACTAAATAAAATGTCAAAAAGTACTGATGTGTTAAATAGTCAGAAATTACAAGACACTAACTCATCAGATACCTATAATGCACATACCATACAGATAGCAATACATAGCAATATTTGACTTTAAAATGCACAGATTAACCAAAAAATCTCAATCAAAATCCTGACTTCTCGCAGGAGAAATAAATTAATTTCCATGCTTTTCTTTTTTCACATGAGGCTACATGGAAATTTACAGTTTATGTTCTGAGTATTATTAGATTTATAGTTGGAAGGAGTCAGGAGTATTATTACTATTACTGCAAATTTATGAAAATTATGACTACTATCCAGGTTGTCATCTTAAGGTACAAAAACAATCTATGATGTCAGCAGGAGTTTAAATGATGGATTGAAAATTATATTTATGATGAGAAGATATATGGTATAATACAATGTAAACATGAACAACAGGTTGTTCTGGGTTACGTATCTCTACCAGTGGCAAAAGGAGAATTGACCTGACATGAAATATGATGAATGATGAGCCATGTTAGCACAGTAGGTTAAGGAAAGTAGTTAGTAAAAGAAATTCACGATAAGTCAAGTTCAGTTCTACTATTGATAGATGGATTGAGTTTACGTATAAAGAATGCCTCACGTAGCCTCAAATTAGTGTTACCGTTGTCGTGGGACGAATGTCCACAGCGATGTTGGTATGTTCTATTTGACAATTTTGAATATGCTTAAAAATAGATGATGTTAGAGTTGAGAGGTGTTCTTTAAAACGGACATGAACTGGTATTATACAGTACTGCCTATATTAGTATTATTAGTACTGCCTATATAAAATTTGTCAAATTTCTTGCAGCTTACTTTATAAACAACATTTTGTTACACAACTGCTTGTTAATCATTGAACAGTTTGTAAGAGAACATGGTTTCATATTAGTTTCATTCTTTTTTAGTTGTTGACGAAGAGTTTTGTTTTGTCTAATCGAACGTCGAGTTTGTGTTTATAAAAAAATGTTTTATTCTGGAATCAATTTTGTCTGTTATGTATGGGAAAGGGAAATGTAAAATATCCTCATTGACCCATTCATTGTTTCGTTTTCCTGTTTTCTTTCGTCGTTGGAGCTTGTCAGAAGATCTTATGATTTTCTCGATATATCCGCTAATGCGTAATAAGTTGACAAATTCCTCTCTGTGCCTTTTGAGACTTAATCTATCACAGCATCGTTCATATATTCTCTTCTTCTCATTCAGGATGAAATTCAATGTCGTCTTTGTTGTTCTATGTGACTCAGAATGCACAAAAATGTTCTTCCTTGCAGTTTCCTTACAGAATTCAATTGAAAGTCATGAGATAAATTTATGGTGATTGTGAAGTCGAGAAGACTCAATTCTATTATCATTACTAGGGAACTGAATTTCAAATTTTATGTCTGGATGCTGAGCATTCAGAAGTTGTAAAAGATTCAGAGCCTGTTCTTCACTGTCCGTTAAGGCAAAACAGTCATCTACGTTTCGTATGAATAAGGATATATGGTTGATGTTTTGGAGAGCATTATTTTCGATTTCCTCTATGAAAATTGAAGCAAGTAATCCAGAAAGGGAGTTGCCCATTGGTAAGCCTTTAATTTGTTGGTAAATTGCACCTTGATAATGAAAGAATGTATTATGAAGAACGATATTCATGTTGTTATGAAGAAGATATTGTATGTTGCTCAACGACAAACCTTTCATACAAAAAACATTGTCTTCAAGTTTGCTAATTACGGTCGATATAGCGTCATCGATCGGAATCGAAGTATACATTGATGCGATATCATAACTTAATAAAGTTGTTCACTTGTGGTTACATGCTTTATCAAATCGATTAGCTGAGACTTGATTCAAGGTAAGTTGGAATATTTCTCGGTTAGGCCGTTTAAGTTTGAGACAATGGTCGAATTTTAAATTGGTCATTTTCTTTGTGTGTTTTTATCAGATGGTAAAATTGAGGCATTGTAGAGTTAGTTGCCATATAACTTTTAGTGATAAAAGTCGAAAAATATCTATACGTGTATTTGGCAATGTTTTTCCAAACGAAGTTTATTCTCTGTTCAATTGTTGAAGTGGTTAAATGTGGAATTCGCTAGTATGTCGAAAGATCTGAGCATTATATTTCAAGAGTTATTTACATGAAGTCTTTCAGTTTCTTGACAGAAACTAAACCACGTAGGTCGCAGGTAGATATTTCAGCTGCTGGTATAATTAAAGCACCAAATGCACGTTTTTCATAAATCATAGGCTCAGTGCTATTTACTCGTACTTCCCAACGCTCTGAAAGTTTTTTCACTGCCAAACTAGAAACTTAGAAACTGTAGAAGTGTTGACTGTTGAACAACAGATAAGTTTCACCTATTGGTACATTAAGATGGCCTATGCCTATACAATAATAATAATTAATAATCATTGCTTTATTTGGACCTCAAATGGTCAATCAGAAGTGGCAATACAATCAAGACAGTAGAATAAAAAACGGACGGTGTTAAACGAAGCTCGAATAAACGTCAAGCAAATTGAATAAAAGACTCCTTCAAACGCTTATTTCTGGTTTTCAGCTTTCTATGAGAACAGCCATGCCTTGCAGAATACGAGGTCTGTTCAAAAAGTAACCGAACTTTTAAATCTGCTTACTTATTGTTCGAAATCATTGCTAAATAATGATCTTCTAATTTGTAAAACTTCACCGTGGATGATTCCATGATGAATACGTGTAGATATCACTCTGCACCTTATCGTATAAGAGATCATTGTTGTGTTGTTGCGAAACATAACATGTACAAATTTCATTGAAAATGGCAGAATCGCATGAGCAGCGAGTGAATGTGAAATTTTGTTTCATGTTAGGCAAAATGTTTACAGAGACGTTTGAAATCATCAAAGCTGCTTATAGTGAACATTCTCTCAGCCGCACTCACTGCTACGAGTGGTTTAGGCGATTCAAAGGCGGACGATTGTCAGTTGACGATGATCCACGCTCTGGGAGGCCCTCCACATCAACATGACTTCCACGTGACCGAGTCAACTTGTTCGTTTCAACCGGCGTTTGACTGTTAGAGAAATGGCGGATGACTGTACGTGGCATTTCAATTGGATCATGTCATGAGTCCTGACAGAACTTTTGGGGATGCATTGAATTGATGAAAAAATTCGCTCCAAGGCTGCTGTCTCAGGGTCAAAGGGAAAATTGAGTAGCAATTTGTCAAAACTTCTCCAACGTGCTAGTGAGTAAGCAAACTTTATGGAAACGCTTATTACCGGAGATGAAACCTGGGTTTGCGGTTGCGCTGTCGAAACAAAAGTTCAATATTTCGCAGTGGACGGGAAAGGGTTCTCCAAGAACAAAGAAAGCGCGCCAGGTCAAGTCAAAGGTCATGCTGACAGTATTCTTGAATTCCTACCACCAGGGGAGACTGAATCGATTTTACTACTTCAGAGTGCTGCGGCGTCTTCTTGAAAACATCCGCAAGAAAAGTCCAGAATTGTGGCGCAGAAAATCGTGGATTCTCCATCACGACAACGCTCCAGCACACACATCGCTGCTCATTCGTGATTATTGCGTGAAATCCGAAACAACTGTGCTTCTCCAACCTGCTTACTCGCCTGATCTCTCTACAGCGGACTTTTTCCTGTTTCCGAAGTTGAAAAGAACACTCAAAGGACGACGATTCGATTCTATCGAAGCCATCTAGGAAAGTTCGTTGCAAGAACTTCGCTCCATCTCAAAGGAGGCATACGAGACAGCTTCCCAGAGCTGGAAGCACCGCTGGGAGCGATGTGTGAACAGTCATGGCGAGTATTTTGAAGCGGACAAGGCTGAATAATTTGTTAACATTTTTAACGTATCTCGGGATACAAAGTTCGGTTACTTTTTGAACAGACCTCGCACCTTGTGGAAGAAAAGTCATACATAGCATGTAGAGGATGAGCAGGATCACGAGGTTTCTCTGCAGCACGTTGAAACACAGATAAACAAAAGTCAAAAAATTAACCTTACAGGTAATAGCAAACAACAAAACAAACACGACGTTCGTAATTTAGTGACACTTTGTAACGGGATTTGCTGACATTACACTATGCTGGGTACGAACAGCTCATTACGAACTTGAACATTGAACAGTATATCATCCAAAGGACGTTTTCAGGGGCATTCACCTGCTTCAGACTGTATAGAACATACATTCGTTTTCGAACTTTCGCCAAAACATAGTCAACATAATCATTCCAGCACACTTTATTGTCAATGACAACCCCAAGAAATTTGTCACTGGAAACTTCTTCAATATTGGTGTTGGATTGGACATCAAAAAGTGGGGATAAAGTTATGAGCGTTTTGTTTGAATGTTCAACTTAGTTTTTAACGGATTGAAATATACTGATACTACTGAATGTACTATTTCACACCAACTCTAACTGATCTGAGGGTTTGAAGTTCTTCCTTCAAGATGTAGTACAGTGAATGTTAATAAAACTTAAACTTCACTCGCCACAGTGAGTAAAGTTTCTACCTCACAAGGAGCGTAGATATAGGCCAACTAGTATTTAAAATAATAATATCTATCCTAAAATAATACAAAATTTTATAACAACATTACTTAAGTCTCCCAACAAAATTCAGCATGAACAATAACAAGTGCAAAATATCTGAAATAATCAAAACCGATCTTTTGATAAAAACAGGTAAAATATCTAGGAACACATCATTTGCCAGGCCCAGATTCCCACAAAGCTCGTCGAAAGTCGAATGTTGAAGTCAAAATCAGCGAGACATAAAAGCAAGTGTAGCCAAAACGTGTAAAGAATAACTTACCTTGCTCCCGAAATTCACTCATGATCTTCAAGCATTTTACTGCTCCATCTAGAACTTTGTCATTATCTCCAAATGATGATTTTAAATTATCCAATGAATCAACGAATATTCGCATACTTTTAAAATATTGCGTACCATCTACCACCATGCGACGGCATGCATTGGCACAATCTGAGTATCCAGTCTGAAAGATAATCAAATATTATCATAATAAGGAGAAAACGTGACTATTACTGTTAAAGCATGTATTTAAGATCATACATACGATCCTGTGACTGGTGGTTATGGAAATCGATTGTAATATGAGAAATGTCTGTGAACTAATGTAATGATTCAAAAGTGGAGACTGTGGATCACTTCATGATAGAATGTTCTTTGTATCAAAATATGCAGCAAGACATAGAGCACCAGTAGTGCAAGGATTGCTATGCTATTGCAACAGTGCAACTGAATTTCATGAATACTTGGACTCCAAAGCATTTAAATCCATAGCAAAGTCTCTAAAATAAGACTGTCTTATGGATGATTACTAAAAAAAGCACCATCCACGAAGAATCTGAAATCTAAATAAATCTAATAGTCACTTCTTAATCATGCTCCTCTCTTTCCTGATCGGTTTCACCTTTTCAACAGCACTGATCGCACGCTGAATTATTTACTTAGGTAATATTTCCTTGACTTTCAAAATGTTAGCCACTGTTCTCCAATTACGTTTTTAAAAATAAAAAAAAATTTGACTTATCTGAAAGAGATACGCAGAGCTGAGACTCAATTTTAGGACTTTTTGATATCAATAGTAAGAAAAATTTTCATTTAAAGATTTTAGTAATTTAACTCAACGATTGATCTATTTTTAAATTACGGGCAATTCATACTCTTACTTTTTTTTTGTGAACTGTATTGCTTAAGTCGTGAAATCTATTTCATAGGATTTTAATCAGACATAAAGCAACTTTTTTTAAAAAAGGAAACCAGAATTTTTGTAGCTGTTCATCGTCTACATTCATCATTCTAAATATGTGGTAAAACCATGACTATGGTTTAAATGAATAAATGATTAATAAATATCATCCAATGATTCTTGTCGACAGGATCAAGAAAAAAAGTTTCGATTAATAGACAATGCAGCAATAAATTCTTTGTTATCACAATAATCTGCAATAACAGGGGTATTTTCAGAAGATAGCCTACACCGGTGAACATTCATCCATTGATTGGTACATTTTGATATTCTATCATGCGAAAACTGAACATGGATAAGCAAAAATACCCTTGAATTAGAAATGGTCCTTCTGTGGCTTTTAAATGCAGGCAGAAATTCTTATTAATCAAGCCGAACATTCTTTTTATTTTCAATCTGACCGGAAGCAAAGTTGTCAGAGTTATAAAAAACTCAGCCGGGTTGGAAGAGCAAAACGAATCTTATTGTGTAATTGTACTTTATTATTCAAAAGCATCCTAAAGCGTTCAAATCCCCATGCTGCAGATTAGTTTAACTTCGGTTCCGGCAGTTTGACATTGGACGATTTATAACCGACTAATATTACATACAAGCCATTCGAGATGTCTTAATGACGTGAAGAAATGTCGTTTTCATTTTCAATGTATCGCATTGCGAATTGTATATTAAATTTTTAAGGCGAAAGTATGCCAAATCTTTTGGTTTTATATTGCACAAAAACCAACAAACGGTGCGACAACACGAGACTGCGATACGAAAGTTTGCTAGAATATAAGATAGGACTATCGCGTGCGCATCAACTGCAGAAAGCTGGATAGTAAGAGACTGCATAACACACGTATATAAATTTAGGCCATATATTCAGATAATTCATTCCGTCCCCAGAACATAATTGCATTCGGCAGGAGCATCTAGTTGAGGTAATAAGAGATACACTTCATCCAAAATTTGGTCTAATGCTACGGAGTGTATATAGCTATAAGACTAGTACGATGACTATATACTAAATCATAGATTCTGGCTATGTAAATGGAACTGACCATCATGAATAGTGAACGTGCATCAGTCAACATGGAAATATGCCTCCTTTTTAAATATCAATGTTTCGTTTAAGAACATAGCAACAACATATGCAAGCATCATACCTAGGAGGATGTTATTTGTTAAGTAGTAATATTTGTTAAGTAAAAAATAGATGCATCAAAAATGGCCAGATTAATGCTGCAATATAAGTTAGAGAAATTACAGCAACGCACGAATTAATTACAGTTATTTGTAGAACCTTACTACAGAGCATGTGATTGGGAACAATTCCAGGAAAGTTCGAAAACCTTTTGAAATTTTTCAAGCTTCTGAGTGAAGATGTGAAGATGTTGATGAATAGTTCCTCAGATTGGCGCTGAAACTTTGGCTGATTACCGACTGAATGAGCCACGATAGGGCGGAAACACGATTAGGATAAAAAAATTGTCCATCTACATATTATACACCAATCGAGAGCTGAGATCATGAGGAATTCGAATATGTAAGTTAAAAAATCGAATCTCAATGTCCTTTTTGTACAGAGAGCAAAATTCAAAATGGCCGCCAAAATACTATATTTTGATACCTATGTTAACAGGAAATGATAATCTGTCTACGTATTTGGCAATTAGAGACCATTTGTATAGTCCGTAATATTCAGTGGATACACTAAAATAAATTCAGACAGCAGAAACAATGATTGCGCTTTTTTAATAGTAGTATGTGACGAGTGTCAAACGATAATATAATTATGTGATGTAAAAATCACCAGAAATTACTATCCAATTTTGTTTCTTTTATAAATGCACCAATATGAAATTATGGAATACGTTTTTCATACATCAACCCAAAATTTCGCACTACAGCTTGTAGCAGCTGTTTTCTACGCGCTTTACAATTCATTCACGAAAAACAAACTTTACTCAAATAATTATTCAATATTACATTGAAAAAAAGGAAAAAATAACACAAAATCAGAAGATACGCAGATGCTTTGCGTTGTAATCGTTAACTGCCTTCAACAACTGCTCCGGATAACGCGGGTTCACTTCATGGACCTTGTATCTGGCCCAAGTAGATTTAAAGTCAGCATGAACTGCCTCAACAGCTTGCTCGCTGTATCGTCCGAGTCCAGTGTGCACAGAATCACAAAAATCTGTAATATGGTGAAAGACTGTGTGGACCTTTGGAGTGATCGAAATACCGAGAGAGAGGTAACTTTTCTCAAAGTCACGGATAATCATTCGGAAATATGGATCGAGATCATGGCCGTAGCAGGCGTCCACAACTTTACGAAATTTTTCAAAGGCCTCGACATATTTCAAGCCTTGCATTGCAACGGGCACATGGATCGTAGTGCATCGATTTTGGATAGCAACTTCTTGCACGAGTTTCCGTTGAACAAGCCTCCATGTATGGCTTCTCTCTCAACAAAGCATGTGCGTGGCCAAGTCATGGCTTCTGGCCACTCCTTTTCTAATTCTTTAAACATTTTGTTGAAAGGTCCTATGAGAAGGTGTAACTCAGGAGGAGGAAGAAGATCAATCACTCGTTCTGATGATTCGCCCCTCAGAATTGGACAATGTATAACATTCGCGAAATGTTTTGCTTTGGACTTGTCCTGATCAGTCTCGTCATACCATCGCCAAAAAGCATCATTCAAGCTTCCAAGCGTTGGAAGATTGCCCTTAAATCTCAGAGAAGATTTGCTTGAGTCACACCAAGTGCACGGGTGTGAAGAGCCGTGAGACATCAGATCGAGTAAGAGATTTGCTAATTTCAAATCTGTAGCAATAACCTTCGATGTCAATGAGGAAACGGAGTCTGGACCTACCAAGCGAATCAGATACCAAATCTTTAACAGATTCGAGTAATTTTCTTGAATGTTTGGGATAAAACCTATAAGGAAAATGCCTTTAACGCTGTTTTCTCTCCTGGAGGCATTCGAGCAAACAGATAGACAAATCTTAAAAAAACGACCTCCACCATCAACTCCCAATTTGAAAAGTAACCCCGCTGCCGATCCATAATGACGGTGCTCGATAATTTCTCGAATCAAGCCATCCAAATTGGTGCAACGCACAAACGGTCTGTCAACATGCTTGCACTCATCAGCAGTCTTACTAAAAAAGCTTTCACATGAAACTGCGAAGAACGAATCAAGCGAGTGATTTAACTCAATCAGTTTGCTTTTAGCATTTGATTCAACACTCTTCCTACTACCTGAAGTAGATCGAATGACACCAGCTAGCTTCAGTGTCGCATTGGAACTCAAATTCAGATCGGACTGAATATTCGAAAGATCATTTACATCTAGTCTACGGAGTGGAGATCTCAACGTGGACGTTGGAGAAACTTCAATTTTCAATGGTTGACCTACAAGTGTTGAAAGACTTACTGAATTTGTGGGAGACTGCATTGCTTTTGACTTCAGCACAGAGGCTGCAAGCTGCTCAGACGTTTTGCCTTTAGACGACAGTTGCTTCAGATTATCAAATCTAGTGGTCTTGAAGCACTGATGAGGAAGGCCCTTCCCTAAATGTGTAAGACACTTGCCACAAATCTTCAATGTTGAATTCGGATATGGTTCAGCCGATGGTCTTCCCACCTTCGACTCAGTCCATCCCTTTATACCTGCGGTCTTACACAGAAGACATGAGCACTCAGAATTTGATCGTGTTGACATAGGTGGAGGTAATTCCGCAAGCTTCGAATGGTCAAACATACGTATTGAACGGGTGAATATGTCCTTGTCGTATTCACCAACTGCCAACCTACATTTGTTGCATAATGCTTTTGGAAGACGTACATCAGATGGATCGTACCCATGGAGAAAGTATTTCTCGATAGTGCGTTGCATATTTGAAGTTATGAGGCGCATGGTTTTGGTCTTACCAAAACAAAGGAGACATACTTCAAGCCGGCTGCTTTCATGAGATCGACATTCAGGAGGCATGATAGCGCGCGCACGAAGAAATTATCATTCAGCAAGTTATCTGCGATGCCGTTCCTTATCATCGAATCAATAATGAAAATCCGCGGGCGCACGCACCTTAATGCATGCATCGAGTTCTGTATGCAATCCTGCCGCAAAGAGATCAATCAATCTTCTATCCAAGAACTGATCGGCAACTGCTGTTTCCATGAGTCATCATCTGCTATTTGATTCTACGTTTTACGTATTCATTTACTTTTTGTTGCTACAGCAACAGGCACGCACACAGGCAGTGCAGCTACATGTATACATACATTCTTGGTTGATGGTGTCTGAATGTCATGATTAATAATGTGGAGCCTACATGTACACAATCGGCAATATGATAGGACGTCAACATAAGGAAATAGGATAAAGAAAACGACTGTGCCTGTATTGTTAGCCGCCGAAGAAACTGTGTCTATTTTCATATACATGTACATGTAGATGTATATCATTAACATATTGATGAAATTGGGCATCATATCATCATTTAAACAAGCGTTGCGAAAAGGCAAGCCGCAATCAATTTCATTATCTAAGCAAATGTAAACTTCAAAATATTATATTCAGTCAGCCAAGATCAATTGCAATTTGCTTTTTTTGCAACGTTTCTTTAAATAATACTAATTCGAATGTCTAAGTACATTTACATGTGCATTTATGTATTTGTACATGTATGCAATGAATAACTGGAAGTCAATACACTTTAGGAAAGTAAGTATTCCTCCTATCAATATTACATTAAGTTATCAATACCACGTGTATACACCGGTACATGTAAATATTTGCTAAGACAAAGGCTAAATATACATTCAGCCATGTGATAAGAAAATTACGTATACTGGGTGTTTATACCACTACATACAACTGCAAAATTTACTTATAGGCCTTAGAGAATAAATATCACAAATTCACCATTAGTGGATTTATAGAACAATGAAATAAAACATGCATGTTCGGATAGCGACTTTTAGTGATTTTTACATCACATAATTACATTATAGTTTAATACTCGTCACATACTACTATTAAAAAAGCGCAATCATTGTTTCTGCTGTCTGAATTTATTTTAGTGTATCCACTGAATATTACGGACTATACAAATGGTCTCTAATTGCCAAATACGTAGACAGATTATCATTTCCTGTTAACATAGGTATCAAAATATAGTATTTTGGCGGCCATTTTGAATTTTGCTCTCTGTACAAAAAGGACATTGAGATTCGATTTTTTAACTTACATATTCGAATTCCTCATGATCTCAGCTCTCGATTGGTGTATAATATATAGATGGACAATTTTTTTATCCTAATCGTGTTTCCGCCCTACTGTGGAGCCGATTTTGTTATGACTGCAATTGGACAAACGGAGTGAGTGTGTCTATAAGAAACAGTCGTCTCTCCTGCGGAAGTCCGGCGTCTCTAAAAAAAGAAGTTTATTCCAAGTTCTCTATTAGAAGAATATTTCCAGTTGACTGAACCTCACTGTGTCACTGTAATAGTCGCACTTTCAATCGCTTTCTGCGACATGCAAGGATACGTCGGCTCTACTCTACATCGGAGACCCCGTTGTTAAAAGGAAGAATATATGAGAAAAGTAAAACAAATTTACGAAGACATGATGGCGTTCATACTACTGAAACGATATTTTGAATTCTGATACATATACTCGTATATCCAAATATGTCAAGAAGCATCTCTTTGATAATTTCGAAAACCATGCAAATGCTACACATTGAAATTGCAGATAAGCAAGTACTTCTTTCAATATTTGCTTGCTTCATCGACTTGAAAATGCATTGACACGTTCATTTGTTCGACAAGATATCTTTAAAAAAGCGTTCATATCATCGACAATTCATAGGCAGAATTGCATGGTCCATTTTGATAATGCGTTCATTTGTTCGAAAAAATTGATCATCGGATATCAATGTATTACTTTTCTATGACAGATCATTTATGGCATAAATCATGGAAATCCCAAACATTGAGATCTACCTGTGCGTATAGAAAAATCTCCAGTATGCATTATCTACATAGAGGCTCAAATCAAACTTTGAATGGGATGTTTTAGACAACACAATTTGCGGTATTCATTTGTTTGCTTCCATAATTTGATAAGATGGAAGGAGTTTCAAGAAACAAAAACATAGGATGATGAACCTCTGCTTATTTGTCTGTAATAAGTATGCCTGCATTATTGACAGAAAGAACCCCAAGAACGACAAATCCCATTGGAAATGTGCTGAAGCTAATTCAGAGAAATGCAAAGCATATGAGCATAACTAAAAGTGTGTCGAACAAATAAAGGTGTCGAACGAATGAACATGCCGAACAAATGAACGTGTCGAACAAAACGACCATCCCCATATGTACATATATAATTGTGATAAAAAATCTAGCACATAGAAGTTCCTTGTTTTTAGATATCACGAAACAATGTCAAGATCTCAAAATTAAGAAGGCATTTTAGGACTATGGATGATATTTGGGACTTTAAGACCGTTTTTTTTTACGTTTGAGGTCTTTGTTTAGGACATTTAGGACTCTGTATGTAGCACTACTTACTTTGTGATAACGATTATCAAAGCCAGTATTATTTAACAGAACTTTAACGCAGGGATGCGAAGTCTTTTCATTTTGATAGGACTCCGACTCCGGGTGTCAAGTAGATAAAGCCTTTTTTTGAGAAATTGACTGGAAACCTATATCATAGATCATTATACTCGTAGGCTTACCTGAACCTATATTTAGTGATCATTGCTGTATCAATTATCAATCATTTTCGATGAAAGTTTGTCAAATGTCGCTTTAAGTTGGATGCATACGATCAGGCTCCTCCCATCTTCTTGATGTGTGCTTCACATGGTTTTTCTCCAGTCTCTACCAACCATCCTCCCACACTTTCCATTTTAATCTGCGCTTTAGAGGAGCCATCATACACGATTAACGTGAGGGTAAGAGGTAATGTTCTCAAACAAACTAGCATTTCATTTTTGTCACTGATGTGACCTTTGGCGCGTAGGTGTGATCGAGGATAGGAAGGTTTGTGTTCTCTACTAAGTCACCGAGTGAAAAGACAATCCTTTTTTCACTGTCACGGTTTGTTCCCTTAACTATTACAAGCTTTGCATGCACTGCTGTCTCTTTACTTTTGTTTGACGGAGAAAGTTGACATCAGGACAGTGACATCTATACACGAGAATAAATAATTTGTTTGTATTATATTCGGGTCTAGTTGTAGGCCGGAGTCCTATCATTTAGTGGGACTCCGACTTCAGCAAAAATGATTTGACTTGGGACTCCGACTCCGCATCCTTGCTTTAGCATCACTACTCTCCCACTGGAAGCTTGGAGGTTGCTGACGTAATCAGACTTCGGGAGCGTCGTGGTACTTTCAGTCCAGATGCTCTTTCCGCCTACTTCCAGTGACACTTTCGTGTCTCGGCCTTTGGACCAGAAGATCGCTAGGACGTTTAACCACTGCCACGACGACTCACAATGATTCCTCATTCAGAAGCTTACCTGGAGCACTACCAATTCCTTTTCTGATTCCGAGAGAGCATGACGGAATTGAGGTGAGTCACGGCGACATTCATCTAGCGAAAGTAGGCTAAGCGGCAAATTCTCCAGTATGTCACAAGCAGCCATTAGGAGCTATCTGCAAAAATGTAAGCAAAATTTCAAAGTGTGACATTTAGTGAACAATTTATCATGTAGTAAATATATGTGGACAGCAGTGATGCTTGATGTGTTTCATTTGATGGCAAGAATCACATGATTTGCAAATCACATATCAGCACTAATATACAATGTCCCAAAATTAGCGCAGTTTTTTGATTTTGGTGTGAGAACGAGACTTTGCGTTCAAAAATGAATTATGGACCGAAGAGCGGAAAGAATTATCATGAGGTTTTAGTATTTGAAGAAATTACTCAAAAAATCGTTCATCTTCAAACAATAATATCGCCATTTATATCAATATAGAGATTGTAATAAAACTTCCAAAAGCATATCTGATAAACACAATGTTGCATCATGCGTGCCACAAATAATGCGACTTCTCTGATTGGTCAGCAATTGAAAAGCACACCAGATACACTTTGACAGAAGGTTCTGAATATTCATCACAAAGATAAATTTTAGCTGTTGTCGAAAACTTCATTGATGGTAATTGCAAGCCATCATTTAGTCAAGAATCAGGAGAAATCTATCCATTCACTTAGAAATTGTCCAACTGTTCTATGCGAATGAAAGATGTGCCTCTCAAACTTTGTGTGCACCTAAGATAAGAGAGATGCATTTGTCATTCCGATATCACACGTCTAATTTCAAAATTTGAAGATATGAATTAGTCTTCTTTGATGCCCCAGGAAGAAGCAAAAAAGTTTGAAGATGAAATCATGCACTTTATTTGCAGAGGGTAGGTTACAAGTGTGATGTCGCTCGGTCTTCTGGCTCATGGAACTTGTCCAGCTACAGCACTTGCTTCTCTGACTGGAATTCCGAGATCAATGTTCATAGAATATTGAAAGACAAATTAAGAAATTTTCTTTATCCCTTCTCATTGCGTCAGACAATCACTTCAGATGATAAAGATAATCGAATAGGATTTGATCAATGAGCAATACAGATTTAGTACCCAGCATTATTTGTAGCGATTAAGCAACATTTTCACAAGATGGTTCTATAAATAGGCACAATCGCAACACATGGCAAGTGAAAAGCCTACATGTCTTTGACTCGCTCTCTCCATTTATTACGTGTTGTGGTGTGGACAGCTTTTCTTCAGTGCCATAAATTTGAGTAGTTTTTCTTCTCCGACGCTGTAAACGGCAACAATTATAATGAAATGCTGAAGAATCACTGCATTCCACAATGTCAATCGAAAGGGTGTTCTCCACAACAATTTGCCAATAAGATGGAGCAGCATCGCAATTTTTTTTGCTATGTTGCCGTAACTTTAAAAAACCCCAATTTTATCTTAGGGATTCTGGACGCGGCTTTGAAACAGTTTGGCCGGTAAGATCGCATAAACCTGACGCTATGAAATTGACGGCTTTGAGTGTTGCTGAAGGACAGTTACATGTTATATCATAATGGAAAGCCAAAGACTATTGATGAACCAAAGAGAAAATTGGTGCAAAACTAGAAATAAAAAATGAAAACATCGTAAGTGCAGTTGACGGCATCTGAGAATAGTGAATGTTTTATTATCCAAGGAAGAATGATATTTCGACCATTTACTGCAAATACTAAAACCTCATGGTGTTTTCATGATGCCTTTGATTAAGAAAATGAGTTCAAGTAAAAGAGGTCGTTCCAACATTGAAATAAAAAGCTGCGCCAATTTTGGGACACCCTGTATGTTTCGAGATTAAGTGAAATAATCACCTAAACAATCTCACATGTCAACTATCGAAGGTTATGTTGTGATTGATGTATCAATGCAGGAGTAGAACGATGTCTACAGTAGACTAGAAATATAGAAGGAACGAAGCAGGTTTTACATTTTGAATGAGTATCGACGAGTATGAATGTTTAAGACACTATAATATGGAAGTTATTTTTATTTAATGATTTAGCCAGGACACTCGTCTAACCCTAGTGACAATTTAGGAGCATTATCAGCGATTTTTCAATTTGCCATTTATCGCGTTCAGCAATCAATCTCTTCAAATATTTTGGCATGCTATTACATGAAACTGATGGAATTATTCGGAACAACGGGAAAGATTTAGTTTCTTCAGCTGATTTATTGGAACAGTTTTCATTTGAAGAGGATTAACCTCTACAGTATATCAAACGGTTTCCTCCAGAAAATAAAACATGATGAGAGAATGATGAAAATAAAAGATGGAATTGAGAAAAACATAAAGTGATTATTGGATTACATTCATTGCTGTAATGACAGCTGATAAAATTTATGTGGTAAAATATAGAAAATAAAGGAACACTAACAGTGATCAAGAAAGATTAGTTTCAGCACATGTCTGTGTGCGTAAGAAAACAAAAGGACCCACAAGGCTTCAAATATCACAGAGATAGCACACCGCTTACTGTTTCCATAAAGGTCTAAAGATTTACAAAACCGCAGTTTTGCTTGAAATCATCATCCCTCCTTTTGTACGAGTGAGATCATTCCACAGTCTATCTTGTGAAAATGAAAGATTCCTGCGCGACAAAGGTGAACAGTTACGAGATAAGGATTCGAATAGTCGCCTCCCTTTGAGCTTCGTGAAAGAGTGTTGAAGTGGTGTCACAGTTGGCAAAACCCTCGATAATATACAAAGGCACAGCCTCTCCCTCCCAAAAAATAAGTGAAGTTTTAAGTATCGCATGAAATTACAGCGTCTCACACCGAGCAAGCTGCAGCATCAGCAGTTTGTCAGGTATCAAAAAGTGCAACACTGAACACGAACTATTCATCACAGAAGATGTGTCTATAATACTGCATAACCCAGACTTGTAAGCACAAAAAGAATGCCAATTTTGCTCCATGATTCTTATGATTTTGCTCCATGATAGTCTTTTCCGAACCGAACTGCTGTTAGCTTTATTCAATTTCAAAGTTATTATTTGGCTATCGAACCATCTTTTATCCTTACTGTCTCCTTTGTATTGTACATGTGCAAATAATGAAATTTCACTGAAAAATGCTGAGGCGTGTTTCATTACAATTGGCCATTGACTTTAGCATACTCATTGTTAATTTTCCTATTTATCGGTTTGTTGTGTGCATCAGTCGACCTACCGCCACTCTCAAAGAACTGTTATCAACAGAACCTGTGCAGAACGAAGAATATGTCAAATTTGCATTGGTCATATTTCCGCTACTCCGCAAAAACTGGGATACAATTTTAGACCAAGCGTCATTTCGAAATAGTGTAGGGCACTGTTCTAGCTGTTCCATATTAAGCCTATCCATAATGGACAAAACTTGATTGGTTGGAATATCACATAACACAAATGAACAGGAGTCACAAAAGAATTTATTAAAAGACATCGGTATCACGGCTGTGGTTGGGTAGAGTGGAATCGGCATGGTTTACCGTGAGCAATCAGGCATCCTGAGTAATTATTTTATTGAAGACTTGCATGTGAGGAATAAAAATTCTAATCACAAATTTTCACAACCGGAACTCGGCTGCGTCGTCAGGTGTGAACAAAATGTAGGTGGTAAAAGTCAAGCGAATAGGCATGTAAGTTACTTTAAAAGGTTCAAAAAGCTATTTACTGCTGCTGACGGAGAAGGGCATAGATAGTGTCAAAATTAATGTGTCAGTTAACGGACCTTTGATCTGAGCACAACGCTTCCTCAAATAGTCTTCCATGTCTATGATGTCATGCGTCCAAAGATTTTGTATTAACCCAGTCAAATTGATGATTTGTATCCAGTATGCGTTGAAATGTGAGATCTAGGGTTTATTCTTCTCACTGCTAACCGGTGCTCATGAACATTCCAATTGTAAACCAAGGGCTAACTGTGCTAACTAGAAAGGTATGCGAAGCATCTTCTAAATTTGCATCATGTGATCGCACACATTTTGGAATTTTTTGTCTCGCAAAGGTGTGGTAGCGATCTGACCAGGATCTGACATGTCTTACAAGTGATATGTGGTTATACTGTAAAATCGTGCTGTGCCATTGACTGCAAAATTTTGATTTTAAGATCCGAGCTGTGAGTGACAATGATGCTGAAGGATCTACATTCGATTGAATCGCATCTATCGTTTTTCATTGAAAGCTGCTTAAATTTCTGAGGTGATCTGACAGTGCGGTTGCCACGTCGAATGAGCATCTTCATCTTTTCAAATCGATGGTAAAAAGCATTTATATACCTAAATTATCAATCATAGTGAATATACGATCGAAATGCGCCAACAAATGAGTTCATTTTGAGTTTCATTATAATACTCATGTCAGCACCGCACATGAGTCAAATATATAAGCCCTTATACTTAGTATACCAAGTAGTGTTAGAAGAGACAAAGGTTCAATAAGCACAATATCAATTACAGTGGATTAACGATCCTAAGTACACAGAATATCAATCACTTGTGAAGTGCAATTTTCAAAAAATCAGGAGGGGAAAATGATCGAAAATACATTTTTCATGTCTATCTACATGTGATGTGACTGTGGCTTGCCAAGCTCATTTGAATAAGTAGATTCATAACTTTCCTCATCACGTGTCCTGGTAGACATTACATAAGAATTAAAAATAGCGGGTAAAAAGATGGTGCTCTTATTCAAAAATCAAGATGTCACATGACCAAAGTTAATGATCAGGCTACTAAACAAAAAAAAACATTCATGCAGAAACATCTGATGCGTAGGCCTTTAAGAAAGTATGTTGTAGTTATTCAGAAGTAAAGCTGCAGCTTTGAGTTGAGAATTGTGATAATCGCAACAACTGAATGAATGAACATAAGGGCAAACAACATGTAGCGGTCTTGTGTAATTGGCTATAAGTAATGCTGTATATTTTTTCAGTTGCAGGTAACAGGATACATATATACATCATACACAGAGGCCTACAGGTGACCCCTCAACCAAGTATCAAAGCTATTGACGTTACATTTTCGTGCAGATCAGCTGCGAGTGAAACCTTCTCTGAATTCCTGAGAGTCGCCACAGAGGTGTAACGAAGCCATTATTTCGTCACAATCATCAATCATTCAAATCGCTATTCGAGCGGTGTGTAAAAGAGTTTTCTGCTTCCCTTTAATTCCGCACTTCTCCATGAAGAGAAAGTCATTATAACATCAAAGAGACAGACTTTCCGCATGTTGAGTTATGCTAATCCAAATAAACAAACACATGGTTTTCAAAACAAAGGCGAGACATATTGATATGACATAATGATGCTTCAGCCGCTGGCATCCACTATTCAATATTAGGTGCTTATTTGTTGCTAAAATGTCTTTCGGGACCACAGATCTACAGTATAACAAGTCATTAAAGAATGGTTTTACATAAGCCTAGTGAAATCTTTTTCTTCTGCATTTTGTCAGTTAAGTCTTAGGATTAAAGGATGTAGCAAGTGTCAGTAGATTAAGGGGAAATGAAAAAAACAACTATCGAAATCCGAATATGTTCGGCTGCTATATTTTTTGTCCTTCGTTAAATGCTCAATGCATTTGAAAGATTAGAGTGAATTATTATTTTAACCACAATGACATTACAATGAGGAATAATCACTCCTGTCTATATGAACAGAAAGTGGCCATTTGATTTAAACGAATTATGGTCTCAAAATCCGATCCTATGTTTTGTTTTCATGCCCATTTATTCAGTTGTTGTGATGATCACAGACACAGAATCTTCAATTCAAAGTTTTAGCGTTGCTTTTGAATAGTCTTGTAGAATTGAATTTTCCATGTACTGCTACGCAGATAAATTTGAATGACTACACAGCATTCATCAAAAGTCTTTTCAATCCAAGTATAATAGTCATCTTAAAACAAGCAAAATGGAAAGAAGAAATCTAATACAAGTCATCATATCTAAAATTCAAGCGTTAATACAAAAAGAAGATACTATGTAGGCGTGATAAAAATGGACATGTTATCTAAAGAATGCTACACTAATCAGTTTTACATCACATTGATAGTGGGTCTTTGATATTTGATGAAATTTAGAACTCTATACGTATTAATGTCACAAGCTGATGGATTTAATTTATCCTTCATATGTTGGTATACATATTTTCATGGACTCATTTTATGTTCTAAAACACGCTTCCTCTACTGAGTTTCACCAATATAAGTCTGAATATGTTATAAGTCTGTATAAGTCTATATATGTTGCATTTTTCGATTTTATATACATTCTTCAAAAAAACATGAATTATTCTTATTACACAGATAAGACTTATCATCGAATTATCGATGGTGGAGCTACAAACACTGGTTTCACTTTAAAAATTGAAATTTTGTTTAAGAGCAAATTTTCCTTGCTTGATTTTATTGATAAAAGAAATAAGAATATGAGCTTGCTATTCTTGGATAACACTCTCCTTAATTATAATAATGGATAATTATCTCCTTTCCCATCTGTAGTGAAATAGGTGATTGATAGCATCTTCCGTCGTATGCAGATTACCCTTGTCATATTTGTTTGCGGATTAAGGCTGGATATGATGGGACACAGACCGGTCCTCTTGAGAGATAGATTAAATTTCAAGAATAGTTAGACACCAATCGGTCCATTTATAACAAGTCTAGTTCCTTATTTCATTTTCTTCATGGAGTAGTTCCAGGTGAGACGTTGTAGGTTGATTCTAGCAAGTTCAGTACCCATACTCGTATTGTAGTTTCACATGTATTTTATTTTTTTTCTTTTCTTCAAAGTTCATTATAAATTTATTCATTACAGTTATATTTTGTACAGTAGGCTTAATCTTAGTTTATTTTATGTAGTTGTAACTGAGATTCCTAGAGGATGATGATTTTCATTTAAACTCGTATGAAATGATAGAACAGATTGCTATGTACTTGTTCACTAAACATTTGGGATATCCATTAGAAATAAAACGTTTTCAATAAATGCACGAGTGGTACAACTTCGATGAAAACTCATTTTCATCAACTTAATCCTTCGAATTAAAGGCACGAGGCCATCCCAATGTAATTGATGAATACTATGAGTGAATTTAGAATAAAATTAACTTGAATGTGTAGCTCGACCGAATTTTTGACTTTGTCTCAATCTTAACTCTGTCTCCTCCTTAGAAAAACGGGACACCTGTCGCCATGCCAAGTAGCATCCTTTGCGCACAGCAAGCGAAAACAAAAATTGATGATGACGTCACTACGAACAGACCAATCATACGCTGCTCGGTGCTGCAGAGAAGGTTACAGCCAAGCGTTGAATTGTGCCTTGAGACTGCACGCGGAAGTAAAATTAACTCACTGATCGTCCGTCGACATTCGACTGCCACCATGAAGCAGTGTTGCGCCCTTGATTTCAAGTGATAATAACATTAATAATGTATGGTTCTATAAATGTCCATTAAGCAAGAAAATGCGAAAATTGTGGAGTGATAAAATTTGAAGAGCCTATTTTACTCCGTCAAAACATTCTCGGGAATGCTGTATCATTTTGCTGAAAAAATGAAAAATCTACAATATGCTCCATTATCTCATTTGCACAATAAGAAACAATCCTCTTTCCACTTGAAATGGACATCGGTTCATACATTGACTTTGAAAAACAATCATTACTTGTGAAATGTAAAAAACGGCAAAGCAAAGTTGTAGATAAAGTTGATGCAGTAAACTGAATACAATTATTTACAGCATACTTTTCCACTAAGGAAACACATCATCCAAAGGTGATCAAAAAAAATGTAAAGGTATCTTTCAAATGAGCACATACAAAATTCAGAAGGGAGTGAAAAGTAAGCTATACGAACAGGAATAACTGCGAACTAGACATAAGCACATACTCTTCGCTGACGTGAGACTGTCAACCAATCGACTATCGTAGAGTAGGAAGACCAACATGCAGTGAGCTGAATCACTTCAGACTGCAAGGTACGATTTAAATGACAATCATTCATTTTGTAGCACCATTGACATCGCCTGCCTAATACATGCAATAGCAATAATGCATCACAAAGTATTGAGTGATAGAGCAAGCTGGTAGTGTTTACTATAAATGCATGTCTAAGTTCGGTTTCAGCCATTACACTAGAATAATTAGACGTAACAGCTTGCTGTAATCATGTCTATGTTATTTGGCATAATGGATACACCTCATGCAAGGATCTATATTACAATTCTGATGCTTGATTACTAAGTTATGATGAATTTTCATGCAGACAAATGATCTGGAATGGTGAATTCTCATATAGCTGTGCTGCTTAAGCCTATCTATGCACCCGATTTGGGTGGGTAAAATTTCAGATGTTAGCGCGGTCCAGTAAGTGTATCTTCAGCATCCTCTTCATTCTCATGTACTATTCATTCTCTTCAATCGGACCATGACTGTGATTCACTGCTATGGTCATCGATTGGCTTTAGCATGCTGCGACACTAAGAATTATTGGTTGTGCAAAAGCTTCAGCGCACTCTGGCAATCATGGAGGTTTTTTGAAAGATGGCCTTTAAAGTCCGCTCACCTTTCCAAGTGCCGCAAAGCAATGAGGACAAGCGAAAAACGCCTGAAGCGCATATGCAAAACTCGTTGGCTCTCCATCGATGTGGCAGTTACAGCAATGATGAGTGAAATTACTGCTGTCTGGTATACACTAGAGCACTTTGCAAACGAAGTAACGCCGTTGCGATCGATATTCTACACCTCTTCAAAGACGAGACTCTCATGCAAGTCCTGTATCTGCTCTCTGCGGTGTTGCCGCACCTTATTACTCTCAGCTTGATACTCCAAGGCGACAATCTCAACTTCACAATTTCGCTCAAGTGAGTACGTCAGTTGCATGCTGCAACGACGCCATTACGCGTATTCGAGACAATCAGTTTCTGATTGGCAACCTCGAGGGCGATTGGCACCGTTTCGCAGACGAACTGGGTGAGCTTAGCGACAGGGACCGCGAGAGTAAAAAAGCGCATGACCGTCGCATATTGAAACGCTCTACTTGACAATTTAAAAGATCAATTTCTAGAGCCAGAAGTCGTATCATCATTCAGCATCTTCGATCCAGGGAATTGCCTAGACAAGCAAGAAGGCAAAATCACGGTGAAAGGGAAATACAAATTCTCGTTGACCGATTCAGAGATCCGCTTGACAGCTCAGTGTGGGTAAAAATCAATTGGCCAACTTTAGTAGAACGACTTTCCATGAAACCACTAAAGTGCAAAGGCGATGCACAGGTACCGCATGTGCAGTCCCATGCGAGGATGTGTTCTACAAAGACGCCTTTCCCGAAATTCTGAGGCTGGCAACAATCGCACTTACTGTTACTCTATCGACGTGCTGGCCAGAACGCGGATTCTCAACGATGCTGCGGATAAAATCAATGACCCAGTATTGTCGTGTATTCGTGACCAGCTTCGACAGTCGTGCCCAGACACGAATTCGTGCTGAATTCGACCATTTCTCCAGATGACGAAACGGCGCATGCAACAAGCGCGAGTTCAGATCGTAAGTTGCTGAAAACCGTGTGATAAATTTGAAAACTCGTAATAAATTTGCAGTAAAGATATTGTATGTATATTATGTCGCTTTGCTGTGAACATGTAAGAAATTGGAAGTGGACGGGTAGCGAAATTGATAGACTGACATTGATGTTACCACAGAAAAGTCATTCTCGCTAACTTGAACCAGCGAAAGGTGAACAGCAAAAGAACTTCACCGAAAGTCACGAATAAGAATGATGGGAAATTCAAACAGTAGGATCATATTGCACGACTTGATTGAATATCCCAAATTGGTCAATTAATGCATCATCATGATTTTTGAGAATAGAAGATTCAAAAATTCACGTCATGCAAGTGAACATATATATTTGTAGTGGCCTATGCAATCTCATGTAAGTTTATAGACCTGAAGTGTCTATAGCACACGATCTGGATAGACTACTTATTATAGCAATCTAAAATGAAAATCAGGGAGAAAGAAGCAGTCGAATTTCAGCGCAGAATTTCAGTCACCCGGAAAAATAGGAACAGATGACAGCCAAGCAACTATACGAGTGATGTCATGCTGACAAAACATAAGTCTCACTAATATACGGAAATTTCCAAATGAATTATACAAACTTATTTTAATTGCTTCAATAATTTCGAATCATGTTCCTTTTTGTTTATTTAAATTTGATAAATGTAACCACCTACTGACCAAGGAAATCCAACCTTGACTCCTTGGTCTTGGATTGCATGTGAGGACTACGTATACTGAAAACCTGTTGTTTGTTGATGGTTCATTTCATAGAATTCCGACATTCAACAACAATAGAGGATCAGAGCGGACAGCGGTAGAAAGCAACGTTGAGTCGTGGATATGCGACGTAACTACATTACTGCCGAAAAGACAATTTTGCTCAAATTAGTGAAAAAATATATACAGTATTTCAGTTTGTTGATGATGATTTCAGTCGATCATTTAGGCACTGATTTTGGTTGTTGGATGTCGCTAGTACGATCTCAGGAAGAATCAAATCATTGAAAAATTAAGGAGCTGCGATTTATTATGAGTTGATTTTTTAAAATGCTTTCATTTGTGGTGAGAAGTAATACTAGTCACAAATATCTACAAAATGCAGCGACAAGCTGTCGACATTTTCCTTTTATGAAAAACTCACTCTCACACACAGAGCTACCAACGTCTAGGTGCCGTTTTTTGACAACGTATGTCCATAACGTAGAATTGTTTTCTCAATCCACGTCCGTGTCCATTTCTTTGCTACAAGCTGGTGAATGTTTGTGGTTGTAGGTATTGCTCACAGACATCAAACATTAATCATTAAGGTTGTTATTGTTCGATGTCTATGGTATTGCTGTCATGTCAGTCTACTTTTGCAACTTTTTTCCTTGTTTCACGGGTAATCGTTTCCTCTAATCTTTTATTTTAGGACATTTTTATTCCTGAGATCTGGCTAAATTTACACAGATCAAATCCTGAGTGACCAGTTGAATGACCATCAACAACACAGTTTTTGTACATTATAAGTGCCACCAGCGTGTACAAAGAGAAACGCCGGATTTTCGTGGGAGTGGAATTCATACCTGCTTTGACCAGAATGAGCAACAGTGTTTGCTTCTGCTGATTTCTCATGAACACGGTGAAACCGATGATTTGATGGTGAATATATTTTTCTCGACAAACTGCTCTGCTGTTAATATCATATGTTATATGTGAGATGTCTGATGTCGGAAATTGAATCAGTAAAATTATCCGTTTCTCCCCCGGTCAATTGTAATGACAGCAAGAACAAGTTAATGAAGAAGCCTTTGTGTACAGCATGATTTCTCATTGCTGCCTTGAGAATGTGTCTGGACATGAATAGTCGAATGGGTGAATACATAATTTATGTTGCTATTTTTTTGGTGGCATTTAGATTACTCGAGAAAGAATTCGCACATTGTTACTGATTCAAAAATAATTTTGTAAAATATCATGATTCGCTAACAGCTAAGTCGATCGAAATGCGTTTATGATTATCAGAATAGACAATAAGTAAAATTTAAAAAATCTATAAACAGATGAAAATTTTTATCATGTACAAAAAGTAATGACAATTAAAAATTTAAGTATTTAAATTTAAAGTGGAGACTACGAATAGAGGAATCTAGAATTATTTCGTTATGAGGACAATGACTTGTCTCAATACGCTCATCCATGATGACGGCCATAAACCTGCTATGTTCTAGCATCGAATCATTAATATCTCCAATATTTAGTTCCGTTGATGCATTCGGCTGCTTTTTGCATCTTTTTGATATTAATAAGAAATTTGTTATTTATTCCCAGGCGAAAGTTTTGATGATTCATGAAGATGCTTAGCGAGATGCCGGTCATTATAGCGGTATATCTCAGTTTCTGCTGGTTTTTGAGGTTGAAGCTGGGATGCTTACTTTCAAAGCATCTACACTGTAAACCGCTGGATGCGAAAATTACATACAAACATATACCAAAATCACATACAATTTGAAACTAACATCTGATACGAGATTCTCGTATGTTTACAGATATCTGGTATGTTTTTCATACGAAATCTCCCTTACTTTCGTATATGATTGGTATGTAGCGATACGAACTATTCTATCTATGATTGGCTGTTTTACATTTAAATACGAGTTGTTGGTATGTTTTATATACGAGACCCGATGAAAATTGGTCCTCATCGGTATGTGTTTAGTATGAAGAGCTTTAAGTTGCATGGCAAAAAATAAGTTACATTACATACTACTGTCAAATAACATTTTTCCAGTAATACCAGTCGTGAATATTTCTTTGTGAAAGTGTGGAATTTAACTAGATTGGAACTATTGTTAAAGAAACGCCTCATGTCATCATTGCTACTTGTCTTATGGCATTCACAAGGCTCATAATTAGCTCATTTCCATGAACTATGTTGATAAACATGATTTAAATAATACGATAACTATCGAGCAACCATGTTGACTTATATATCTCAAACATAGCTAGATTTGCGTTCATGAATTATAATGTGTTTTCCAAAGATATTTAACACTACTTGTTTATATGGAGCTATTAAACCTCTTTGGTGTTTTCATTTCGGATTCATAATATGCTTAGTTTTTACCAAAGAATAAACCAAGTAATAAACAAGTAGTGATAAATATCTTTGATCTCACTACTTACAAAACAGTAGTAACATTAGTGTGATCTTTATTGACAAAAGGCCTTAAATCAACATATATTAGAAGTCATTGATGCTTTCCTTTAACATTGTGCTAGTATGGGTTTAGTATGTAAAGCATACCACATTTGAAAAAGCATACGAAAATCATACAAATATATACCAAGAGAATACAGAAATATACCAAAAAATATTTTGGTATGCATCCTGCGTGTGTGATTGGTATTGAGCGATTTACTGAGTAGTCATACAGCTACAATTACACATATTGAATTATTACATTCTCATTCAATGTGGCGGCAAGACATTCTGAGCTATTTGATTTCACTTGAGGCCAAAAATTAATGAAGATCTACTTGCTCTCGAATGATATATTTATTCTGCGGATGCAACTTGAAGTCAAGTCGTGATAATTTTTGTTTAGTTGCAGTAATCATTTTTTGACTATTCTATATTCTAGCAATTAATTATGATTTCATTTATAAATCACGAGGCAATGTTTCCATTTGAATCTACCAAGCGTTCCATGAGTCGGCGTCACTTGAACATCGTCCACGAAATAACCCTTTATTAATTTGAAGGAATGATATAAATGTATTAAGAGTGCAGTATTACAGGATTTTAAAAAAACAGCAAGCATGATAGAAACGATAAATCAGTGAATATGTCATGTAATGTAACAAATATTCGATGCATTCACCATTTTCACTGTTAGACACGCGACAGCAAAGATGAAATTCATGCTGTTCGTTCTCAAGCCATGAACATAAACTTCGTCTTTGAGTGAGCCACACAATCAGAAATCAGAAACAATGTGGTAGTGCAATTCTAAGCGACCTCATGACCGTTGCATCGTCCGCGTAAGTTCTCGTTCAGCCATTCTCTGGATGGTGAGCTGGTGTGGAGGGGCGCCATCATGTTGATGATAATGTCCGTTAGTTATGAAGAATTGCAATGTTTCGATCCTTGGTCATTGTATGATCCTTTCCCCTCATAAGAAAATGATGCTCAAACAGTAGGCTTTACATTAGCTGTAGGTGCCAAAGTGTAAGTTACAAAAGTTATATAAGTTCTTGTGCAAAACTAAGCTACATGTAATTTCTTATCTCAGAGTCTGCCGAACTTCTGTTCGCGCTTCCCAATTAACCACCATGAGCTCTTGGAGTCGAGCTTTTACGTATTTTTTATATTATAATTTTATATTTCGAGTTTTTACTGGTCGAACTTTCATTTAGGTATTCTGTCACTGCGATGCTCTAGAAAAACGATTGAGGTTCTTCCATAAGGCTTCCAGGCTCCAGCGATTTCATCTTCTAGGTGCTGATTGCAGTTCTTCGTAGAGCAGGAAAGGTAGAATTTTCACAGTCTTCAGCTGTGTACAACTACCAGTGGCGTAGCCAGAGGCATGCGAAACTAAAACAAATTTCTGTTAAGTTGATTGTTCTTTGCAGGGAGGACAGGTGCTACTTGTCGTTTGCATCTGATTTGATGATGAGATGATCATCATGACATATGACACCGAACAAAACAAACTAAACGCGGTTGCATCCTTTAAATCATCTTGATTTTCTAGCGACGAGAACTTTTAGGACGCTCGGTATGTGATAATATTCTAGATGTTATGGGCTGCTAGTGGATTCGGTAAAAATGCATAATTTCTAGATCAGCAGTGCTCCAAATGCTGAACGGATAAAAAAGGGTTGTCAATGTAAGAGTTATTACTTTTGTTTTAACGTGTCATTTAATTACTCGATTCTCTCATGACCTTATATGAAATTTCGCGAGTTGATCGCATTTTTATTATCGGCTGAACCTAGAAATCTTGCGTTCGCGGTAACATTGATATTTGATGGTAAGTTGATATAGCTATGCGATCCTGGACTGTATATAGAATCTAAGCGTTAGTGTTTTTGTAACAGACTATGTATGTGTCATAGTAAGCCAGTAATTTCTGTGATTATTGATGATATAGCTTTTTTGACTTTTGAGAAGCTGTTACTAAGCAATTTTGTGATCTGACAGTTTCGGTTTGTACGTATTGTAAACTGGTGACTTAAGTGGTCGTAAGTGTATTTTGATGTATTGCTTCAATATACTTAAGTGATTTTGGGCCAGAAATTCGTTCTTACAAGCTATCCGGGCGTATAACAATTGATATGAAGGCAATGAAGAAAGTGAGTAATTATACAGGGGAAGATGAGGTTGAGCGTTGGATTGATAAGTTTGAGGTGGCGGTGGACATTGATGGGTTAAAAGAGAAGGAAGCTCAATTGCTGACGATGTATCTTGAGGGTCCAGCATATGATACGTGGAAAAATCTGTCTGAATCAGACAGGAAGGACGCCACTGCCATTAAAGCTGCTCTAAGAAATGCGTTTGGGTTGCGAAGGGTAGATGCGTGGCGATCGGCATTGTCAAAAAGAGTGTACATAGGGGATTCAATTGATGCAGTAGGGGATAACATTCGGAAACTCATGACAATTTCATGTGCAGGTGGTGACCCATTCGAGTACATATCAGGTATAGTGTTGCTGGAATCTTTGCCAAGAAACATTCGTGAACAGGTGGTCTTATTTCTGGGGAACAATCTTACGTACACGATGGTATTGAGTGTTGCTAAAAGAATCACCCCATCTGTGACTCCATCCGCTTCGGAAATAACTGCTTGTAGTGGCGTGTATGCACCATCTGAGAATAGAAGGGTCGGCAGTCACGCTGAAAAAGCGCTCAGATGCTACTGTTGTCAACGCATAGGTCATCTTCAAAAGGACTGTAGAATCACTTGTCATAAATGTGGACAGCGTGGTCACATGAAGCACAATTGCTCTGCGGTATCTTTAAACGTCGAACAGGGGGCAACGTCCTCTCCGATTGCCCCCGGTTCTCAGAAGCCTTTACGCAACCAATTGCTATTGCCACAACAGCAACAAACACCAGAGCTATAATTGTTCCTGGTAAAGTTGACAACAAAGACTGCATAGTGATGATCGACTGTGGCTGTAGTATGTCAATGGTTTCTTGGCGATTTGTAGGAAACCGCAAAATGAGAGCCGAAACATTCTCTCTAGAAATAATGGACTGTAGGTTCGTTAATACCAAAGGTTGTGTTAAGTTGCCCAACGTTACTGTTGGTGAAAGTGAGTACAATGTTGGACCAGTCGATGCAAATGTGCTGCCAAGATTGCCGCTTGATGTTGACTTGATCGTGGGACTAGATGTCATCGGCCGAGTTGGTCTGTGGATTCCACCTAATTTTGATGGTGATAGTAGGAAAGTGAAACTTGGACTTTCCACTGCGATGATGCAGTGCATTGACATGCCGCTCGTAAAAAGCAACGGTATTGCGTCAGCTAGTTTGCGTCAAGATGACATTATTGATGACATTGACTTTCGTGCTTCTTTTGATGGGACTTGGACAGTGAGTTGGAAATGGAAAAGTGCTCCTCCACCAGATAACAGTCGAAGATGCAATTATAAGGTGAAAGATGATGATCTGGAGTTGTTCGATCGGGAAATTGAGGCATGGATCTCCGACGGTGTGCTTGTTCCTTGGGACAGAGCAAGAGATGGCGACATTAAGAATGCATTGCCTCTCATGAGCGTTAGGCAAGAGAAGGGAGAGACTGTGAAGGTGCGACCTGTGCTTGATTTCCGCTATTTGAATGACTTTATTGTTAGTCACACTGGATCTGCTACACCTTTATGCCAGGACCGTTTGAGAGAGTGGAGGAGGCTGGGACCAAGTTGCTCCGTTGTTGACCTCAAAAAAGCTTATCTTCAAGTCAGGATCGATCAATCATTGTGGCCGTATCAAGCAGTTCGTTGGAAGGGCAAGACTTTCGTCTTGACCAGGTTGGGATTCGGATTGAACATCGCTCCGAAGGTGATGACGAAGATTGTCGAAAATGTTCTGGGGCGTGACAGAAACGTTGAGGCAGCGGCTACGAGTTACATTGATGACATATATGTGAACGAAACCGTGACAAGTGTCGAGAAGGTCGTGTCTCAATTGAAGGAGTTTGGTTTAGTCACGAAACCTGCTGAGCGACTGGGACTGAGAGTGTGAGGGTACTGGGTTTGAAGGTTGATAAGAATCTACGATGGACTCGAGACAGCCAGTTGCCGGAAGTAGCAAAAGAAATGATGACGAGACGGCAAGTGCATAAGGTTTTGGGGGAATGGTTAGGACACTTCCAGGTTTGTGGTTGATTGCGGGTCACTTGCGCGTTTCTACAACGTACAACGGCAGAAGAAAGTATCGGATGGGATGAAAACGTGAGCAAAGAGACGATGGACAAAGTTGTGCAAGTGAATGAAAGACTACGTTCAGGCGACGACCCAGTTGCTGGTCGATGGTTGGCTCCTGAAAATGGTGCTTTGACAGTGTGGACTGACGCCAGTAATCTGGCTTTGGGAGTTGTGGTTACGATCGATTCGCAAGTCGTAGAAGACGCAGCATGGCTACGAAAGAAGAATGACACGTCGCACATCAATATCAGCGAGCTCGATGCTGCCATCAAGGGAATCAACATCGCACTAAAGTGGAAGGTCAAGACGTTCGTGCTCAAAACGGATTCGTCAACCGTCAGTGGGTGGTTGAGGTCGGCTTTTAGTGACACACATAATGTCCATACTCATGCCCTGTCTGAACTGCTTATTCGCCGTCGTATTGATATTTTGCGGGAGCTCAGAAAACAAGAAGAATTGAAGGTTGAAGTTCAACTCGTGAGGTCGGAGGAAAACATAGCCGATAAGCTGACGCGTGTCCCCAAATCTTGGTTGTCTTCCAAGGACGTTAAGCCTATCATGAATGCCTGTTCTGCGGGTAATGTTGGGAACAACAAATCCATTGATGAATCGATTCTAAATATTCATCGTCAACATCACTTGGGTGTACACAGAACGATGACATTAGCTAAATTGAAGCATGGAGAAGTCATAACAAGAGACAGAGTAGCTGCAGTTTTATCGAAATGCGATGAGTGTTCGAGAATTGGTCCATCTGTCAATCCTCATTATCGAAAAGGGTTTTTGTCATCGAATGAAGTGTGGAAGAAGTTGTCTACTGATATGACTCATGTTGGGAACAGGCTATACTTAACAGTTATAGATATGGGTTCAAGGTACTGCATTTGGAAACAACTCACAAGTGGATCATCAAGTGAAGTCTGTACGCATTTCAATGAAATTTTTGCTGAATTCGGACCCCCTGCAGTAATCCTGTCTGATAATGGTGCAGTGTACAGAAGTGTTGATTTTAAAAACTTGATGAGTGAATGGGGTGTTGTCCAAGAATACTGTTGTGCGTACAGACCTCGTGGAAATGGCATCAGTGAAAGGAATCACAAGACCATAAAGACAATGATCGCTCGTTCGAGAAATTCAGTTCATCAGTGTGTTTTTTGGTACAATTCTACTAGCAGTTTTGGTCACGTTCCTCCATTTACATTGTTGTTTCATGTTCGGAGTCGAATGCCAAGCGTTAGTGGAGAGCGACCGCTTATGTGTGAGGATGTCAGTGAGTGGAAAAGGCCTTCTGAAGTGCAATCGAATGTGGAATATAACGAGAGAAATCCTTTTGTTGTTGGTGACAAGGTTTATGTTAGAAGTGATGGTAAATGTGATTCTGCTTGGACTGGACCGCACAGAGTAACTGCAACTTATGGTGAACTATCTGATAATTCGGACTCCTTCTCTTCTGATGAAAATGACAATCATTCTTACTCAAGCCTCAGTGATTGTAGTGATATTTCTGTACAAGATGCAATTCAAGGAATTACTGACGCCAATGTGACGGTGCCTACTCAACCTCGCAGAAGTGAACGTACAAGACGAAGACCAAACCACCTATCAGACTTTCTGATTCGTTGAACTGTTCATGTGTCCAAGTATCCTGCCAATGATTTACAAATCATGGGGGATGTAAGAGTTATTACTTTTGTTTTAACGTGTCATTTAATTACTCGATTCTCTCATGACCTTATATGAAATTTCGCGAGTTGATCGCATTTTTATTATCGGCTGAACCTAGAAATCTTGCGTTCGCGGTAACATTGATATTTGATGGTAAGTTGATATAGCTATGCGATCCTGGACTGTATATAGAATCTAAGCGTTAGTGTTTTTGTAACAGACTATGTATGTGTCATAGTAAGCCAGTAATTTCTGTGATTATTGATGATATAGCTTTTTTGACTTTTGAGAAGCTGTTACTAAGCAATTTTGTGATCTGACAGTTTCGGTTTGTACGTATTGTAAACTGGTGACTTAAGTGGTCGTAAGTGTATTTTGATATATTGCTTCAATATACTTAAGTGAGTTTGGGCCAGAAATTCGTTCTTACAGTCAACATACCAGAACATGCATTTAATAAAACATACTTGACTGCGCTCAAACATTCATTCGTTTATCGTGGTCATAGTGATGTCTTGAAAATATCTTGAGCAAAGACAGCAAAAGAGTTGAAAACTTATCACTTGTATTCACTAGAAGCTAGAAGTCTGGGATTCGGTTTTCAATTATAATGATGGATCTACTTTCGTTCATTAAAATGCCACAAATCATTATGAACTCAAAATTCTCTACTCAGGACAGTTCCTTGTTCCATAATTCTCAACTATGGTTAAAATATTTAGTCGCACAATCTAAATTTTAAGTTTTTTCAGTTTTCAAGAATGACTATATATAATACATCGTTCTAAAATAATAGATAATGTAGAAGAGAGTGCAATCACTTTGCATTGTTTTGATGTATTGTTCATAAAATTACCGACTGGTGGAATAATGGTTTTGTCATTTTTTACCACGAACCATGGATAAGTTAACCGCGTTATTGGATTTGTGACTCAATTATTTCAAAAACATTTACTAGGCCCACTTTGTTCAATCTATCTTCAAATTTAGAGTGTGTCCCTTTTGCCAATCTTATCGCTAAAATAACAGCTTCCTTGCTATTGACCAAATTTATGATGCTCTGCCGTCACTAATTGATTGTTCTGCATTGCTGCTAAATAACTTTTAGCACCTTCACCTTTAGCAGGTAGACCCAAATCACAATAAAATCAAAACTATTGTACTTACAATAAGTCAGCGAAGAGGATTTCACCTTTCACCTTCACATAAAAATCGACTCAGCTCTTCGTAACTCTTGAAATTCAATAAAATATAACTGCTACTCCAACAGCATTAGAAGCCTAAAGCTATGCATACACTTTATAATAATCTTGGATGCAGTCAGATTTACAAGTAGCCGTAAATTAACAGACTAGAAACGAAATAGTGCTCGTGACAATTTACAATCACACACGTTTGTTTTTTGTTTCATTTGCTGATGGATGTATATATATACAGGGTGATTCAAAAGTCGGTGCAAAAAGTAAACGGCGATATCTCAGTGATTATTTAAGATACCGACCTAATTTTTTCTTCTTTAAGTTGTGGAATGGGATTTGATAATCTATTTGCTACATTTGCACACTAATTATTTTTTTAACTGAATTTATTAATTCAGTTTTTGTTCATTAGCACAATAATTATTCTTTTGTATTAATGTATTAATTCAATTTTTGTTTATTCCCACTATGTTTTTCTCTTCCAAACTTTTTAAAATAATAACAAGCGATTTTCAAATAAGATCATATTAAGGAAACAAAGATTCATTTTGAATACTCAAAAACATCACCATTTACCTCAACCAGCAATTCAGCTCGGTAAAGAACGTCTGAGATAGCATTTATCAGTTCTGAATATTATCAGTTCAATTTCATCAGAGATGCGACGAGTCGATGTTGTACCAAGAGGATGATGTCGAAGAGTCAGATCCACATCTTCAATGCAATTCTGAAGGACTGAAGGTCTTCCAGTGATAGGTCGGTCCATGACAGACCCAGTTTCATCAAACCGTGCTATCAACTTTTTGATGGCATTGTAAGAAAATCGACATTTCTTAACATTATGCAAGCGGTTATAAGCTCGAATACAAGAAGTCAGATTCTCACCATTCTGATGATAAAGTTTTAACAGCTCTTTTCGCGTCTGAAAATCCATAGCGAATGATGCCTGTGTCTTTGTTAACATCAGTTTTGCGTTCAAATGTTGGATATCTATGAACTTGAACATCAGTTTGTATGTTCAAATGTTGGATATCTATGAACTGGATACTTATGCACTGAGTCAGCAAACAGAGATTGCAAGTACGATGCAGTGAATAATTCGAGCAACTATAAAGCATATAAATGATAGCGAAAACCTCTAAAATTTTCAGCAAAGGAATGAATTAGTGTGCTAATGTAACAAATAGATTATCAAATCCCATTCCTTTGACAACTTAAAGAAGAAAAAATTAGGTTGATATCTTAAATAATCACTGAGATATCGCCGTTTACTTTTTGCACCGACTTTTGAATCACCCTGATAATAACGATGTCTTTCATATTAGATAACGAGCATTCAAACTCGGTCCTACGAACAGCCAAAATGTCATTAGTTCAAAACAACCTCTGAAATAATTCAATGTCAATAATCAATGCCATCGTTCATAAATCAATAAGATACTTGTAGAATGATTGGCAGATTTTTCACATTAATCAGGGATGAGAATTTTCCACAGATCTGCGGAAATCCGCGGGGGCCCCAATCAATCTGCTTAATATTTTCTCTAATTTTCTCTATTTGGAGCCCCATTTGAAACATGTATATCCGCTGGGCCCCCGTTGCCTCATTCTCATCATTGATTGAAACATGCAGACGGTGTAAACTTGATGTCACAAATCTAGAACTTGCTTTTTGCCTCAACGAAAAATCCATAAATAGCAGAAAATGACGTGTGTGGTGGAGGAATCTTGACCGAGGCCACAGTGGCAGGATAAGTCACGGATATATAGGATAACTTACTACTTCTTACTTCCTCGTTTTGCGTCTCTTCTTCCCGGTTCCGGGGCTGGACGTAGATGCGATGACCCGTTTCCATCTCGAACGATCTAGAGCAATGTCTTCCGACACCTCCAGAGACTCCAGATCTTCATGGATACAGGCTTGCCAAGTCTTCTTAGGTCTACCAGGTGGACGGCAACCATCGACTGACAAGTTGTAAACTTCATTAATGACATCACCATTGGCTCTTCTTACGTGGCCAAACCAGCGCAGACGTCTTTGCCGCAGGCGGACTGGAAGTTCGGGCAAACCACAGCGTCTCGCTACTTCTTCGCTTGTAACTTTGTCTTTCAACCTGACCTTTGCCATATACCTCAGCATTCGTCTGTCAGTACTTCTCAGAAGTTCAACCAGCCTTAGGCTGAGGGGCCACGTTTCTGCGCCGTAGATGAGAACTGATCTTACACACATCTCATACACATGGGCTCTACACTTCAATGGGATGCCTTTGTTGGTAAGAAGACTGGCCAATTCTCTCCATTTCGTCCATGAAGCCGCGATGCGAGTCCGAACCGCTCCTTCTGCGCTTGCCTCTGAGTCCACGACATCTCCGAGGTAACAAAAATCTTGGACCTCTTGTAGGACGATCCCATTCACATTAAGTGAATCATCCTCAGGCGAGTTGGGAACATCCGCGCACTTCGGACATCGGAAGCCTGTTATTCCTTGAAATGATCGCAATCGGGAGCACTTTTTGTGACACCACAATTTGCAGGAAACACAAAAGATCGAGTTTGCTCCGACTCCCCTGCCACAACAACTGCACGGCCACTTTCCAGACTTGGTGCGTTCTTTGCTCTTCCCAGTTACCATGACCTTGGACTTCGCCCCGTTGATCTTCAAGCCACGCCCCTCTAAACCATCCTTCCATCTTGAAAACATATCAATGGCTTCTTGCTTGGAGGCAGCTGTTAAAACCAGATCATCGGCGTACAGCAACTCCCATGGGCCGGATCCTCGACAATCTTTGGACGCTTCCTCCATCACTGTAATGAACAGCAAGGGGCTAAGCGCTGACCCTTGGTGTACTCCCATGCCGACGTCCAGTTCCTCCGACAGACCAAACTTTGTCACGATTTGCGTTCTTGAACTCCGATACATGGACATTACAACCGAAACCAATCTCTCAGGAACTCCTTGTCTGCGCAATGCCCATTCGATGATTTCTGTAGGGACTCTGTCGAAAGCCTTTTCGAGATCGACGAACACATGGTAGAGCTTCTTCTTCTTTTGGCTGTACTTTTCTTGCAACTGACGAAGGATAAAGACAGCATCAGTTGTAGATTTCCCTCTTCGGAAACCAAACTGCCGGCAATCAATGCTAATTAGCTTCCTCAACCTCCTCTCTATGACCTTCTCAAACAGCTTCATACCATGTTCCAGCAGGCGAATCCCTCTGTAATTGCCGCATTCCAGAGAATCACCTCTCCCCTTGTAAATGGGGATAGTCAGGCTTCTTTGCCATTGAGACGGCAGACCGCCACTGTCGATTGCCTCCTGAAATACTGTCACCAGTCTCATTACAGTATCTTCACCAGCTCCCTTAAGCAGTTCAACTGAGAGGCCTGATGGTCCAGGAGCTCTACCATTTTTCATGTCGCATAGAGCACTACGTACTTCCTCCTCAGTCACTCTTTCTGTGGGTCCTTCAGTTATAATTGGCTCATCGATGGTGAAGTTGCTGCTTTTGTTTAGCAATCCTTCGAAGTACTCTTTCCAACGGATTTTGATGTCTGCTTCTTCAACTAAAATCTCTCCTGTTTCACTTTTCACGAAGTTTCCTTGAACTACATCTTTCCCTTCTGTTTTCATTTGTCGCGCAATCCTGAACATCTTGTTTTGCGTTTCGGTCTTACTGATGTTCCTGCTCAATGTCTGCCACGATTCTTCTCTGGCCTTTGCAACAGCTTTCTTAGACAATTTTGACGCATCCTTGTACATTTTACGGTCATTATCAGTTTTTGACTTCTGCCACCTTTTGAAAGCCAATTTCTTGTTCTTTATAGCTCTTTGTACCTCACAAGACCACCACCACGTCTCACGCTGTAATAGTTATGTAGATAGTTAGTAGTTAACTGTAGATAAGTTAAGCATAACTTTTTTTATCGCTTTATCTCCTCTCTCATTAACTCACATGCTTCTCCTCCCTCCCGTCATGTCACCTATCGGTCAAATACTCCCGTCCCGAATTGCCATATTCGTGTTTCCTGTTTTACCAGTCTCTTCACGTTAGCAGGATGCACTATGGTTTACAGTAAGCACATCAAGGTATCCCTTCCCTTCACACCTGCTGACCAGAGATAATAAAGGCACCACAGGCTGACCACTCATGTTATTATGCAATTACTGATCAGGTGAAGACACCATATGATGTTCTCAAGCTATTTCTTTTTGACAAGAATAGCATCTACAAGAAAGTCTTCATAACAGAATATTTGGTGCATCCAGCATCTCCACAACTTCACCTCTTCTTGTCAAAATATTCAGTTATTCTTGCACATAAGCAATCAAACGGATTATGACATCTCATCTAGTGTCAAATGTCCTGTTGCGATCCTAAAAGTCATGCTGAAACCATTAGTGGTACATTTATTTAAGGATAAGTCGATGGCAAAAGAAATCTTTCCATGACCGACTGTATCATTTTAGCGGGATGTCAATTTCAAGGTCTGAGCGCACATTTAATTTCCTAACAATCATCTGTTTTCTAAACGGAGCACACGACGGAACTTTAGTGCCCTTTTATTTTTTATGGAACCTCGATTTCTTCCTATATTTAATAGAGTTACTTGAAAGACATAAAACTGAAAATGTGTGTAATGTGATTTCGATTACCCTAAAAATCCATAATATTATTGGTCTCTAATAATATTGGTCTCAAAAAGTTTTAAAATTGAGTCAGATATTTTTGTAGACCCTGATATAAGAACCAATTTCATTTGACATCAAAGCATTTCGATTGCTATCCGCGCAGACTAGATTGGTGATCATATCTGCTTACAGTGGAGGAAATGCATTGACACTGAATTAATTTTGTTTTTATTTAGGAATCCTGGTCTTACATCAGATTGCTCTCAGTTCTTTAATGACTGCGTGTACAAAACAATGACAAATCTGGAATTATTCAGACATTGACTAGGCACACAAGCACATTTGCAAAGAAGATAAACGAAGAATTAATTCTTAAAAACAAGGCAGTTTTGGAAGGGCTCGAAAAGAGGTAACTTTGTCAAGGTCAGTTCCAACCGAAACCAGACCTGTCCTCAATAGCTGTGGATGGACCAATAGTGAGATGGGACTGTGTCAGTCAGGTTGAATGGACTACCTGTCGTGAATAGCTAGCTTGCAAATGTAAGTTGGATGGCATAAAGCGATGAAATCGCAAAAAGCTTGTGTGAGCAGTTCTTGTATGTGCTGATTTGTGCTTGTGAGAGCCTGAGAGTGTCCTTAGTAAAACAGGATAGGGAGCGATGTCGTTGAATCGCTGATAGGCATATCTGTAATCAGAATTGTAATGATTTACTACTTCATTGTCAAACAATTTCTATTTCTTTTTTTTATTGCAATTGTATTTAAGAAAACAGGTGGCACTTGATGGAGCCCATGTGTAATAACCATAAAACGGGAAGTTACGGGAAATATTAATGTGATGTTTACATAAATGTGCATATTTTGAGCTAGAGAAACGCATTCGGGACCCGACCGATCCGTGGTGAGAAAAAATAATCGAGCTCGGGCTACGAGAAGAAAATCGTCGAATTTTAAGTATGAATGACTGCTAATTATTCACTTTCATTCTGTATATTATTCAGTTTGTCACTCAGATTTTGCTGCCCAGATTTTCATTTTCTGTTATAATAAATACCAGTAGTATCACATTAGCTCTTTTCATTGTGCTGGAATCTACTGATCGAATGAATGAATAAAGCAAATTATTATTCAGAGTCTCTGGGTAGGGTCAGGTTCGGGTTGGCAGGCAACATTCGGGTCGAGTTGAGGCTAGCTTTTGTTACCACAGCATCTAGCGATCAGAATACGTTTTCTCGTCGAGTGATTTCAGAGAATATTTTGCCATGTTACTTTGGTTACTTAGCTGAGTATGACAAATATGTCAGATTCACAAATAACTTATTAATTAGTTTCTGACCGACGGAAGTACAATCTGTAAGTGGAAAAATCGGTTTTGGATAGCTCTCACCTAGAGTTTTCGGAGGTAGCATCCGTCAATACTTAACTCCACACGAAGCAAAAATATTATGGAAGTACACATGTAAATTCAAGAAGGTTATATGTACATTTTTAGACACATGTAAATACCTTTAAAGAATTGGTAATCCTGAGTTAAGGATTCTGTATGGCGATGGCCTTCAGAAAATGTGCCCCAATATCACATTGTGGTTATTTTACCAAAAGGTATTCGAAAGTGTGCTTTCACATGTAGCCTACTTAATGTCCAAAACAAGTACATTGACATGTTTTTGACCCATGTGAGTGTCTTGAATCAAGAATTGATGTTGATGAATGGGTTGCCCAGGTCAAGAGCTTTTTCTTCAGAAGAGGCATAACCTATTATGCCTCTAAGAAATCCGCACGATGTTAGGAAATTTTAGTTTTTTGCATCTTGCATGTACATGTACTTGTTCTTGACCTAATTACTGGACAAATCTGCGATCGCCCAGTATCCAAAATCTATTTTTATATTTAAATTAACATGAATGCAGAACTTGGTGCTTTTATCAAAAAATGCACAATTGCTTGATTTTTCGAGCTAAACGGCCCTACTAATTGGCTTAAACCACATCTATACTAACGACAGCCATTTGACAAAGAAACACGCACGTTCTATCCTACAGAAGTTTATTTCGCTCTCATAAGTAAATCAGCTACATTTTTTCATCAAGTAAATTTTACATCATAAGGAATTACAAACATGCCTAAAACTCATTGTTTCCAGCTTTGAAAAGCACAATATATACAAATTCTATTTTTTTTCGTTTGCGTTCTATGCACAAACCATTGGAAGTTGGATGTGCATGCAACTAACCAATTTGGCCAGTGAGAGATAAAATCTAATCAAATGCCGAGAGACCGAAAGGAAAAAAAATCGAGATGAGAATGAGATCTGACTTAAATCATTACGAGATCTGCAAACGTTTCTGGCTTATTTGCCGTCATCAGTGCAGTATGCCCTACTGTAGAGAATTAGTGAATCAGATGCCGATAAATCGTCATCCGACCTCCAGACATCCACAATTAATGAAATAATTCAAATCTCATTCTCAGAGCTCGGGTTCAAAAATTATTTAGAATGAGATTTGAATTATTTCATTAATTGTAGATGTCTAGAGGTCGGATGACTATTTATCGGCATCTGATTTACTAATTCTCTACAGTTGGGTATACTGCACTGATGACGGCAAATAAGCCAGAAACGTTTGCAGTTCCCGTAATGATTTAAGTCAGATCTCATTCTCATCTCGATTTTTTTTCCTTTCGGTTTCTTGACATTTGATTAGATTTTATCTCTCACTGGCCAAATTGGTTAGTTGCCGGCTTTCTATGCGCATCCACCTTCCAATGGTTTGTACATAGAACGCAAACACGAAATAACTTTTTGCATTCGAGTTTGCTAGTTCAAATTTTTGAACCCGAGATCTGAGAATGAGTTTTGAAGTATTTCATTAATTATAGATGTCTGGAGGTCGGATGACGATTTATCGGCATTTGATTTACTGAATTTCTATAATTCTAAGATCTTGATAGACTCAACAAATCAAAACCTTTTCGTTGCCTGGTAAATAACAGACATGCAAACATTTGAATAAGCACAAATTTTGACTCATAAAAACAAGCATTAAGAAATTTCACGCCCAGCTGAAGGCAACATCTTAAGTCCGTTACAGTTAGTACGAACAAAATGGTATTCATGCGTTTGGGATTGATAAGTGAGTTGTTTTTCTTGTTCAGAAAATAAAGTTATATTCGATCCAAGGACTTCCCTATGAAATACAGTTGCAAAAACTTAGATTTTCGCTAAAGTGGGCAAAAAATAAAGTTGACATTAAAAAGTCTGAGGTAGGGTAGCTTAAAAATAGTACCAACCCAGTTTGATCTACATTTTCTATCATGACACACGACAGAACATCTGGGAGGGGTAAAGTAGATACATGTATTTGCAAATAACTGTCGTCCCCATTAATCCTCATATTAATGTGTGAGCCCATGTCTCCGTGTGACAGTCTGATGCACGATTTGAATTACATCATTTTTTATGTTTATCAAATGTCAATTCGATTTATTCCATCAGAAAGCTGCTATACATGAACTTAGTCGATGTCAGATGAGCTTTTTCAAGTAGAAATTTCTTTTTTACAGGTTCACAGCGATGGTGCGAATGAAATATCGTTATTTGGTGCTCCATGTCAAATTTTCAAATCCCGATTTTCGCCTTAGCAGTGCTTCAATGACAAAAGAATTTCAAGATCGAGTGAAGCAGATTCATGGAGAATATGGCTATGGGCTAACTGCAACTGATTTCCGAATTTTTTATTGGAACTGTGAAACAAATATTCTTGTAATGCGCACATTAAGGAAAGCGTGTCGTTATGCTGTAACTACTTCCGTCTTAATGCACGACATTCAGGATGTTCGTGTCAGTATGATACCCATCAAAGTATCAGGCACTTTGAAATCTGCAGCCAAATTTTTGACCCGCTTCATAAGAAAGCAACCGGACTTAATTGAATCGGATGCACTCTTACTGGACGTACCGATTCCTCTTCGGAGCGAGCCTTCTTTTGATTATCACAAGAAAAATAAAAAGTAGCTTTGCAGCAGAAAAATGTTTTGATTTGATACCTTGTCAATGTAGATTTATCAATCATAATATCTTGGGATAATTTTTAAACAAACATAGAGTATTTGTTCAAATCAATACCTGTATAATGCGGAGGTACTAAGGGGTCATCCATTTAGTGTTCAGGTAATCAAGTATTAAATGAAATGCGTGCGTTTGTGTCCGTGTGACAGTCCAAACTCGGACGATTTTAAGTAATGTTTATCAAATGTCAATTCGATGTATTCCATCAGAAAGCTGCTATACATGAATTTGGACGATGTCAGATTAGCTTTTTAAAGAAGGGGTGTAAAGCGAATGCGTTTGCAATTAAACGCCTTTTTCTATCTTAAAGGAAAAATGTCTTTAAAACTGAGTTTTTTTACTAGCATTAGTTGTAATGGAGAGGTTCATTTTCGCTCAACGAAAATCTCAGCAGTTGAATTTGAAATTAGGCATGTCCTTTGTCTCATGTGGATGCAACTAGAAATATCTGACTAGATCCTGAACAGTCTCTATTATTTTGCCAACTTAGCAATCTTAATTAATAGTTACTTAATATTAGTGGCGTCTTCTCCGTACCTGCGAGGCCTTCGGCGCATCCTAAATAATAATTTACCAACATTTATAAAAATGAAAAGTGTCATCATTCATTACATTTCATTTAAATTCGATAGCTTCTCGTGGTAGCTGTCCGTCTCAAAATCAGACGCTCAACCTTAGAGTGAACAGTTTTCCTGCGCGTGCACGGATCATAGCTGTTTTCTTCTAACGATTAGACACACATGCTAATCGTGTGTTCAGACGGAGTGAAAGAGAGTTGTGTGCGTGTGAGGCAGCAAGCGCACGCGCCAGCGCCAACATTGGCTTTCCCGATAGACATACTGCTTTGCCTTCTCCAATTTTTACAATGAAATTCTCCGTTATTCTTGATCGAGGCTCGGTACCTAATTATAGAAAGGGAAGCGCAACCCAATTGTTTTTGTCCTTCGTTTCTCGTCGGAGAGGCCATTGCGTCAACAATAGCAGCTGGTCGAGTGACGTTCAGATAAGAGTGTGATCAGATGATGAGCGTTCGCCAATGAGTGCACAGTAATGCATCTGACTCGAACACCCAGATTCGGTAGAATTCCATGATTTGTTTTTGCGTGATTGATGTGACGCTATGTTTAGTACTGTAGATGAGCTCATAATCACGCCTTTCGTCCGAAGGGAATATACCGAAAAGATGACAGTCGTCAAGCAAGGTAGGCCAACACCTGATTTAAAAATTGAAAGTACTCACAGAGATAGAAAAACGACTACACAAGATATTTTAATGCATCAAAATTTCAAACACATGAGTGGCTGACCAGCCGTGAGAAACGCAAGAAACTGTTTCCCTTCCTTCTTTTTTCTCGAGAAAATGTGGTCTGGACCAGTGTTTATACGCCTGCTGTTTTTACAGCCGAGCTGTTTTTGCAGCTTTAGCTTTCTTTATTTCTTAATTTTGGTGTTTCAGCTTTATTTTTCCAATATCGAGATTTTTTGCTATTTGAGATTACTACTGGCAATAATTAGTGTGATAAATTTCTCGTGATGGTTGCACCGGTATCTTTATTAATAGCCTCAACTGTTTTTATAGGCACAGGCATGCACAAAATTGCACATGGATTGATATTTGCATAGAAATTATGTATGTATCTAAGATCAATTTTATGTCGTGATACGATTTTCTTTCAGATGTTGTGCTTTGTTCGCGTTTCTGAATTGCTGGAATTCAAGCCACCAATTTGAGTGACCGGAGTGATGACAGAGACAGAAAAATTTCGAAAGATTGTTAGCCTACACGAATGAAGGAAAATACGTTTTTTATATTTTAACTTCTAATTTTGCATCATGTATGTCAGGGGAATGTGAATTTGAATTCGTTTGAAGTAGCAATTTTCAGCTTTATTTTTTCGCTCAGCTTTCTTTTTTTGGAATTCGGGCGTATAAACACTGGTCTGGACAGAGAGGGGATATAGTAATCTCAGCTCCTTGAGCAAGGCGGTTAGGCGACATGAGCAATCAACCTCTCATGTGCACATTCACTTGGCATTAAAAAATGTTCGGGAAATTGTTATTAAAAATTCATCTTTTATGAAAATTAATGTTACAACATAAAAAAGTCTGGTATAGAAATTCCAATGCCAAGCGAAGGCCTGTGGTCTGGGAGCACGCGACGCCACTGCTTAATATTAATAAGCAACTTGGGCATGTTTAAAGACTATAATGGCAACTTCATGCTCGATGGGCAATTCACTGTAATGTTGTGCTCAGTAGCATTCACAAAATCTCGTTTCTTGTGAACTTCCTATGGGAAATTATTCAAATCACCGTAATTCTCAGACTGCTATTCAAATGGTTGACTTAAGTACCATAACCATGAAGAAGTTAAAAGAAAGTTTAATGTGTAAATAGTGTAGTTGAACTTAGGACATGTCATGCATAGTTATCGATAGGATTGACGGTGGTGGGGGGAATGGGTTATTCGTGCTCATGCATGGAAGGAGGTTCTGAAAAACGAGCTTGCAAGGAAGGGAGGATTTTTGAAAAAGCTGAAATTTTGAGTGCGGAATGACTGGATGGTCCCTAAGTAGCCTTACACACTTAAAGAAAGATCGCGAAATACAGCATTTATTGCTTGGTTTCGGTTTCTTAATTACTTCGTATTTTGACATTTTTCAAATCTGTACCAATGACTGCAACTTTAAGACGAATTTTTTATATTGTAAATACAAGCCATTTCTAACATGTCCTTTTTTAAACTCATCGGTCATTCAAAGTTGTCATCAACATCAATTGTCTTCGTTCAGAACGCTGAGTTGCTTACTGCTTATCGAAAGAGATAATATACTAGAGAAATCTGATATGCAAGTTTCAGATCAAACTCAACTCAAATTTCTGAACTCAACATAAAAGTAAACAAAAATGTCCGATGCGAAGACACGTCCAGGGTTGTCACACCGCGCAAATTTTGCGCGGCTTCGTAAATAATGCAATTCTGTGCAAATGCGCAAAAAATACGAAAATCTTCGAAATTCTGCGCAAATCCGTACACAGTGAGAACATTTTTTAGATTCTGCGCAAATGCTGGAAAACATCAGTAAATGCCTTCTCAGTGATCAATACTGACTTATGTTAAAGACTTCATTCAATCATATGGTGATCTATAATGCTCTTCGACCATGCCCCAGTCAGTAAGTAATGTCACGTGTAGGCTAGGTACAAGTGCTTCCTTCTCATGATTTTTCATGCTCCAAGATCGCTCTCTGAAAGTGTTTTCCCGTAGAAGGTCTTTTAGTAAGTATTTCGACCGGGCATCGCAACAAGAGAAGTTTGGGAAATTATAACACGTATTTGTATTTCCATGTTTCGCAGTCTGTTTTCTTGTCGCCACTGCGGATAGAGATATCAACCACTCGTCGAAGCCATGTTAACTAAAAGCAAAGCAGTCTTGTGCAGTCCGTCAGCTTCCTCGGGCATTGTGGATTTCATGAGCTAGATTGTACGATTCCGTGCCGTACTGACGACATATTGTAGGGTGAACACATCGTCCACGGCTGCTGAGGAATGTATTGCTTGAATTGTTCAAGTTAGAGGAAATTTCTATCTTATACATGCGAACTGGTACTCTACAATCATTATGGTTGTCAGCTGTACCTCAAAGCCAGGATAGAACAAGCTCTAACTAATCTGTTGTACAGTCCAGGCAAGCTTAGGTTAGCTTGGTCTAGAATTGTCACAAGCTAGCTTGGACCATTCCGGGTCAGTCATACTGATGGGTCCTTGTGGTACGAAATGCAGCGTCTAAGGCTGCTATGGAATTCCTTGATTAGATTATTCTAGTCCGGACATTTTTCTATTGAGTTGTCTACGGTAGGCCTATTTGTCATGGTAAATAGGGATGCACCAGATTTGACAATTTCAAATCTAGCCGGAACTGGATTTGCCGGATGTCTGAAAAATCCTGTCAGATGTATCGGATTTAAAGAGCCAAACGGATCCTGTGTAAATTCGATTTAATCCACTGCTGGCAAACCTTTTAGGTTCTGAGCCAGATTTTCTTTTCTCACAGTTTATGTGCCTTTTTTATCTATAGGGGTTGTTTTGACGGAGTTTCGTAGGACAATGATTTGTTAATTTCTAGCTTTTTTAAAAATTCCCTTTTTTGCATTTTTAACAGCGAATATTTAACTTCTGTTACTTGTACATTATTGTTCATTGTTCTCAAGAATAGAAGGTATATGCGAAATATAATTTCCTTGAGTTGAAAAAAAAATTTAATCCACATTCTGCAGAAACGTTGTATATTTTTCAGCTCGTGCAGTTTACCCGTGGACCCAATTATTCAGGACTGACAGATGCATAATTGGATTTTAGATAGAGATGTCCAAGTTTTACAACAAAAGTTTCCCTTTTCTCTCAGACTCACCATAAGCTAATGAGTATATGCATTCACTCTATGTGGCCTGGCGAAGTCACGTTTGAGAAATCGTAATGAAACTTGAAAACGGCAAAATTTTGATGATCCCTATTTTTTCTGCCAACTCATCAGCTTAATTACTTTAGAACCAATACCAACATCTGCCGTTTTCCTTCAAAACCTGTTATATTTTGGATTTGAACTCAGAAATGATATAGCGATTTTTAATTAACTTGATTAACTTGCTTAACTTGATTGCTAGTTATTGCTAGGTACGTTATAGCAAAGCAGAATTCTGCTATATCAAGTGAAGTTGCAACTACACAGCACTGCTCCTAATTTAGGCGTACACCGTTATCTTTGGATTCGAATAGTTATCTTTTCAACGACATAATTTATCACATTTTACTTTATATATAAGTATCATTTCAGATTGCTGAAGGAGTCACTACTTTGACAGACTTATGTCGTTCGATATGTCTTGATTTCCTAATGAAATGTAGCTTTCATGCGCAATGTGTCATATTATGAATTATGCGTTTTGATCTTGTGGCACAAAAATTCAACTTTTAAATTTTTCTTGCTAAGAAAACTCTATAGAATAATCAGTGCGACTGTGGTATTCCTGTCTGACGACAACTCGATGGTAAGATGCTGCATTACACATGAATATGAAGTTAGCGGAATCAATTTCTTGTCCTCACTGACAGGCGTAGTAAATAAATTTTATTACATCACAGCATGTTCCAGTTTTTTGCGCTGATCTCAAATATATGCTTCATTTTTCACAACAATGCAGTTTAAAACACGTACGGCAATATCGCAACATGTTCATATGCGTGAGTGAAGCTAGTGGAACTACCCAGCGGAACCATTTTTCATTACAGCGTGATTCTATTCGAAACAATTTCTGCTCTAACAATTTTAGCCTCCTATTCATGAATCTGGGCTCAGATTCCAGAAATTCACAGTCGTTTTGAGAAATTCAAGTTTTTTTATAGGTAAGTGGCTCCGCTAGCTAAACACACGTTAATGTACATTAATGTGAAGCCGAAAACATTCTCTATTGGTAACTAACGGAATCCTGGTGTTGATGCATTCTCATTTCAATTTTCCTTGCGGCCCTCCTAGACCTTTCTCGCCACCCCGGTTGAAAATCACTGAGCTATATCAATCATGGACTTTTTTGGTATACGAGTTGCGCATAACTCAAAATAAAATTACTGGGTGCAGATGACGAATAGATGTAAACCATGACTGGTAGACTACGTCAAGAAGTTCAAAGACTTTGTTTTCTTCTCACTTCACAAAACAAGTAATGGTGAAATAACTGTGATGTGGCATATACTAGGGTTGGCGGCCGGTTCCAACCCTGGTATATACATGTTCAACATGATGAAACGCAAATTACGATTATAGTCGTACTGACAAAACGCTGCCCATATTGACAGTTCCAGAAACGAGGGCATATTTAGTTCATTGATTCATCTAATTCAGGTTGCCTATTAAATAAATCCTTATGATATTAATAAAACGATTAGCCGTTTTACCTGCCACGTATTCTTAAATTGTCTGGTTTATGTCAGTCCAGATGCGCAAATTTAGTGTGCCTGCTCAAAAACTGAAATTTTGTCGTGTGGCAGCCCTAGACACGTCTTTGAAATAGGATCAATTTCCAATATTATTTGGATTTGTAAAATTCCCTCCCAGGTGGTTTATTCTTGAACTCAAATTTAAGCCCACGCACACTGTCGCCTTCATATGGAAAATTTAAGTACATCTAAAGCCACATTCCGAACGTATTGATCATTCGTTCTCTTTTTATCGTGAGTTGACCTGACTATTTAGGCGGAAGGATTAATCTTGTCTGAAATGCGCCAGATGGTTCAGCATATTTCTGTCAGAGGCTTTAATACTTAATGCCAGTCGTCTCTTTGCTTTCATTATGCCCAGTGGTCGTTAAGATATCGATCAATTAATGCGTCCTACTCTTCATTGTATTTGCTGAAGGCTTTGGCTGTCAATTTTTCGGTGCTTTGCAGCAGAACGATTCCAGAATCATCGCAATTAATATTCCGTGCATCCCCATAAAATGGTTGTATTATAGATCACTACACGTCATTCGTATCTCGTAGTACCCACATATGTCTGCTATGATCCCCCTTGCAATTTAAGCACCCACAAAGACACTCCTGTATCTGTATTCTCGCTGTATTCTCTGCCCGGAACAAAAGAAAAAGAACTGCGTATCTTTTTTGAGTAGTATGTGGTCAAATTAAACTTTTTTAATAGTCAAAATATACGGCGCTGGTGCATTTGCAGCATGACTTGTAATACATGTACGTACACTGTATTGAGTTTTAGGCAGAGTTGGAAAAGTCGGAATTGGAATTGACGATATTTAAATCTTCTGTAATTGGAATTGACCTTGATAAACCTCAATTCCACTTTTTCGATAGACCTGTGATAAATCTGTTTGTACAAAAATTGAAATCACAGTACTCGGCCGTTGTGTTGACTGCACGCAGAGATAAGAGAGAGATAGATCGACAGATGGAGCTTTATTCTATTGTTGAATAAAGGGTGTTAATTGTGACTTCGATCGGCCTACAGCCCCGGACAATGTTAATTCAGCGTTTAAGAATGAAAAGACAATCATCTTTGTTCAATCTGTTATTTACTTATTCATCAAGTATGATAATTAATCAAAATAAAACAATTGTTGAATTTAGAGATTAACTTAATTGTTGTTCACACGAAAAACAATTGGTTTGGAAAGAGAAAAATTAACGCTGCATTTTTAACAATGGCAGCGATTAATTAAATTTAATTAATTAAAATTAATTAATTAATTAAACAATGGCTCCAATCAACACTGGCAGCAACCCTGTCAGTTCAAATCACAATATAGACAGTGTCAACAAATTATTCTAATAATTAATGATTCAATTAAAATGGCAATTGCATGAACTATTATTCAACTTTCAATCACAACAATTAACAATATAAATTTTTAAGACTATAGTTATATAGATACAATACTCAACGATAAAAGAAAAACTTAAAACTTACAGTTCACTTCTTAATGTTGAATTCACTTCAATTCGGTCGGACTCAATTATACCAAAATAATATCATAAATATCAGTGTCACATATATACCGTCAATCTTCAATCGCGCTCGCTGATGTGTTGCCGTATACGCTGCTGTGTTGTTGTTCGCTGGCAGGCAGTTTTTGTTGTTAATTCTGTAGTAATGTTACACCGCGAGAGCCCGGAGTTCTTCTAACAGCTACTGAAGATGTCGTATGTGTTGTTGTTGTGTCAATTTCTCATCGTTTCTAATTTATACAAATTTTTCAGACTTGACGATAAATCCACTTTCTTTTGGAATTTGAAAGTTTACTTTAATCTCTCGTGATCTTTAATCTTTCTCTTTAATCTGCTGTTAGCTTTCAATCCGACCACATTTCGTTCTTATCACGGAATATTTAACCTCCGTTTTTAACATGGACCTTTAATCAGTTTTCATGATATCATTTTTATCGTCACTTATTCATTCATCAACAATCATTTTATTCGCTCATTGGATTTCTTTCTTCTGTCAGTTTATTAATAGATTTATTCGCATCTCATCTCTCTCTCTCAACGTTTGATTCTTTGCTGACCGTTAATTTTCTTTTCTTTTTTTCACGAGATATTGAATATCTCGTTTACGAAACAAAAATGGCGTTGGCTGACCGGTTATATATACATGTACACAAGAAATATGAACTATAAACATAGAACGCACATAGGAACGACGCAGGGTACGGCACACAGGAACAACGGGGATAGGATAAGGGCACATAGGTTGAATTGAAACGAGCAGACGTTAGATACATTAACATAATACACCACACGCGACATGCAATGTGGAATTGAATCTTATTATGGAATTGGAATTGAATTGAACTGCTTCGACTGGAATTGGAATTGAAATTTCTGCTCTGGAATTGGAATTAAAGAATTTCAGTGGAATTTTTCCTGTTCTAGTTTTAGGCTTACACTTGCTTAAAACACAAGATTTAGATGTTGAATATAGAGCGTTTAGTAGCGTAACCATTAACCTCCTTTCCATTTGAATAAAATGGATTGGACGAAAGGCCGCGTGCTAATAGATGTTAATGAATTTCGTGGCACTTTTTATTTATAAAACTATCAAAATAGTAAAAATGTTAAAATAAAAGTACTATTTATTTCAATTAAGTTGTTGTCTTCAGAACCTTCTGTTCCTCAGATTGTATGATCATACAATTTTCACACACTCGAGTGCAATTGTGGTCAGCTTTAGTCATGAAGGATAGGATAATAGAGGTTCATGAAATTGTAAATCTTTTATCCAAATAGCTGATAGAATACGAATCTTCGCGCCTGCCGAGTTATTGTTAGTTCCTCCTCTTGTCAGACTAGATCAAGGAAAACGTTAATCCAATGGGACACAGATTGCAGTTTTCGGTTAAAATAAAACTTTCAATGTTTCTCTCTTATTAGCCGAAAATATTATGTATAGAGCCATAATTTTCCGCATGGTATGTCTTCAGGTACTTTCCTATATCATGCTCATATACCCCTGTCTATGAAGCTACACACAATCAGATTTGGCAAGCATCCTACTGTCGGTAAATGCCACAGGTTGGCCCACTTCATCCACTTTTTGCCACATTCTCGCATACATCGCCGATAAGAAGCATGCTAACATACATACAGATGATAGGAAATGACCTGAAGACAGCCCATGCCGAAAATTGTGACTCTATACTTAGTACTTTTCAGTTGATAAGAGAAAACATAGAAAATTTCATTTTGCCGAAAAACCGCAATCTGTGTCCCATTGGATAAACATGTGTTTTTCTTTGATCCTGTCTGACAACAAGAGGAAGTAACAAGAACTCGGCAGAGGCACAGATTCGTAGTAGGCATGGTGTACATCATTCTGTGAGTTTCATTTTCGGCCTCGCTCCCTGCAGAAACTCGTTCTGGCTGCTGGACTAAAATTGCTAATGCACTCTCCATAACACGTGAACACCGCTCATTGCATACATTGGGGAGGGGGGGGGTGGGATCTAGAGATTCTCGCTCAACAAAGGCGGCAAAGGGAGCGTCTATTTTTAGAAAGTGCACACGTCGGAAACAATGAGTGTCAATAAAACACAACCGTTTCCCTCCTGCTATCGAAGTCTGCTTCAACAGTGAGCGATGATTTTGTTGTTCCTATTCAAACTTCCGATTGAATTCGAATTGTCTTCATTCGATTCTCAACTTCATGTTCAAATTTTTCGAGTTGTGGATTTTCTCAAAGTGTAAGCATGAAGGAAGTACTGCTGAAACAATGACATAGGTGATACTTCACGTCATTCGGAAAATTTGGCTTTATGACTTGCAAAAAATAACCCTCTATATTGATGTACTTGTTCTAAGTGAATATTAGTCCAATCAGGAGAGTGCGAAAAGTTGATGGAATGGTCTGTCAAAGTGGATTTATTTTCTTAAAGTAAGCAACAAGCTACTCAATTATGATTTAAACAGGTAGATAGATAATTTGATTATGTTAATTATAACTTATGCATTAATTCTTTGCACAACTCCATGCACAGATAAACTTAGAATTAATCGAATAATTTTGGTAGACTGAACAATTGACTTGATATATTCAGAGGTTTATGGAATGCCAAGGTATAGTCATAAAACTACTGATGTTGTATTTTGAGCAAGCTTGCAGATAGTGATATAACGTTGACTCATGGTTCGGAAATGAAAGGTTGTTTGAGTGCCTTTTCTGTAGAGCTCATGTCAGTGCTTTACATAACCTAAATTTATTTTTATGCATGTTGCACGTTGGGGTGGTAAACGACATGGAAAGATCAAATGTAATTCTCTGTATCTAGGGATCGAGGTAGTCTGAAATTTTGATCGTTTGAATTGATTATGATATCGTGCTGCTGTTTGTAAATTCTAAGGTTGATGTAAATCATATTACTTTATTTAATTACCGTGATTCGTCTAGCAAGCGCCGCGGCATTTATTTACAATTGTCCACTTTTAAGTGCGGCGTTTATGAGAGGGCGGCGTAGTTTCGTCTCCGAGAGATCCACCATGAATGAAAAAAGTGACAAAGCTGCTGATAAACAAGAGACATTGTGGTATAGAGCTAAAGAATGGCAGCTTCATCATCATTTCAAAGATAATCAGCAATTCTGAATGCGAAGCGTGAATGGGGTAATCGTCTGTTTAATGAGGGAAAATCAGTCTGGGATATACACAAAAAAGTGAAACAAAATCCTAATTTTGTACAGGTAATTTTGTAGTGCTGATAATTATCTGATGTTAGATGTGACAAAATAAATAATATTTTTGATTTATGTGCCCTAAATCATTTTTCCGGTAATTGTCTTCTCGGCCATACGGCAGCGATGAGCCTGTAGAATACCATTTTCTCAGCTTTGAGCAGAATTGATACGACGGAATATTATAACTGATCACGATTTGCCTTAGTACTTATCATAAGAGATTGAAGCCTTACAACGAAAGGCCAATCGATAGGCAATTGACGGTGGCATGTGGTACTGCATTCAGATCATAGTGCATTTGAAGCAGTCGACGAGTCAGAAATCAGACTTTGGAATCGAAACTCGTGACAGATATTCAAAGAAATTACCTCCAGATGTGCGGATAACCATTTCCTTGCCAGCGAATATGATCCAAAATGAAATTTTGCTTTACAAGAAGCCATCGAAAACTCATTCTCATCTTCAGGTATGTGTCGATGAAATAGGAACTCATACTTATCAGTAACCTGAGTAACCTGACCGAAGAGATTCTTTGCAAAGAAGGAAGTGTTGAGTGATCCTCTACTGATTGTTCGAATGCACTCTTTTAGTGTTAGCTGCAAAAATGCAAAATTTCCTTGTCAAAAAAGTGAAGTCTATAGATCCTTTTCAGTGCTGCAGTGGAGTCTCATTTAGGTAATTTGCTGACGTTATCTGTGCAGGATTCCATGTTCATTAGAAGAGAGCACCAGCATTTAGTAAAGGAAGGTATGCTGCTGGATGAGCAGGTTATTCAACATATGATTCTCCGCAAAAATAGTTCTTAAGTATGCTATGGTAGGAGAAAGATTGTTTGATTTTCTTTCGCAATGTCGTGTTTCATGTGACTCTGAAGCAGCTCCGTGTGGAACCCTAGTGAAGCATATAATTGTTGCGCGCAGTGCATAACTGGATCGAATTGCTACTCAAAGCTTCTTTTGTCTCTTCATCGCCAAAGCTTTAGAAAATTTGGCCAAATGCAATCCGTTCTCGGAGCAGATGGAGCGATATGTCATTATCAAGGTCTGTATGCATATCTTGCGTAGCTCAGATGAGCAGAGCGACTGGCTCAGAGAAGCTGGGTTTGTAGGTTCGAGTCCTCTCTGCCGCACATCCTTTGCACGGCAATTTGATCTATCGTTCATCTCATTACCCTCATTGTTAATTTCTCTATCCGCTTTCTACTCATTTTCCTTGGTTCTGTCATGGTGCTTAATGGTGAATTGCATAGGGTAGACTCTACATTTCAATTCCCGTCGAGATTTTTGTCAATTGCTGTTGAATCAATTGACAGAAGTTAGGTTATTTATACATTTCCGATAAGTCGGTGTGCACATGACAAAGAATCTATTTACTTTATGAAAATTATAGAAGTGGAGCTCGTTTATGTGAAAAAACATGCTCATGTATAGTTAATATTCATACATGGGTAGTAGCGGTGAACTCTGTTTCCCTATTTCATCTACGAGTATGTCCTAAAAATCGAGTTTTAAGATGCCTAATTTTCTCGAAAACCTAAATTTTGTGAGACATTGTTCGTGGCCTGAAATCAAACTATTAGAATCGAATGACGAATCAAAGTATGAAATGCTTTAATAATCGCTATATGGGATGTGAAATTCCCAGTATTCTGTGAAAATGGGGCCGAATATTCCATCCCATTAGTAAGGTCTTTAATAGATAATAGCTACCAATACTCTACTATTGACGAGATTAAGAAGATAAATGTAACACTGATCTCGAACAGAGCCCGGTGCTACAGTACTCGGTCTCCCTCTGCTTCAGTTTCCTATCGGAAAATGTAAGTTTGGTTACATCCTCTGATCGGAAATTTTAGCCATGCTCCTTGTACCCTATTTTACTTTCCTAATCTCTTTCATTGTCCTATTGGTTATGATGGTTTAAAATGTTTGTGTTCCAATATTGCATGCAGTTTTAAAGTCAGCCTATGCATTTAACTCCTCTGTCAGGGAGACACTTCTGCAATCGAATCAATAAAAGCAATGAATACATTCATTACCAATATTACATACCGGAATGAACATAAAATTAAAAAACACCAGATGCAATATACATGTTTAATATATGCTAGATTTTCTGATATTTTTCTTACCCGTGACTGAATGCTTGCTTGCATTGTGTGACAGCAGCAATCCCATCAGATCTTCATCCCAATGACTAGTAAGCTTATATTCGTTAACTCTCTTTCTAAGCATATATTCCAGCGTTTGATTGAATAAAAGCGAGAATCTGGGCTCCTTGATGGCAATGGGATGAAGGTTTTTTTCTGGCAGAAAACTTTTTGTTTACCGCTTGACAGGCGTGAAAACTCTTCACAATGTCTTTATACATATCAGTCCAGTAAAACCTCTCTTGTATCTGTAAGAATAGAAACAATTTACCGACAATAGGCAGCAGTCTTAAACATGCAATGTATCCAACCATGAAGAAATTTTTGAAGACATCTCACTTTATGCAATGTTTTCTCTTTCCCGAGATGCCCACTTCCGGTTACACTGAGCAGCCTTGGAACGCTGACGTCGCTTGCCATTTTTCATTTCATCGATGTTACCTGGGTACTTCTTCTGCACCAGATATTCCAAGACCATCGAGTCTGTGATTGACATGTTGTCAACTTCCATTGAACATCAGACACGAGGCTATTTATCTTGTTGCAAACGTTTGGAATCATGGATCACCACATATCAATTATGTTCATAAGACCATCCCTGTGAGACCATCACAATGAGGTCAAGTAAGATCTCAATAAAGAAAACGGAAACTTAGGAACCGTGATACTGGGTATTCATAAATCAGTGGCAAGCGCTAGCCGCAGTCCCATACTCGCAAATGATTATGAAATCATTCAGTACATCTAATACGTTACTCACCTCATCGAATGTTTCAAGTTGAGACATCTCTGCCAACAATCGGTCATTGCGGCATTATATAGTGACATCCAGAAGAATAAGTAATGACAATTGAAGAAAACTGGTACCGTCTCTTTCTGGTGACACGCCTTAATCCTGTTTTAGTGGCTAAGAATGTTCTCACTTTAAATTCTCAAAATGATGTAATTGTCAAGTGTATTTTCTTTGCATTTCTGATGAAAAATTGGTGCATTGTAAGGAAACAATATAATTCAATAGTTTGGAGCACAGTAACATGGTAAATGTCAAGCCATCAAAGTTTGAAAATATTGTCCAAGATTTGAAATATTTCTTACTTTATTGTGTTCAAGATACCTTAAAAGCCCTCCATCAACGTAGACTGATCATCCTCCACGCCGGTAACAGATGTTTATCTCGAATGGTAAGCCGGGGAAATCAGTGCTATTAATCAGATCAATCCATAATTGCTGATTTCCGCGCTGTTTGTGTGAACTTCAATTAATCAATCACGTGATCATCTCACGCAAGCAACCAATCGATTCTTGTCTTCAGAATACCCTCCTTAAACAATGCCAGTAGAAACTCTAACATTGGAAACATACACAACGCAACACTGTGAATATGAAATGAGGAAGTATACATGTAGGGAACTATTAAGTTACATTTCCAGTGCTGTTAGTAATGAATTTCCTCAGTATTGTTTCTTGGTGTTAAGCATAACAATTCACACAACTCCTTGACTGATACTTTACTTGTTACGACGATCACTACCCTGATAAACTTGTCAAGAAAATACTTTGCACACCAGTGACGGGAGTCCATAATTTGATATGAAGGTGGTTCTACTTGACTGATTTCATTGACTTGCTGTAGTTGGAACGCTTGGTGTTCAGATACAGTTGATGTTTTCAATTAGCCATTGGTTTGAGGATATCTGATCACTGAAAGGTGTTTGAAGACTAAAGCAAGCCTTTATTTTACTGATTTTTCTACTCCGGACCTGTTCTCCAAGAAAAGCTTCTGTTGAATGTTAAACAAGCTGAGAGAAACATTTAGACGGACAAACGTTGACGTTGAGATTACGTAATCAATAGCCCGCCATTGTCTTTCCAACTTCTATCCTGTACATGAAACGCTGCGCGTTGATGATTCTGTGATTGAAATTATTTACTTAACAACTTGCATTCTGTATTGAAGAAGATTGTGTTCCGTGTGACTTGCATATTTTGATGTTATCAAATATGATTATATGAAAATTCAGCTAGCCAAATCCTACGATGATGCCGGGCAAGCATTTATTGGTTCCCTTGTGTTTATCAATCATTTTTTTACACCGCTGCAATGCTCAAGACACCGGTGCTATGTAAGTAATCACAATGCTTTGATTTAAATTCACATTTTTTCATGTTTTTGATGCTTAGAACATTTATCATTTAAGACCCTGGAAGCCGGTTTTTTATCTTACTTTTTTGGTGATTCCTATTACTCGACAGATGTTCGAGAAGAGGTTTCCATGAAAGCGAATTAAACCAAATAGCTTTATTCCATGCGCAATTCTATTAATCTGACCTGCAATCGACAAAGATAGGGTTTGATGTTAAATGTGGGATAATCACATTGTTTGATTCAGTTGTCACTGACTGAAATACAGAAGTCAATATTGTAATGCCCATTTTTAACATAATAAAGGCTGATGAACTCAAATTAAGCACAACGTATTGACACAAAAATGCAGCATATTTCATTATGGCAGAACTTTGTTAAAAATGCAGTATACAAATTTGTGACAATAATTGTGGGTAGCATCTCAATTTTCATTACATGTGTTGACATCTCAATTGCTATCATCTATCCCATTTACCGAACATGGACAATTTTACATACAGTTTTAAACAGTGAATTAGGCCGCATTTCCACATGTTGTTGCTGCTATTTAGATTATTTGCGGCTAGAGAACGTTAAGTGTGTCTGTAATGTAATCCGATGTCATTTAATATTTTGAATATTCCAAGCTCTTTCTCTCACTTAACCGATGGTGAATTTTTACATAAGTTAGAACAACTCCGATGCTAATAACGATACTAATAAAGAAGGTTATTAAGTTTATATATCGGATAAAATCGGAGGATATGATTATGAACGAAAAAGAAGAAATCTAATTCATAAGTCAATCGATGACCGATTTTTGGTTTGAATATGCAGCATGTTTTACAACCGTCACCTGTATTAGACTTGAAATCTCCTATCTCCATGACCAGCTTGATGCTATTTGACATGGGCTTCTAGTTCTACAACATAGAGGGGCTATAGATTTCCATGCAATTTGCTATGTACATGGTGAGTTTTTAGTAACGCAATGTTTTAGTCAATCAGAAAATCAACATAATTCAAGATACATGCAATTTTATGTAGTATACACGTTGGGATTTACGTGAGTGATTTAAATTATTCGCATGCTTCGATAAATTATTTAAATTTCCTTTGTATTAAGTACTGAAATTTACGCTTATATATTCATGTTTTTCGCATGTTATCATTAAAAGAGTTTAAATTGATTCCCATATTCCAACCATTTAACATTTCATTTATTATCCTAATCAATAAAATATATAACTGAATTATAAGGATTCTATCTTCCGTCGACAAGCTTGACATTTCATCAATTTAACAGAATGTCAATGCAACATCATAAATCCCAATGCATATAGAGCAATGTGACGTCAAATTTCATCAGCATTGTTGTGATTGGTCGATTTACTGACCGTGTGAAACCTTGCGTTACTAAAAACTCACCCTGTATAAGGATTCTATGTTATGGCAGATTTACAATAATAGAAGTAGAGTTTCTATGGTTTTGTTATAGTGAGTTCTATGTGTAGCATTTTTTCAACAAAAAATGCATGAGGTAAATTCATTGTCCAAACCAAATGCTCAAAAACTCAGTCAAAAGACCTACAGAACCTGTAATGCAAATAGTCATAAAAATACAAAAATCTGACTCTGTTTCTGGCAGAGTTCGTGCAAGTAATGCATTAGATCTTGCCAGACAAACACACAAACGTTGATAAATTTGATGCCGTGAGATGCTATGCGACATATTCATCTGTATGGCAATGCGGTGAACGATCCTATGGCTTGTCAGTTTCTATATTTGCAATGTACATTCTACTTCTATGAAAATATAAGGCGTCGTTGCGACATCGATGCCTCAGGACAGACGGATGCATGTATTGTCTTCTAAATCTGTTGGGGAAAGATAAGCTTTCATAGAAATATTCGCATGATCACATTCGTTATAGGACATTAGAATGAATGAATGAATGAACGCTGTTTATAGTCGGAAGCTCATTATGCGCGGAGCCTTTATTCCATGTGGCCGAGTTGTCAATTATCCCAGTCTATCCATGTGCCGAGTGTTTAGCAAGAATGCAGAGTGTACCTATTTTAAATGTCACAGGTTTGACCCGACCAAGATTTGAACCAAGGGTTTCCGGACGCAGAGCGAACACTCTACCACAAGGCCACAGCGCCGGTTACTCCATAGCCGTTATTTGCATAGATATAGAAGATAAGCTACTCCAGATATGTCTGTGAATCTTCGCGGCCTCGGATTTCTACATTGTTTTTCCCTTATGGCTTCACAGAACATAGTCCGAGAGCTAATGACTTCTTCCTAAATTCGCGCACGCATTTCTCATCATTTTTAATATGTAGATTGTCACCCAACATCAGTTAAGCGACAATTCTTAGGTTCCACGAATTAGCATACTTGCAAAAAGATGCCGATGTTGCTTTTTGTACATCTCTCTTTCCATTGTTACTGAGACAGCAGGTTTGTCAGCCAATATTTCAATTCTGTCATTTGTCTATGAAAGTCGATTACATTTCTCCGATTCCAAATTAGATGGCTTTAATTTCAGAATTAAGGCTGTTTAATCTGGTATGTAATACCATTGAGGTAGGAGCACGTCACTGTCCGTCATGGCATTCTCAGAGAAAATGCATTGAGGTGATTCCTATAGCTATATTCCTATAATTTGGACCCCGTAGATATCTGAAGCCTGACGTGCTTTCAATTTCTGAGATGTATGGTCTATGAAGAAAATCATTGTAGATTTGAGTTTTTCTACAGATTGTAATCCTATACTTTTGATGTCACGGATTTTAGGTTCAGTAACAATTCATATAAATTACAGGGTGTCGACAATCTATGGAAAAGCCCCTGGAAAACCCGAGAAAGCCCTTGAAAATCATCTTGACCCTGGGAAATGTTGAGTAATCCCTGAGTAACTACACAGCAAATAGTTAGATAAAGTAAAGAATTTGCGTTTTATAATTTGAGCAGTACCTTCAATAATTAAAGTGCATTTCATAGTAGCAATAAGTTATAGATCATGACTGATATAATTCGTAGCCTCAGAGAGTCAAGGCCAGAAAATAAAAATTTCGCGAATGAAAAATAAAACATGCGAAAAAAATGCGAAAGCTTACTTTTGCTTAAAATGTGCAAATTGCCTCTGTACCTTTTCAATAGTTGTGAAATATCACCGTTTTGACATCTTTTGATGAACACTATGTTAGGGCGTGACTCGTACAGTTATTTCCATCATAACAACTTATCAGTGCTCAACATTGTATATATGACTGAGTCATTTCTTCTGAATATCAAATACTCAGTTGACATATTCTCACTCAATAATTGACTAATTTGCTTACTTGCATCCATGATTGCCGTGTAGTGTGTATGACAATTGAGTTCATTAATTAATCTGTGACTGTCATTGCAAACTTATTGTGTTTGTTCAAGCAGTGTGTCAAAATCTTTGAATGAAGATTGGTCCCCATTGTCTATTTAAGACCGTATTTATTTTGGTTGTTGATTGTTCATCTTCAGTTGACTGATTCAGTCTGATTGTTCAGTTGTTCGAGGGTTCTCCTGATAATGACTCTGCAACAATTACGCAATCTCTTTTTGAACCCCCTTCATCCCCCATAATCGGCTCTGTAATCGTCACATCAGACCCTCCCTGCTGATTGCATGATCAACCTCGTAGCCAAATCCCATTACAAGTATACGTGATAAACATGCTTCAACAAATGATATATGATACAATGCATGTAGTTTTCAACATATAACAAACGTCTTCAAAAATGATCTAGCAACATTTGCTTAGTTAAATTGCGCTAGTAAAAAGTGGAAAATGTTTTCAAATCCCTTCAATATTTTCGTCCGATTCAACTGCCTCTTGAAGATTTCTGAAAATATTCTAATTGACGTATTCAACAACAACCTGTAAGATCTATAATAAACGGGGAATCATGACTTGCTAAGGGTAGAGGTAATAGTCGAATTAAAACACGACACGGTCAAAATAATTCGAAGGATCCAGGAAACGGAAAATACTTAAGTTAAACAGCTACCCTTGTGGAGAATCCTGTAAATAATTAGGTAATTAAAAGTCATGAACGAATGAATACAAATTAATACTAACTACATAGAGTAACCTACTCCAGTACAGAGTAGGGACTGAAATACGAAGAAAGGCTAGCCGACTCAACTTAAGACGGGACGGGAGATAAATTTAAACTTATAAACGATTTTATTTTTACAATCTAAGAACTAAAATAAGAGTTCGTCATGGACTTGACGAGAAGCTAACTTAAAAATAACAAATGTTGAAAATAAGAAACCTAAGAAATCAAAATTAAGTTTGCTATGTATGGAGTCATCAGGGAGGAACCATGTGGCTGCATGAAGCAAGGTTTCGGCCCCTAGCCTCCAACCTATACCACATGGCGGGGCCAGGCCAACCATATCGAATGCACGACATGGAAGGTATCTCCAAGTCTGAGGAAACACAGCAGAACCTAACCGAAAATAAAATTTGTTTTTTGGAATTTTTAGGACAAAGGAAGCAAATGAATCTGGAAGAGGTTTTTTAGTCCAACATGCCAATGATGGAGGACATCTGGCGGGTGCGAAATACAACCAACCTTAAAAACGAGGAATCTATTCTATGAGAAGGACTTTATGCAAGAATTAACTAGCAGATTAACCTTATAACCCCTTCATTTGAAGATATCTAAAATGCCCTTAGCTCTTGATGTGAAGGCGGAAGCATCAGATGAAATCCTGGTGAACCTGATGAGTTGGGCAGCTTTTGGGCAACCTTTGAACACTGGCTTAAAGATGTTTAAGCCAGTTTTGAAGGCATATTACTTTCGGGGAAAGTATACAGCACCAATGGGAAGCTGAACTCATCAAACTTATTGTAAACCTCTGATGTATTGGCCACCATCTTCGATCCTGATTTTAACATCCAAATAATTAACGCATTTGTTGTTATCACCGCTTCTAAGAGATCTATCGGGTAGATTTCAGTAAGGATTTTATCAAAATGTTTGTAGTTAAACACACAAATGTCGTCGACATACCTAGTTGTACGAGAGAAGTTTGGCTAAGCCAAATCTCTTACTCGCTAGGAGCCCCCTCACAAACTTAAACTCCCTGTATACTAAAATCAGGCCAGCCAAGAGTGAGCTGGAATTCCCACCCATAAGAATGCCCGAATTTGTCTAGGGTAGAGGTAATAAATAATTTATTGAAATATTTTTGTCAGAGTTATCATTGACTGTTACACCAGATCTTGTGATGCTTTTCTATTTCTTTTTATAGATATTTAATTTCTCTTGAGCGTAATCACCAAACTGATGAAGCCATCAGAGAACGCTCATCACTTGAAGAACGCGTCAAAATGTGCTATGGTGTCTCTTAATTCGACCCGCTTGATTCACTAATCAACATTTGACGTCTGACGTAATTGTGAAGTTCTTGTATCACGCACGTTTTCTATCCTGCAGTTTAATTGCTGGATGATGAGTCCGAAATGCTTGCAGAAGCTGCCGTCCAGTAAAAATTGCTTTCCGACATTCGTGGAAACCATTGCACTGCAATTAAGAGCGCCTGTCAAAACATTCGATGAAAGATTACTTTTGTAGCCTACTAAACTCAAAACTAAAGTTAGATGCAGTCGGTCCTCCTGTCAATAGTTTCATTAAATTCTTCATAAGCTAAAACAAAATAATACAGCACATGTAATAATGCCAAGGCTGCATCTATAATATGACTGCATGATATGATATAAATAGTAGCCTCTTTTTCTATTAAATTCTCTTGATATCAGTCTTTGATAAAATGTAACATATTTCAATTTTGATGATGAAAGAATATTGTGTGACATTTTATTAGGAGAGCACTTTAGCTACGAGTATAATGCATTCCTGAAGCATAAGAAAAGTATCGCTCTGCATGACTTCATAAGATTGTTCTTACTTACATACTTCCCCTTTTTTCGTAATTTCCCACGTTTAACGGGGTTATACAGCTGTTGTTTTCTGATGGTGAGCCTCCACTCTTGGCGATCGTAGACCATTGCTTGATTCAGATCCAGAACATGAAAATAATCGGAAGCGGCCATGTCTTCCTTTGTCTTTCACTTGGCCTTCTGTCTTCGACCTCCAACTGGAAAGATCGTTTGGTCCAGTCATCCTCTTCTCTTCTCAGAATATGGCCACACCACCGCAGCTTTCTTTGCAAAATATCAGAAATGCATTTCGGGTTCGTCTTTTTTCTTAGGTCTTCACTCCTGTGTCCATCGGTCAGTCTCATACCACACATTCTTCTCACCATTGCCCTTTCTGCTTTTTCCATCTTCATGATCTGATCACTTTTCCAAGGATCGCTTATGTCTGCCTGTGGTCTCCGTGGCACAGTGGTTAAGTGCTTGGTCTAGCGATTTTTTGGTCCAGAGGTCGAGCCCCGAAAGTGTCATTCAGGGTGTCCGCACTCCCTGGAAAATCTGGAAAACACCTGGAAAATGAATTTTATCCTGGAAATCCTGGAAATCCTGGAAAACTCCTGGAAAATGAAATTTTACCCTGGGAAACCTGGAAATTCTGAGACTGATTAAAACACTAATTGCAAGTTGTTTAAGTCATACTTACTTTATGGTTGAAGTGTTTTCTATTTTTCCAGATTTTATTCTTCATATCTCTACTTATTTGTTACAATTATAGTCTTCATTCTCATATAATTTTTTGTTTTTAGAATATTTCAGTGACTAGAATCTCCTATCATAACGTATACAACATGAATGAGACTGAACTGCGTGGTATGGTTAACCATGAACTTTTATCGAACTCCTAATCGTTGTACAGTATGGTGAATTAGTAGCTATGAATTCCCTCACGCTGCGGGGTATGGTGAACTAGAAGTTGTAAATTCCCTCAGTAACGTCGTGTGGTATGCGGAACTAGGAGCCGTAAACTCCTTTATTAACGTCGTGTGGAATGGGGAACTGGGAGTCGTAATCTAGGATTAATGCTATTACACACTTGATTGCCGAGTGGCAGAATCTACTGACGCAAAATGGTGAACTATGAACTTCATTTAGGCACCAGGCTTGTTCCGAATGATCCGAGGCTAATATCGAATATTTTCAAACACATTTCAAGTAATATGTAGATGTATTATTTCCGACACGTCGTGTGCCAATGAGCTTTCCTCGGTCAATTCTTCTCTGTGTCATTCTCTTAAGCTGATTGTGATTACTCTCATGTATATGCACCACATCAACCATTATGTTCCTCTTTCTGGCTCTTGGTCTTCCACCTTCCACGGATTCACGCAGCAATGCTATAGTTCAGATGATCTTATCTGAATGACAACGCTCTTCACCTTGTTGCATTTTATTATAGAGTGGACTTTACAGATATTCCGTTAATGTTACATTTCATTGTTCAGTCTCATATTTTTCGTTATTGATTGTTATACTCTTTATCTATTTTGTTCTCTTCAATCCACAAGCTTTAAATTTGTTACGATCGATTATCTTTTCATTTTTTTATAAGTGTAATGTAGCCGTCTGATGAATATATTGGTATTTTTTATTTGGAATCACCTGCGCCATAAAAATTCAACCAATTTCACGCAACTTTTCAATTTTTTTCTTCAATAATATTAATTTTATGGTATGTAAGCTCCTTAGCCACAGAACTTTGGATAGATTTTCCCGGAATTTTTCTTTTAAATTTGACGCGTGCATTTGAGTAAAATTTCGGTGCAGAAAGTCTGGAAATTTTCGTTCAAATTTGCCCCCTGATTTTTGGTAAATTTCCCTGGAAAACCTGGAAAATGAAATTTTACCCTGGAAATCCTGGAAAACACCTGGAAATTTTCATTCAAATTTGCGCGGACACCCTGGTCATTGGAAGTCGGCAGGAAGGGCATTCGGACTAAAAGTACTACAACGCTCCATAAGTCTGACTATGTCAGCACCGTCCAAGCCCCAAGTATGGGGAGTAGTGACGTAGAAGCTTCATTTCATTTTTAAAAAAGCTTATGCATTAAATTATACATTGAATGAAATAATTGGAGTATAATAATCATAAATAATTGGAATTCAAGACTGAAAGCCTAGTCAAATTCAGTCTGAATTTGGTGGCTAATTAACTTTCTCTTCTCAACAGGTTGACAGAATGGAGCAACAGCATCGATGCCTCATTTGTAGATATTCGAAAATACATGAAAATCAACTATCTCAGTGGAGTAAGTTCAATGTCATAGCCTTTCTTGTGTAATAAAGAATCTCTTAAGTGTGTGTAGATATATACTGATTCATTATTTGCATTTCGACTGCTCATTGCGTTACTTATGGCTTATCTCACACTCCCACGTTCTCAAATATGTCTAAAATCCTTAAATGATTCAGTTGTGAGGTTGTCTTCCTCCCACATACAAAAATGAAGCAAATCGAACCAGTGCTTTTTTTGAACCAGAGGTGTAGCGATGTCAGGAACTTGATTTGATTCAACGTCTGTGCAGACAGCGCCTAAGGTCAACAAATTCATTTCGCATGAACTTGTGAAGTGATAATGACCTAGTCCTGGATTATTTCGGATTAGTGAAGATACATTATTTTGAGACGAAAATGATGATGCAGGTTGAATTATGAATGGGTGATTGATGTGCGTTTCATTCTAATCGAGGAGAGTAAATGAATTTGGTACATAAGCATTAAATAAGTCTTAAAGGACATTTCAACGACCTCAGTCACATACTTGGTGAAAAATCATGTATATTTGATGCTATGAAGGGTTGATAGATCGAACAACTTCAACACAATACCATCCAGAATGAAGCAGTGCATAAAATCACAAAAAACAATGAGGTAATGCACCCTTTCTTTCTTATCAAGGCTTTGAAGGATGATAAGTGCTGCAATGTGCTATTTTAGCAATGTTGTACATTTTTCCTTTATTTCGATCCCTACCTCTAATAGACGCTCTTCACAAATTGGAACCTCAAATCAAATAAGTTGATACGCGCCCTTCTCTATTTAGGAAGTCCTAAGAATCTGGTTTGTCCTCTATAGTATTATTATCCCCTCTATTTAAAGTCGTCTGCGAATTTCGTTGCAGCCCAGACATCTAAATGGAAAAATATGGTACATTATTACCAACGAAGCGTTGATTCGACACGTACTAACTCTTTGTAAATCTCCTTGAATTTTTCAGTTGACGTCAGGTTATTCTCGTGGAACGTACAATGATGCCACAGCACAGACATTGCTGGACAATATTGTCAAAGACATGGAAGCTGTGGTGAACAAGAGAGTGACAACAGTTGAGGTAAACTGTCGATTATTTTTCATATATTTCAAGCAGTAGGTCTGCGTTTTATAGCTATGAATGCAGCGTTCAAATTTTGTGAGTATCGTGAGTGATAGTGTTCAAGTCGATTGATTCACTTCTTCTATTTTCACGTAACTCTGCTTTTTTCTATTGTCTTCAGTAAACGCGGAAACTTTTTATCTTCTCCGGTGGCGGTGCATGATCACCGCCGGATATTGACATGAAATGAATGCGTACGCAAGATATGAATCAGAGCAAGTTTTCTTATCACATGATCATCTAGCCATCTGATGCGACCTTGTATGCATTAAAGTATGTCTTACAATCAATCAGAAATATTTACTGAAACATTATCCTCGGCAATGACGTAGTTCCAGAGTAAAGGCGTTTTATTTCTGAAGGCTTTACAACAACACCACTGGTTCTGCGGCTATACATTGAGCCAGAATATCACCTCTGAGAAGAATGAGCACAATTATTGAATAGGTAGTGTTACTGTGTGAGAAATCTGCCGTCTGATCCTCTGGTAGCGATGCTATCTAAGCTAATGCCAGATTTATGTCTAGGGTTGTAGGCATCAATTCGTAGTAGGCATAGGTTGTACATGTGATTCGGCCTCGTTCCGTGCAGAAACTCGTTCTGGCTGCCGGACTATAACAGAACTGAAGATTTTTTATAATTTTCGCCTCTGCGATTTGTCACGCTAGTTTATTATAATGATGATAAATTCAAAGATTTATTTCATGACTTAAATTTCATTTTTATTGGTAATGAAGCTGCTTTGCAATAGTTTTCAGACTTCCAAACAATATTGAAAGTAATCATGGTTTATGCTCTATTTGTTTTGCTCTTCTGACTGCAGTGCTTGATTTCAATGAACTCCCATCACCATCATGTACGTCGTATAATTATCGATCATTGTCTGCTTGCACTGTGATGAAAATCATCAATTGAACTTATGAATTAATTTCAGCTGTACTTACAACTGCTAGCACACAAGCTGTGAACTTTATCAAATTGATTTTCTCGGCTGTGATTCAGGAAGCATATGCTAAGTGAACATGGCAATCTGACTTTTCAATACATGAAATGACTCGTGCTATCATCCGATGGGTTGATCGAAGCAGCATAACGAATGACATCTACGCTGAAAATATTATTTTATTCATTTGAGTCAAACTTCATTGCCTTCTAAGTGAATTAACACTTCCATGAATTTTATATTTAATTTTGATCAAGCTACTATGTTACTCAGATATTGAAGCATTTACTTTTACACGGTTTGTTGTCTGCAACCTTACCTTAAGGCAAACTTCTGGTAGGCTACTCATTTCTTCCTTAAATGCAAGATGATAACGTACACTTCCTTTTACTTGAAGAATGTGGTCGGATTAACGTCCTTGATAAATAATAATCTAAATGTTCAATTAAGGTGCGTAGCAATTTAGTTCAGAGAGTTTTTAATCTCACATGAACTTTGAATCGGATGATCCTCGTTGAGTCAGTAGGCGTAGATACTAGGTAAAGAGGTTTCTGGCACTTAACCCCGAAGTAATAGATTATTAAGTGTTAGATTATGGCATTTACAGAGCATGTACCAACACCACCAAACAAATGCTCTAGATGGTGCATGACGAGTATGCTTGTATTCATTGATCAGGTAGTGAGGTTCTTGAAATTGTTGCGGTCCAAGCAAATGAACAAATGTGAATTTTTCTCAAATTAATCTGTACTAGCTGATCCTTTGAAGATAGAAAAGAAATACAGTAAGAAAATCAAAGAAAGGTCCACCGCGCTTACAGCGGACACAACGTGGAAAAATATCTCCATGCCCAAAATCATACTTTTCCGAAAGCTTGCTGTGTCTTTGAAAGCGCGTTGAAAAACTTCACGAGTTATGTTATCAAGTAAAATTTTTCGCGAACATCAACTGACAAACACCCCTAACCCAAGGTGAGCCCTGTAACAAAAGCAGCTGGTTTGAGGTACACAGGATGAGCCATCACCCGCAAACTACATGTATGAACGGCAAATAGAATTCTTACACATGCGCTTCAAAGTAGTATTTGGCACCCACAATATTCGTAAGTTAAGTAGTGTTAGAAAAGCCAAGAAAAGCAAGAAAGTGTAATTCAATAAACGAGAGAAATATTTTATTCGGGAAAAAACTTCCAAGCTTGCAAATTATGAAAGTTTCAAAGTATCCTTCAAAAGCAGTTGCATTGTAAAATTTTCTGAAAAATTCTCAGCATTCCATAGTAGAAGTTCTTTGCAATAGCTTATCTTCTTTTGACAACATCTTTTAGTTTAGCTTCTATAGATGCAAGAAACATTTCAGTATTCATAGATCACATGTATGTCTAGTTTTGTCTACTGCATATTCACAATCCGTAAAATCTAATTGATCTTTATGTCGTTTTTATGCAACTTATTTTCAACGTCTTTGTAGAAGCTGAGCACTTCATCAGAGAAATATCACATTGACACGACGAATGACTTGGGTTTATCGGTGAGTAAAATCTTATTTCATGTCTTTCCTAATGAGATTGCATATCCAGCGTCGCAAAATGCTGGCATATGATATTATCTATTGATGATTAGCTAATGATATCAAGCAAACGGGATCTTTCGGGCGGGCTAAGCCCCCGGGTGAAGCGGGTGAAATTATGATTTAAATAATGCTTCAAATTACATTACAATGTTGGTGTACTAGCTTAATTTGAATATTGAATTATTAATTTTAGAATATTCTATTAACAAGAATATTAGATAGTACTACCTTAGTTAGGAAATGGGATGGAATGATTTATGTGATAAAAATATAAATGCGCCTGACGAATAAATGTGTTTCCGTTGACTATACTGTAGTTTGTCATCAATTCTGCTCTTATGACCTTATTCAGTATATCTTTGATAAGTATAGATTTGAAGAAACCCAGCATCCGATAATGTAATGAATGCGGGACTCATTGAATATCATTGAGAAATAGTGGATGTCACGGCGATAGACGATTCACTGGGTCCAGCCAGACACCGGACCAATAATTCATTCTCATCAAAATTTGTTGTATTCATCTATTACAGCATCAGAACACTTCAAGCTGAGATTCAAAATAAAATGGATCGACGAAAGTCAGCAATTACCTACAAATCTACAATATCACATAATCATGTTACATTCAGACATAGAATTAAGAATCCAAAAAATTGAAATTTAATGTTTCTACAAAATGCATAGAACTGATTGAGGAATTGTAGATATAGTTCTTCAACTCATGCGCGATAGATTCTTCGTTCAGTTATAAAACCCGTTTTTTCACTTTACTCGTTCACCAGTTAACGGCTCGGAACTTTGTTCACTCACTAAGTTACTTAAAAGTTCGAATGCACCGATGTTCACAAGATCAACTGCAGCCTACTGCGCCTTGCAGTCGAACCGTCACATTTTCTGTCGTTTTCTATATTCAATTGTCTTATTTTTCCACTGCAGTGAATTCTTGGAAAAAATATATCATTATATCACCACTTCTCCGTGTTAAATTCCATGATATTCAGAATTTTGTTTATTTCAAATCAATTTGCAGTGTATTTTCTTTATTTCTCTTCTTATTTCCTTCCAGTGTACAAATTTTACTTACTACCGCGCGAAGGCAATAACAGGCAATGAAACATTCGCTAACTCCCAAAACTCAACTGAATTATGCCAAAGATTTCGTTATGCGAATCTGACGGATAATCCGCTGTTGTATAACCTCGGAGTCAATCAAAGCTTTTCGACTGCACATATTCCCACGAATGTCTATGATGGGTGTAAGTATCCGTCGATGAATTTATATCTAAGCCATGATTTAACTTCTAAAATATCCTGTCTGCAGCGATTGCATAAATTTGAAAGAATAACGAGACAGCTCACAATTATAATAATCATTCACCGACGTGTGATCACCCGCAGCCATAGAAATTAACAATACCATAGAAAGTCCTAGAATGGAAATTGCATGAAAATTATGGCACACGCCGGGGGAACTTAGTTGGGGCAAAATGCAACTTGTGCGATCTGACTTCCATGTTTTTTGATTGGCATTTATATTTATCAGGCCAATTCTTGATCTGAATTGTTGGCCCTTGTCCAAAGACCATGTAATCAAAAGCAATAGTGAATTTACAAAATGCTGCGCCGACAGGATGACAAAGAAGGAAATCCTTTAAAACGTACTGTGCGTTCATCATTTTGAAATATCGCTCCTATAATCAATCAAGAGTATAATCAGACACATATGCAACTTGTAATGTCGATTTACAGAGCATGCATTGCTCCAGCTTGAAATCAGAGGCCAAGAAATCTTAGAGTATTCATTTTGCTTTGAAGGATCCCCCTGTTCAATATATTTGAACAATTTTCAATACGTTTGCATGCTTTCGAATATGAGCCTCCAAAAGATCATCACACTATATCACATGTGTCATTTAATAATTAATTGAAAAGTTCCAGCGACATTTCATTTATCTGATAAATGACTGTCGCTAAAGAAGCTACCGATGTGTTTATTCCAGAAAACTGCTAGGTTTCTTGACCGCCAGAAGGAGAAATTATCCAATAATTAGAATTTTTTATCTTTGAATTCTTGAGATGTTCTTACAACCCGTACACCGACTACTTTCGATATGACTCCGTGAACCAAATGTCAATTCGTATTCCAGTGTTGAAAAATTGCAAAATAGTTGTCAATGACTGCTACAAATAGACGCAGTATATTAATCCATGGAATAGTAGGCTATTTCACATAAAACAATGCCACCATCTCACTTAAAATTCTCTTCATGAAAATCCTGCAATTTGCTGTCAACAACTTCCACAACCAACTTGGCAAATAGTCTGACTATGATGTAATGTTTTAGATCGAAGCAGATCTACAAGCCATAGATTTTTCCATGTGCCATCATTGTACATAGGCAAGATATCAAACTTCCATTCTAGTGTACTATTATCTACTTCTATACCCGCAGCAGAACGCTTTTAGGGCGTGCGCTCACTAAGCGGCCAGGTCGCGACGACCAAGTCGTGGCGGCCAACAGGATTGCTTAGTCATTGTTGCGGAGATGGGAAGTCGTCTACTTGCGCGCGCACTTTGCCGACGCGACCAATTCGCGATGTCGCTTGATTTTCGGGAAACGCTCGCTAATTGGTCAATAGCGTGCTTCGGCTTTCAGGTGTAAACATGAGAATCAACAGTGACTCGCGTCCCCCTCGGTCCCAGAGAAATAACCAAGTTAACATTCTGCAGAGCATCAGTCATGGGAAAATTTGCCCTGCCTACGGTTGTACGAACGGCTAGTCAGCTGCCAAAATCGATGGAGATATATCATTACATTCATTTCCTTTGAATAACCCAGCTTTAATTTTCCGAGATGCAAGAAATAAAATAAAACTCTCCCTCAATTTGTGACGATTTTTATTTAACAAATTAAAGATCCCCGACGCGTTTCGTCACGGTGGACAGTCTCAAGGGTCCAAATTACAGGCAGCATCATGACTTTTCTGATCTGTGGAATATTGGATCCATCGGTATTACGGATAGACCAATTTCATCTGATGATGATGATACTGCGTTTGATAATTTTCAAGATACTGTTGCTCTCCTTGAGGCTGTCCACCGTGACGAAACGCGTCGAGATCTATAATTTGATGAATAAAAAATCGTCTCTAATGACGGAGAGTTATATTTTATTTCTTGCATCGCGGAAAATTGAGTAAAGAACATCCCGTATAAGGCAACGAAAATATCTGATCTGACCCAACTTTACTGAAAGAATGGGTGCACAGAACAAGCTCAAAGTCTGGGACATTTACACCATCGTACCTAACATTCGACACTCAATTATCCAAAAGCGTAGACATCTCGATCGGTTTCGCGTTTGTATGAGCATACAGCTTCATTCTCACGATTAGCACCCCATGAGGTGGCTTCCTTCTGCGAGAGATTGTAGTCACCGAGCACTGTCTTCATGAAAGACGGAGGAAGTTCAGTTCGTGACCGGTGGATTTCCTGTAATACAAGGCCGAAATTACTTGCAGTAATTCGACCTCGAAAAAAGAGATGCCAATATCGACAATACGCTGTTCAATCGTAAACAAATCTGTTCATTGAATATCCACAGGTGACACCTTAATCGCAGAGAAGAAGAATTCTTCGTCCATTAAGTTGCCGCCAAGGCCTTCATGATAGAAGACTCTTTTTTTATAGCGTAGATGAAGACGGCAGCCATGTGGCTGTATTTATACATGTCATTGGTACATTCACATGTAGAGGAATTTGGGGACCCCTGCTCATCAAGTCCAACGTCACCCGGAAGGTCCGATCTTTCATTGACGCCTGTTCGTGTCCAATGATGTCATAGTCAACTATTTTAAAGTCAATAATGTTTCCTGCTTCGTATGACAATTCACCTCGTTTAATAACTCTGGTGCAGCCATGGAGTTGGTGACGCAATGGAGTATACAGAAAATTTGTTCATGTAAGATTATCACAGTCTCAAAGGTAAGTGATTCTCACTGACTTGGCCGGGTGACTTTGCTTACGACACTCATGCTGTCTTAGGGAATTAGAGAAAAACCGAAAATAATAATAATTCTTTATTTGTCAAAAACAAATGGCGGTAATGACAATATGTACAGAAAGACAAATCATGAGTGAACACAGTACTTAACTAGCGAGCGGCATCGCGAATTGGTCGTGGCGGCCTTTAAGATTTGCAGCGACGCACACGCGGTTAAGATGTCGTGGCGACCAGTAAAATACATTGCAGCCTATGACAGAGCGCGCACTTGGCGACCCTTCCCGCGACAAATAGTTAATAAACTGCTGCAACCTCTTCTTCATTCATTTTTTCCACAACAAATGGCTTGGCTCAACAATTGACATCGGCTACTGAAATTGATGTCAATTACTTGATTGCTCCGTAATTCCAATGACTTAATTAATTAATGTCATCTACCAATTATTTGATTGCATCAATTTCGCATGTCAGTTAACTGATTGACTCATATTCCTATTACTTATTACATAAAATCGTTTGCTGATAAAGAAATTTCTGTTTGATGCATTTGTCCGCAATTGTGCTAAAGTAAGGTATGCATGATTCAGTTACTCAGTGGATAATTTTTATGCCTCTTTAATATCGACCGAAGGACTTGTCTGACACGTAGCACTGGATCATGAAGAAACTCGCACTGAGTGTTTTAGCATCTACACAATATTTTATTTCTATTAGTCTATTACCCGCATAAAAGGCGGTCTTTGACAGCAGGACGCGACATGCTCGCACACACTTCTTATATCTAGGAGTTCATTTATTATTCAACAACTATTACAAAAATATCAATTACATCTGCGAGATATCCCAATTCTGCTTATAGGATTCTTCAACATATACATGTAGATTGATAGATGTCAATTAATCATTGCTGAGCAATTCTAATTTCAATTAATTGATTGTATAGAAATTCAATTACAGCAATGCTCCATTTCTTCCGTGGCTAAGAACCTCCGAATTCTAGCATCCTTCCATCAGTTGATCGATGGATTCCGGGTTATATGTACAGCACATGCAAAATTGTCGACCGCTTTGCCGCCATTCCTTTTTGCGGATCTTTCCAAGCCATCGAGACTCTCTGAGACTGAGCTGAGCAGCTCCCATGCTGAATAATCATAGCTTTGACTGTTATGCATATTTCAGCAAGAAGTCTGATTGAACTTATTAACTTACTAACCATTGAACCAATCTAACATGGTTAATCAAATTAGCTAATCGCTCTTTTCTACGGAAGCATCTTAAATTTGACTGCCATGAAGCATAATTGAATAAACGTCACTTATTCTACTTATGTTAAGTGGTGATCCATAATACCCTGAACTTTTGAAAAATGCAAATTCGCCTCTATGCAGGAAATTTCCTGTGCAACAGAGTGAAGCGGGCATCTTGAGAAATTAACTAACATACGGCACATTGCGTCTGTGTCCTCAGCTAGTAATTATGCGGAAAAAGTTAATCCTAAAGCTGAATTATTGGTTTTCATAACCCCTTAAACACAGGTGGCCGACAGCCCAGATGGCTACCAGCAGCTGTGTTCTCTGTCTCATACAAACGATGAAAGGAAAATGTTGATCTAGCAATCATAGGTTTGAAATCAATAGAGCGCTATTTATATCACTATAATAATGTATTCAAAAATGACATTGAACTAAAAGCGTCATTATGATGTTTCTGCAATAGCCCACAATGAAAGCATTAAATTCTCTATACTGCTAACAATATTTCAATTTTATGAGGCACCAACATCCATTGGCAGCAGCCGCGACAAGGCGCCAAAAAGGCGGTACAAGACTACGACCTGCTATTTTGCGAAAAAACGCATGCAAATCGAAAGAGTGCATGTGATAACTGCAGTAAGGTAGAATATTTGCTCAAATATTTGATTTTTCACGACTACCGATACCTTTTCTGACACCGACCAGGGCAGGAAACAGGTTGATTTTGTCATTCATAATAAACTCGAATTCATTTGTAATCAAATAAATTAGTGATCTCGAGAATTATCGATTAACCAATATTTTGCAAGAATTGCCCTATTTTACCAGGAGCCCTTACTCCACACTTTCTGGTATTACTCAAAACTATTGTAGCAGGAACTCCTATTTTTTGACTTTTAATTTCTGCCAATTTTTGATAACCTATTCAAATTTCTTCAAATATGACCTACCGGAGCCACAGAATTAGATTCATCTGCACGCGCTTCGGTTTCCTAGAAAGGAAGGTTATGGGTAGCCTTCATGTCGAAATGGCACATCACAGAATTAGACAACTTGCTCCTTCTCGAATGGATAATTCGTGTATCGATTGCTATTGGAAATGGCAAACAATAACCTGTCAGCAGAGGACACCAGAGCCAGTGAGAGATGCTTTCGTGCTTTGATTTCACCTCGCAAACACCAAAGCACACATCGTCTTACTAACATTCGATTCAATGTATGCACTATGCAGTGAGGAATGCTGAGGAGAGGATGTGAAATCATCAAATGAATTAATTTTCGCACGCCTGCTACTTTTTTTAATAATGATAGGAAGGGACAACATTATGGAGAACAATTTGTGCGCAATTATCTGAATTCTTCGAATCTGACGGAATTGTGGCAATCGAAGCACTTTGGTGGAACTCACATTAATCCGCAACCGACGTACGACTTTTCCTATCTCTGTAAGGTATTATGAATTCCTTTTTGCCCACCTAATAAGTTCCTCGGTGTGTCGGCGATTTCGAATTAATCACACTTCTAGCAAACTGAAGCAGATGAACAAAATATTTAATTCTGTGACCTGAGCATTAAAATTATGACATTTATTTAAAAACGTTTTATGAAAATCGAGAATATTTATCAATTTCTTACGAGATTTAGCAACTTAGCCAATTCAAGTTGCTGGTAAACCATTGACAAAATACACATGAGATTATAGTTAACATATTCATCTACTGATGCATTTAAGTAATTGTAATGACAACAACCTTTAAACACTGCTAAACGTGGACAGATATGATGCATTCCTCCATTGGATGAGCAGCTTCAGCACGTTTTATGACTAATTCACTATCACACTATGCGCAATTCTCATGTAGTATCAAAATCTCCATTTGAGTTGTATTCAGCGCCGATCAACTGTCCCAGTGCAACCAAACATGTTCATCAGGGGCGTCGGAACCGGGGTAGCAGCTGCTGCTAGAAGTTTGAGTAGGGGTAGCAAAGTATGTCATTTGCTACCCCTGAAATACTGATGCACAAGACATCGGAAAAATTCCTGTAAGCAGGTAGATGAGGATTCAGGAATGCATGCTTGTCATCTATCTCGAAACTTTGTCAATTCATCAATCAAATGCAACGTTGGACCTTCTTATCAATTATGATGCCGTTGAGAAGAAGAACACATCCAAGGTCTCTCTCCTAATGGCAACAATGCGGAATTCCGTTTTCGAAACTGTCTATTCAGTCGCGATGCTTGGACCGTCAAGATCAAGGAAAGCAATAAAAATCAATGGTAAGCTTTATATGACTGAATTGTAGTTCATTTGTAGTTAGATCACCTAACTTTAATTCTTGAAAGAATTAGAAGAAATATCCAACATACGACTAGTTGACTGATTTTTTGCGTGAGATAAGGTCTTTCACTAGAGCTTGCAACCTCGACCAAATCCCAAAATCCTATCTCGGGATATCGGGATTTGCTCAAATTTATAGTAAGCTAGCATAAACCTCGGTCTACTGACAGCTGTCATTGTCCTTTTCTGCAGGTGGTCAATGGCTTGCTTGAACAGTCATTGCCAGGCTGAGTGACAACACATTTCAAACACCAAATATCACACACATCGTTGCTTAGTTTTCTTCAAGAACTGATAGCGAGCGAGTAACGCACCAGCAATGAATGCTCAGTGTACTGTCTCAGATTGACTGACTGACGACGACGTCACTCTACATCTTCAGCTAACTAACCGACCTCAGTAACCACTGTTCATTCATAGTCGGCTCGTGCTACTTATTGCTTATTGTTATCATGAAAATGACGTATTCATTTTCATGCTGCTATTCATTGACAAATATTGTCCAATAGTCAATCCGCGTTCGAAATCGCGCATCACTCTCATCCTTTATGAACTACCGTCGTGAACTATGCTCTTATCTTCCACCGATTGTTTATGTAAGCCTACATAAATCGTATGAATCTTGAATCTTTTTTGTATATAATCACATCATTTCGCTTCATTAGCATAAAGTAATCCTTCAGTTTGATGAAACACTGCATGTAGTATTGGATCATAAATATTTACACATAGAAGCTAAAGAGAGAGAAAATGTCACTGTGAGTGAGCTATAGAACAACAAAAGTGGACTTGCAAGAGAATTTCTGAAGAAATATTCTAGGAATATAGTACATTAACAAACTATCAAACAGGTAGCAAGTCGCGCAGGTTGACTGTTGAGTGCTTGAACTGCAACAGCATTCTACATCCTTTAATATACGATTAAGCATTACGAGGTGAATGCCAATTGCCAATACGACAAATACCACGAAGTCTATTAATGTAAGTTTACTGTAGTTCTGAATATGAACTTTGAAATATCCGAGTTTTAATGGTACACATTAGCACAAATTATACTATGTTCATGTTCGACACACTTTTGTAAATGATTTAAACTATCTTCCAGCTATGATTTCATTGGCCAACCTCTACATAAATAGAGGTGAATCCCAGGGAATGGCCTCCCAGACGGGAGCCAGCTCAGAACCTATGCTCAAATTTTTAAAATCACAGGATCAAGATGATTGTATTTCAGCTATGATTTCATTGGCCAACATTTAGATATACAGATGTAGATGTGTACTGTTGATGTTCCGAGTTTTATCCATCTTGAATCCCAAAATCGAGAAGGGTCGAGATTTTTGCAAGCTCTAGAGATGAATGACCACTTCCCATAATGGATTTGAGTTGGTAGTGTACGTGCATCACGCGGTAGGGAATGCATGAGTTCAAAGAATGCGAATTGACATTTCTTAATTTTTTTAGCAGTTCATAGCTATACAGTATAGACAAAAATACAACATTTATCATTCGCAACTTTGCAATGAAACATATCACATACCAGTACGTTAAGTGTGTGTGTGTACATTGTATGCAGCATTGTATACAATAAATTCAGCGTTGCTGAAGTATTTAGCCAAACAGCCGAAAGCCGTTAGGAGTTTGCTTTCGGAGGTAATTAAACTCATTCAGATAATCATCAACATACCAGCGTCAGCCTCATCTGCTGAAAGGACATTCAGCGCCTTGCGTCGCCTAAAGTCTTGAGTACCGATGTACTATGACTCAATCACGCCTAACTCACTTGATTCTTCTTCATGTATTTAAACATCAGACCATGGAATTGAGCATTTCCTCTATTATGAGAGAGTTTGCTTCCCGTACTTTCGAGAGGAAAGCTCGATTTGGCAACGGCGTGTGGTGAGATGTAATGAACTAAAGATGTACATGTATAATCTTCATTTACATAATGCTAGATTTAAGAATCAAAAATTACATGTCGGGCAGAAGTGTATCGATGTGTCGACCTGGTTTTGCATTGACCAGCAGAAAGTGAAGTAGCAGTTGCCATAAATTGTACCTACATGTCACGTCAAAGCCGAACCATAGGATATTTGTAAGTAGTCAAGCAGCTTTGTGACGTCTCTCAAAAATAGGTTTACAATTTTTATGAATGGGAAAATTTTGAGACACATTTGTATTTAATAGGCTGACATTGTTTATATCGTATAGGTTGACATTACTAAATGCCATGCAGTATAGTGGCGGCTGGGTACTTAGTAGTTCTTTGAATGCTCAGAATTATTTTTATCAAATGTTGCCTTAGTAGACCTACCTTCACAAAATGAAGTTTAGATAGAAATGTCAGTATAGCTGGATTAATCATTGAATTTCAGCGCATCTAACACTTTTGGAAACAGTTTTCATCGCAATATTGTCGTTCAGATGATTCATTGCCATACTCACCATACATACTCATGTTTATAAATTTGTTACATTGATTGCAGTACATGCAGCCTGCACACGTACATGCGTGTAGTTTTATGAGTTTGAGTGAAATATACTCTTTGATTTCTTACTTTTGACTTTTGAGTTACATCATCCCACAAATGATACGTGTAGTACATATGCATGCATGAGAATTATGTCACAAGTCTACTGTGCGCCCATGTGAATAAAATTAGTCTTGTTAGCCTCACTAAATCTGAAATATTCGGGCGATGGTGCTTGAATATAGGCCTACTAAAAATCGAAGGGTTGTCCATGAAAAAAAATTTGCTACCCCTAGTAAAAAATCGTTCCGACACCCCTGATGTTCATAACATTTTCTTAAAGCATTATTGATCAAAAAGTATGCTCGTATATTTTTCAGAGTCATCTAACATCTATTTCGATCAGATATTCAAATAATTCAATTTGTTGGAAAAATGTAATCCGCATTTTGAATTGCTATGTACAGTGTTAAGACCACCGAGAAGGCAAAAGCTGATACCACCAGTGGAAAGAGCATACGCCAATTATCCTTCATCAGATTCTGAAGTTCTAATGACTCTATGGTTGCTTCTACTTTTTTCGTTTGACGTCCATTATCCATTCTTCGAAAGGGAGGACGGTAATGGTTTGACGTCATACTCTCCCACACTGGGGGCGTGGATGCTGACATAGTCAGACTTTCTTCTAGAGCATTGTGATCTTTTAACCCCGATGCCGCTCCTGTCGACTTCCAATGACACTTTCAGTGCTCGACCACTGGACCGATAGATCGCTACGCCAAGCACTTACCCACTGTGTCACGCAGACCACGTAATCATCATCATTTATTCACTTCATTATCTGATTTCGGGACGATTGATTCATAAGGACATCAGAATCAGACCATGGTTCCCCATCCGTGTTTTCACTATAGGTTTTCAAGGCTCAAAATCGCTCCAGGTTGAAATAGGGTTATGCGACAAGAAGACGTTAAGGATGATTGAAATTTGGCTTCAAATTATTTTTTCAGCATATTGAATATAATCAATGAAATAATGACTTTCTAGCATATGGTATTGCGACTTTATGTGCATTGATCACAATTGATAATTTTACAGCAGCATGTCTTGCGGAAAAACTAGATGAATGCCATTTGTTGATGTGTAGAGAAGACGCACTGATAGAAGTATTTGCAATCAATAGAGTGATCTGATCTTGTAGCATAATCTCACATGCTTTGAGTCAGCCATTTACAATGATGAAATAGTGCCGTCTCATATCATTTCATAATTTCTTTGTGAAATGATCTTCAGAAAGTTAGTACGGAAAGCAAACTTTGATAGACTCAAAGCAAATTACATTACGTAGACAAACTTTCGATGCAAGACCATTTTATAGTGCAACAATATTGATACTTGCATTGGTCAATTTCATCACTTTTAACGGAAAGTTACTTAATGGCATGTTTTGTTCACTGTCCATTCTTATCTACCTGCAGATTTGCACAGAATGTACTCTACACTAAACAGTAGATCCGTTTAGCTCATTAAGTTATTTTATTCCAAACCGCCGATGTAGAATAACTAAGTATTTTGTCAACGTTCGATCAATACATAAATGCTATGATTCCCTATACATGTACTTATATCATCTAAGAAACGCGTCTATTCCTTCCATGCAGGGTTGCCTGCAATGCGGTTTTCCGCTTCACTCCATGCTTCACATCCTCCAAGCGGAGTCCACGCGTGGGAAGGTATTCCCTGATGTTCACACCTAGCGATGTATTTGAAGTCCAATGGATCGGCTGCCATCCACTTGGATTTTCCAGACGCGCTATACCCAGTGATTTGAATCTCCTCTCAACAAGTGCACACCTTTTTAACCGTGTCCCTCTTGAGATATTAGAGAGAGGCTCCTGGCATATCCTGGCTCTTGGTCGCGGGAAGATACTGCATGCATCCGACCAACTATCCTTATTTCCTTGACTGTGAGTCGCTTCAAACAATTCGATGGCATTACTGAAGTCTTGCTGTCATAGAAAATCCTGCTGTGCACAAACAGCATGTAGATAACTCCCTTCATCGAAACTGCAGTTGCTCTGTATGTCAAAAACGATGTCATATCCAGAAACATGCAACAGTCGAATATGGTCGCAGCGAATTTCATGTCACCCATGATGCCAGCGTGTCACAAAAACAATGAAACAGCTGTAAAACTATAATTCTACTACGTAAAATCTGTCTATAACGTACTTCGAAGGGACCGAGCCAAAAGTTCGTTATAGGGAAAGTTCGTTATAGAGAATGACATGTAGAAAAGCGCGAAAATTGAAAGGAAACTGATAGTAGATCCACCCTGATTATACGTACACGGATTAACCTTCGTTTATGTGCTGATTAGTACACCCTTCAATTTACATGTATTTTGATTCGATATAAAATACAGTCAAAACAAATACATGTATGCATGAAGTACTTGTAATACATGCATAGGTACCCTATACTACAAGTACTCGTAGCCTATTTGTACATAAAACAATCAATATAGAGTGAATGAGTATACAATGCATTTGACAAACTTATTTAGATTTACGATAACTTGTGATAAGCACATGTACAAAAATGTAGTAGCTACATGTATACAAATTCTGACAATTTCAATCACTTTTTAAAAAAGTCGGTGATCTTTTTCTGCACACAGCGATGCAGTCTTGAACACTATGGCACTATCAATGATGTTCAAGCATGCAATCACGTCACTATCACTTGGGTGGGATTCGAAGAAACAGTGAAGAAGAGTCACCGCGTCGTTGGCTTCCGATGCTGATGGAGCCTTGTGAGCCTCGCCCTCTTCATCATCATCACTACCATCTTCGATGACTTCATCATCATCGGGAACGGAAGCAACCATTTCCGTATCCGTCATTACGGAATTCGTTGACACTTCCTCATCAGCATTGAGGTAGTCGGAAACTGTCGCATCGACTGGGAACTTCCCGAATTCCAGCAGTCTCTCGAAGATGTTTCCAAAGTCGATGCGTGTCTCCGAAGTCGATACGTGCCTCAGGCTGCCGTGCTTCCCTGCAAAATCCAGCTTTGAGGAAGCAATTGGAAATCGTGACAGAAGAAACGTTCTGCCAAGCGGCTCGAATCCAATGAAGGGATTGCAGAACGTTGACAACGGGAGTGTTCTCGGGATTGTTCTCCAAACTAGACAACACATGTAGAAGGAGACGGCGTTTGTAGAAGTTTTTCAAGTTCTTGATGATACCGAGGTCACATGGCTGCAAGTGACTCGTCGAATTAGGTGGAAGGAAGGCCAGATGGATAGCTGAGAGACGGTTAGCAGCTTCGGGAGGATGGGCACTGCAATTTCCAGGAAGATGATGACATTTCTTCCTTCCATTCGGAACTTGTCATCCAGCTTCAAAAGCCAGTTCGTGAAGATTTCACCTGGAAGAATGGAATGGGATAGAAATTCAATGGGCAAGTCTCCACATGACGACAATGATACCTATAAATATCAAGCCTACATATATTTGATTTTTTGCTATCACAACATCAATATCTGATAGAACCAGTACGTGTGAGCATAGGCTACTATGAGATTTAACCAGTAGGTATAACGGATTATCAAAGTAGCCTACATGTACATTAGATCTACAGCGTATAGTGAAATGCATGACATTAAGACGTACAGTAGAATCCCGCTGTAACGGACAGGGAAGTTGGAAAATGTCCGTTATAACCCGATGTCCGTTATATGATGGGTAAGAATTCAGATAGGATATTGTCCTGGGAATATTTAAAGTGTACCGGTACGTTATAACCCAATTGACAAAACGCTATACGCTACCTTTCAAGCCTACGCTATATCCAGTGTACAATGCACATGTAAAAACAATGCTTCAATAAAACAGTGTTTGATCTCACCTGTCATCCAAGCTTTCTTGTTGTTCAAATATTGAATCGGCAACTTCTTGACATTCTTGACGCACCCCGGTTTCGCTGACTTTCCTATCGCGAGTAGGGGAAGCTTCTCTGAACCACCCATGTTGGCGCCAACCAGCACAGTCAATCTTTCCTTACTGGCCTTTCCACCGTGACACTGCTCGCTTTTGTAGGCCAGGGTCTTCTTCGGTAGCAGTTTGAAGAAAAGTTCAGTTTCGTCAACGTTGAACACATCGCGGTCTTCATACTGAGACAAGAGTTCCGGTAGTTTATCTTTCCAATCAGTTACTTCAGTTAGAGATACTGAATTGCTTTCTCCAGAAACTGACTTGAAGACAATGTTATGACGTAGACGAAAGCTAGACAGCCAACCTTCACTTGCTTTGAAATCTTCATAACCAAGTTGTTTGGCAAATTCCAAAGCCTTTTCGCGAACAATTGGACCGGAAAGCGGCACATTCATGGATCGCGTCTGCTGAAACCACCGATTCATGGCTTCATCGACGTCAGCGAGAGTTGGCCTTCTCATCTTCTTTGCTGTCCCCAGCATGGACTGAGATTTCAAATAAGTCGCTTTCTCCTTCCAAATCGTGCTAACTGTTGATTTGCTCAAGTCAAATTCCTTGCAAATGTCGGCCTGCGATGATTGCTTCTTCTCAAGTCTCAGACAGATGTCTCGCTTTGTATCTAATGAAATTGCTTTTCGTTTTTGAGCCATTGTTAAGTCAAAATATGCGATTTCTTAGTCTGGCAAGTAAGCTGATCGTGACTTCACGAGATACAGCAAGAGACACCGAAACAGGTGGAGTGAATGATTATATAGAAATAGTACAGCCAATCACAGTTGACCAATCAGAGCACTCCTACGCACATGTTAAGAAAGTGTCTCGGTGTCTCAGAAATTTTAATAATACAGTAGAGCTAAATACAACATGGAAATTTAAAGTTCGTAAAACACAAGTTGTTGTGACACACAGCAGGGATCATTGAGAGTTGATTTCTTGACACGGGATCCGCACGATTGCATCTTGAACACACATAATGGATGTGGGGATTCAATTGTAGCACCATGAATTTGAAGAAGAATAAATGGGAAAAAGCATTATCTCTGGGTTGAAACTGTGTAGTAACAGATGTGTCTTGCAAGGCTGTAGTCGTTTGGTCTGGATCAGGCTGTATTGTAGGGTCCCACTTTGGCTGAAGTTCGTAATATATAAAGACAAATTCCTCTAGGGACCGAAAATTGAGTACGTTATAGTGAAAAGTACGTTATAGAGGAGTTCGTTATAGAAAGAGAAATTTACTATGAGAAGATAGGAGACATTTTCGGGACCAATCAGCTAGTACGTAATAGAGAAAAGTTCGTTATAAGCAGGGTACGTTATAGACAGATTCCACTGTATAAGAGCTATAATTCTACAGCAATCAATTAATTTTTGACAGCCTGTGTTTCTGATACCCAGGTTTTTTGCGATTGTCAATGACTTTTTGTTGTCTCCTTTCACATCATGAAACATGCACTTTTCAACTCATAACTAATCACATTTTGCCATCATGATTCATGAAAAATTTTTGTTAATATCATGAAGCATGTAACACCATCAGAACTTGCTGATAATTGCATGTTTGAATTTCAGCGAAAGCAATTCTAATGGTTGCAAATTGGACGAAAAAATTAGACAAGGACTTTGTTGATAATAAGAAAAATGACGCATCTCTAAAGTGGCAATACTTTGGGAGCTCTGAAGGATTGTTGAAAATATATCCAGGTAAAGAAATTGAAGATAGGAACTGGTATTCATCAAAATATAATAATCTTCTTCATAATACCCTTCTGACTGATGGATATCGATAGATGAAAGTGAAAGTGTTACTATGTTAATATCTACTCACATGAAGAGGCTTTTGCCATGCAAATTTTACCATTCATACAATTACATAGATGATGCAACAACGATCATAGCGCCTTTTTCAGAATTCAAATAGCCCTTGTAAAATTGCTGATCTGACAGGAATAAGGGTTTGTTTCCTAGAAAAGAAAAAAATCATGTCTTCAGGTGTGTTCGGTAAGAATGATATCAGTAATTCTGCTGTGTCATTTCATGTGCTGCTGATTGCATTTGCGATATGGCTTCAGGTGCTTTGGTGGACATCGATTCCCTGTCAATGGTCTTCATGGTGTCATCCCACTTACCGGAAAACCCACTCAGTGGAAAATCACTCCGCGGAAGCCCACTTACCGGAAAACCCACTCCGCGGAAACACACTTGCCGGAAAAACCACTCCGCGGAAACACACTTACCGGAAAAACCACTCAGCCGAAACCCACTTACCGAAAGCCCATTTAGCGGAAACCCACTTGCTAGAAACAGTCTCAGCGGATGTCCATTCAGCGGTAACCCACCTGCTGGAAACAAACTCAGCGGAAAACCTACTTAGTGGAAGCCCATTTAGCGGAAACCCACTTACCGGAAAGCCCACTCAGCGGAAACCCGCTTACTGGATGCCCATTCAGCGGTAACACACTCCGCGGAAACCAGCTGCTAGAAACCCTCTCACCGGGAGCCCATTTAGCGGAAAACCTATTTACCGGAAACCTTTTCAGCGGAAAGTCTCGGAAACAGAGGATGCCGTATCCACCACGTTTTCGGGAGTTCCGAACATGTTCAAAGTTTTGCTGACATTATGCAGTTAGCTGCGTTCTCTGTTAGATCAAAATTCAAGATGAGAGAAGTCAAAAATCATTTATCTTATATGTGTGTATCACAAAATCTTGTCAATACTTCATAAATAAATTGACCAATTACAGACGCGGCAATCGGCAAATGATGATGATCCTTTCCTTGAAATTGCTTCAAATGACTCATCGTGTCAACGCTTTTGATCGTGTCTGCAAATATGATGTCATGCTGAACAATGCAGGAACTCGTTATTAGGGTAACCCAATAAAGTATTATAAAGTACGGTAAAATTATAAAAGTTAATAAAAGCATTATAAAGTGATATTTTTTGAATCGAAGATACTTTCTAGGAAACATCACCTTCTGTTTGTAAATAATATTTCTTTCATAAATTGATTTCTTCATTTGATTTTCATAAATTGATAGATTCATTTCTTTCGTAAATTGCCTAGCATCAAGTCAACGGAAATGCTTTGTCCTTTATCCGACGCCTCACCCTACGCGATTGTTGCAGGTAATGCTTAAAAATTACTCTACTCAACTTGTTTCCTGTTAACTGTGTTGCACATCTTCTAGACAACTGTTCTATGAAAATCATTTGTGCTTTTTAATAATCCTCAAATGTCTTAACATGTATCATGTGCAAAAATGAGACAAGGTAAGTCAGCATCTGCTTCTGTATCACTCTCTAAGAGAATTGCTGAGAAAATGTTGCTTTTTTGAGTGACAATTTTGAAACATACATTGTTGTTTTATCACATTCCACAAAGTGATGAGAACAGCTACGAGATGGAAACTTAGATATAAAGTCTGTGGATGGAACATGATACATTCATTTTCATTACGTATTATAAGGTAATAGATTTATGGTCAATTAAGTCACAAATTTGTATTCTTCAAGTAATATCTGGGTTGCTTTACTTATTATCCTTTAACTGACACATCAATGAATGCCTGAAACACTGAAACACTGGATTTTTAATCAAACTAAACTCTATTAATCAAAACATTAAATACTGTGTAGAAAATATAGGCTACCTTATTTGCATATGTTAACATGATGGGTGAACGATACGGGACATTGAACGAAACTTTCCGCTTTGTGGGTTTCCGCTGAGTGGGGTGAAACCGTCTTCATAATGTCACTCACAATTGTTTGTTTTGTGACAATTGTTTATTCATTTGATTAAATAACTTGGTGGTTGGTGCAATTTTGAAAATAGGCTGTAGTAAATAAAAACTTGCAATTTTCATCATGATCACGCTTGTTCTCTGGTGAAGATACAACAAGAAATGACAATCGAAATGATAAAGTCACAGAGACGTAAAATGATTAGAGCTAACATCAGTCATCGATTCTCTGATGAAATAGCTAAATGAATATACATGTAAAAGGTCAATAAACTGTACATCACTAATAAAATCGCGCAGTAGTAACAAAATTTACATTAATTTATAAAGAGAAGTTGATAAACTGAAAGAAGTAAGTGCACATGAATGTCTATGAATTAACATAGTCTTAGAATGAATAATCTTTCTTTTTGAATGCACAAATTTGGGTTGAGCTTTCGGATTGAAACGCTTTCTGTAATGGCGAGTTGCAAAGGGCATCTAGGATTCTTAAATACACTGAATCCCTGCTTTTCTTGTTGTAGCATGTGGTCTTTTTGATCACATTCTGTTAGGTGCCTTGTGATTGCAGACTGAGGTGGGAGTTTTGATTTGGGTCTTACGTTGACGTACATGTATACAGCCATTTGGGTAAATGCTCCTTCTGGCGAGTAGTCAAACATCTCTCACTCTTCCCAATGTATCTTTTCTCCACAAGAACAGTCGTATTTGTATATAATCATAGGTTTTTGGGTGGGTGGGATGATGTACTTGACAGACTTAGGAGCTAAAATTCGTGTCCGGAAAATTGGAATGGCATTGAGATGACAGTATTTGCTTTGGATGTCTTCACGAACCTTTCTCGCAATTGTTTCACTGATTTTAGCATAATATTGGATTTCATAGAAGAATTTCTTCTTTTCGGCTGAAATAGGTTTTTCTGGTATGGGTTTACTATGCCTCTCAAATTTGTGCATTCAAAAAGAAAGATTATTCATTCTAAGACTATGTTAATTCATAGACATTCATGTGCACTTACTTCTTTCAGTTTATCAACTTCTCTTTATAAATTAATGTAAATTTTGTTACTACTGCGCGATTTTATTAGTGATGTACAGTTTATTGACCTTTTACATGTATATTCATTTAGCTATTTCATCAGAGAATCGATGACTGATGTTAGCTCTAATCATTTTACGTCTCTGTGACTTTATCATTTCGATTGTCATTTCTTGTTGTATCTTCACCAGAGAACAAGCGTGATCATGATGAAAATTGCAAGTTTTTATTTACTACAGTCTATTTTCAAAATTGCACCAACCACCAAGTTATTTACTAAATTGGAGAAGGTGCTATTCTCGGCATGTTTGTGGACATTATGGACCATATATGCAAACTTACAGGAAAGATCGCGTATCATGAAGAAAGATTGTGGTTTCTTCGAAAGTGTCTCAGTCATTTAATCATCCCAGAAGCAATTCGCAAACGTATGGTATCTGCCAAAGTACGAATCAATAAAGGCACAATCGAAGCGATATGGAATTAACAGCCCATCGTTTATCCCAATAGAATATTACCTCCGAGAATGACCGTTCGGAAGTTGAGGCATCTTTACGAAAGTATGCTCACGAACTGTCAACTACCAAGTTCGAGAATGCCGACGACGATGCAAACAGAAAATCGGAAGTTATAAAGTCATTGCGAAACAATGGACTACTATTGATGCGCCCAGACAAAGGCAACGGCACTGTCATTATGACGAAAGCTTAATATGTCCGAAGAATGGAATGTATTCTCAACGACAAGGTCAAATTTTCAAAAGTGCGTGAAACCAAGGAATGGAACGATCAAACCTCCCAGAAGAAAGTGAATGACGTTTTGATGAAGCTCATCAAAGAAAAACAACTTCCACCAGAAGCTGCAGACCTCGTTCCCAGTGCTTGCACCATTCCACGACTATATGGTCTTGGAAAAGTACACAATGAAGGCATACCACTACGTCCCGTGCTCTCAATGGTATCTTCTAGCTATCATCGAATATCAAAGTACATTGACTCTCAATTGCTGAAGCCATTAGTGATGAATTTCAATGAATTTTCAGTCAAAGATTCATTCGCCTTTCAGAAAGAAATTTCAAACGTTCAAGTGAATGAAAGTGACATTTTCGTATCCTTCGACGTCAAAAGCTTACAATTGATATTATCTGCTCAGAACTCTGCAACAGTGATAGAGCCCCACCAAAGCTTCACGAGCGAACACTTAGTGAGGATAATTGCAAACTTCTCCTCACTGCCTTGTCTTCCGACGTCCGCTTCTCCTTCAACAATTTCACCTACCTTCAGCTGGATGGGCTAGCGATGGGATCTCCTTTGAGTGGATCATTCAGCGAAATTTTCATGGGTGCCATTGAAAGACATCTTCGCGAACAATTAATACCGTTGAAATTCTATGGACGGTATGTCGACGATACCTTCCTGGTTTTGAAAAGTGAAGAAGAAAGTGAATCCTTATTCCGAAAATTCAATGAACAGCACAAAGACATTATATTCACAAAAGAATATGCCCAACATTTCCTCGATATCCAACTTCATCGAGAAGGCGATGGTTCAATATCGACATCAATTTATCGTAAAGACTCCTTCACTGGATTGTATAATAATTTTCAATCCTTTTCTCCAAAAATCTATAAACGCAATCTAGTCAGAACTCTGTTCCACCGTGCGAGACTACTGTGTTCACCGCGACATTACCTGAAAGAGATTTCATTCATCCGCAACATCTGATCCGCAATGGCTATCCACCCTAGTATATTGAGAGGCATAGTAAACCCATACCAGAAAAACCTATTTCAGCCGAAAAGAAGAAATTCTTCTATGAAATCCAATATTATGCTAAAATCAGTGAAACAATTGCGAGAAAGGTTCGTGAAGACATCCAAAGCAAATACTGTCATCTCAATGCCATTCCAATTTTCCGGACACGAATTTTAGCTCCTAAGTCTGTCAAGTACATCATCCCACCCACCCAAAAACCTATGATTATATACAAATACGACTGTTCTTGTGGAGAAAAGATACATTGGGAAGAGTGAGAGATGTTTGACTACTCGCCAGAAGGAGCATTTACCCAAATGGCTGTATACATGTACGTCAACGTAAGACCCAAATCAAAACTCCCACCTCAGTCTGCAATCACAAGGCACCTAACAGAATGTGATCAAAAAGACCACATGCTACAACAAGAAAAGCAGGGATTCAGTGTATTTAAGAATCCTAGATGCCCTTTGCAACTCGCCATTACAGAAAGCGTTTCAATCCGAAAGCTCAACCCAAATTTGTGCATTCAAAAAGAAAGATTATTCATTCTAAGACTATGTTAATTCATAGACATTCATGTGCACTTACTTCTTTCAGTTTATCAACTTCTCTTTATAAATTAATGTAAATTTTGTTACTACTGCGCGATTTTATTAGTGATGTACAGTTTATTGACCTTTTACATGTATATTCATTTAGCTATTTCATCAGAGAATCGATGACTGATGTTAGCTCTAATCATTTTACGTCTCTGTGACTTTATCATTTCGATTGTCATTTCTTGTTGTATCTTCACCAGAGAACAAGCGTGATCATGATGAAAATTGCAAGTTTTTATTTACTACAGTTCATTTGATTAAAATTGCTGTGACCAGTGGTGTATGATGGTGGGGACGTGATCCCGCCAATTGAAAGTCAGTCGCTCTCAATTGGCTGCAGCTCTTTTGATTAGACAGGTTCCCGATTAGGAAGCAGGGAAGACCTGGAAAAAGGGGATTTTTAAAGTGTCAGTAACAGAATTGAAATTGGTTGCAACTCTTGGAAACGCTTCAATAAAGTCCGGGTTTTGATCGAAAATTTGCATGAAAACTCTCTTATTGCGCATGTTTGAAGTCCGAACAAAGTTGAAGCAACAAAAAATGCGTTTTTACGTTTAATTCGCTTCCGGTCGGTGCTGAACAGCGATTGAAGCAATTTGAGACATCCACATAGAATGCCAGAAAAAGGACGAGAAACGGATAATCGAGGCGAAAAGCTGAATTTGACAAGAACAATGCTTTCGCTTTCAAAGCACTTGAAGAAAAATGAAGCTTCTGTCATATTGCTACTGTTTATATTTCCCGCGTGCAGGATTATCGTGTCTGCTTGTATACGCATTAGAGAGTCGGTTTCATACAGTGTTCTCTACACTCGTACAATGATGCATGTTTGATATTTGTTAGCAACAAATAACTAACAATCAAGCGTTACATCTTTTTAGTATATGTTGTTTTTCTGACGTGAAAATCCGATTAGAAGGAGCCCTGTGTTTTCATCCCATCGGTCATGTCCACATACTCTTTTTGGATTGGTCATTCAATTGTAAATTCGTTTCGAAATATTTGTGCGAGTATTTAATGATTCAAACAAAACTTAACTTAATCGCTGGTTTTTTCCAGGAGTGAAATGGTATGTGCAAATCAATCAGTTTGGTGGGTCGTATCCTGTTGACTTCTTTGACTGTAGGTCATTAAATTGGTAAGTTCTTCATTGCTATCACGTACTTACATATTTAATTAATTACCTACATGTGTTTATCGCGTTTTCGAGGCATTTGAATTTCAAAGGCACTGTTTCTGAATTTTTTTCCCGTGGATTTTATTGGATGCCCTATGCTGTTTCATGGAGCTAATTGTATTTAGATGACATCCTCACGCATGAGATGAAATATGCATTAGGGAGAAAACACAGCAGCTGTGTAAAAGATGTGAAAATTTTAGGTGTTGCTCCCAATAAAGAAGGAAGCTGTAAAAGTCTCAATAACAACTTTCCAATTTAAAACGAAATGTGCATTTGTGCCCTTCAATTACTTACACTTTTAAAAAGCTCTGGTTTAATTGACTCTCTTCGTTTTTTCTGATGCATCAAGAGTCAAGACCATGACTTGTAAGTCATTAAAAGTTGATCAATAGTGCCTGCAATTTATAATGTACTGCTTTATTTCTTCTTTATGTTGGCAAATATACATTCATAGACTCACATGCTATCAGGATTGGATTGTGCATGAGCTTTAGAATTAAAGTTTTTTTATCAAGATTGATTTCTGCATTTAATTTAGTCAGTTTGATCAGTTCGATTTCATTTAATCAGTTTGCAATGCACTTTTCGCCTTGTCAAAGCACGAAGCAAGTTCTCATCACTTACAATAAAAGCAATCAATTCCAGCCAAGCAGTACTAAAGACAGATAAACTGTCCCCCGCACAGGCCTATGCTAATGTAATTTCTGTTTGACAGTATGGTTGAATTGCAATCAATTTCTATGGAATTATCGAAGAAAATAATTAAACTTATGAATTTCAAATGCGAATATGACCCAACCATTAAACCAATATACATATGCAGTGATACCGAAGGCTGTTCATATGGAATTTATAACAGTTCCTTTCATATATATCCTTTCATATTGACTCATTTCTTCTTTGCATTTTTTCTGACTCATTATTTCTTATCTAGGTATTTGATGGCCTCTTCCTGCCCAAAATCTGTCGTTTTGATTGTTGATAAAAGTGGTAGCATGACTGGAAAGAGAGTAATCATTGCAAACAGAACCATCACTGAAATTCTGTTGACACTGACCGAAAATGATGAGTTCAATGTTATTCACGTAAGTACGAGCATTTTCATATTACTAATTATTTTGAATCAATTTTGTATCAATCTCAATTTCCTTACTGCACATGGGGTGGCTATTTATGGATAGAATCTTGTACAATCAATAAGTTGCGAGTAGCTGTTCAGCATCACGCATGGCACTATTAGCGAATCTAGGATTTGAATCTGGAATGGCTTATGAATATGCGATATTGTTGCTTTTTCGGCATGGAATCTTTCGTCAAACCATTTTTCCGTAGTAAAATATTATGTGTAAGTCTATCAGGGAAAACCCATTAGAAAATATAAGAAGAATATTATATTAACATTTAATGTGTTACTCACAATAAAGAACGAAACTGTAAAAATCAAAAAAAACCTTAGGATGAAAACTCTTCATGCGGACAGAATCGTTGCTTAATTATTGCTAACAATAGTTCTCCACGAATAGAACTTGATATCACTAAATGTATGCCCATAGAGTAAGTATATGTAAGTAGTGTCGACTCAAACAGGTATCTGCATACTGTGAAAATTTTTATATCAAAAGATTCAGTTTTTTGCGGAGATTACTTTCCTGCTGTACAAAAAAATTATTTGAGCAGTTTTTAAAAAGCTAAAATTTTTCAAATTATTCCTGTATTTATATACTACCGAGATAACGTCCTCTTTATAAGTAGTGTGAAGCAAGTTGGATATCAAAGGAATGAATATTTTCTAGCAAGCATCATAATTAACCGGAAATTAAGCTGATGATCAAGGAAATTTCATGAGCTGCATTATAATGCACGTCTCTGGAAGTCTTCAAGGAAAAGTTGAGATCTTTATTGAAAGTTTCTTGGCTGAAATGTCATGTTTTCAATTCAACTTTCAGCGGCATGATTTTATGATTCACAAGGCTAAATAGTGATGTTGACCAATTTACACCTTCTAAAGATCATTTTCTTTGTAATATGATGATGATATATAATCTAATAATAATATATATAATCTTTATATAATGATGCTTTTGCTCTTTCAGTGGCAGGTAGTTTGTGATATGATCACGCTTAAGAAAACAATCTTATCATAGTAAGGCATGAACTTTAAAGCAATATATGGTAAGCCATCGAATTGCTAATTTAATAAACCATGTTACCTCTCAAGGTTTTCACGATATGGAGGATTTGTAATTTTTTTCTTCTGTATTGCTGTCATAATAAGTCAAATTCGTGTACATTTCTCCAAAAGTGCAAAAATTCGTATATCTTACATGTGGTGCTGGGTTTCGCGTCAAGTTCATTTTATGAAATCGAAAGTGTATACACATTGGGGATTTAATAAATGCTGAGTTACCACTCTACCTAAATATACTTACTCTATGTGTCTGCCAATCATGCCGATTGTTCCAAATACCATGGCAGTAGCCAGTGAAAAGGCATTTGGTGTTAAAATCTATTGGTGCTACGCAGCTCCCACCGACTTACTGCTAATATGAATTCTTCATTTTATTGATAAACAGCATTTCCGAGATTCATTTCCGGTAACTTCTAAAAGCATTTCATGCTTGCGGCAGTATAGGAATCCGGCTCAGCCCCATGGGATGAAAGTCTACACATGATGTTTGGATTCTGCGTCATTTCGTCTATTCATTTTTTATTATGTTTGATGTTCTGTACTGTCAAATATTCTTGTCATTTCTGTTGTACTCAACCAAAATGAATCTGTAGAATGAAATGTGTTTGCGTTGTAGATCAACAACACAGCCCCTGTGATCGATCCAGCCTACAACGATTCAATGATTCAGGCGTCCAAAAGGAATGTTCACGTACGTCATGAGTCTTATAGCTTTATTAGGCTTTTCCATAATTTTGATATGCAGACTGAACACGGTTGCAACAAATTTACAAAATGATTTTGAAGATTGGGTTTTCCATCGAATGATATGACAGCTGCATTTACTAAAGAGGATATCTTGCAAACAGTCTATTCTCGTGCACAGACTTTCGATCTTTTGGCGCTTCGGACTGAGTCAGTTTTTTTCAATATCTTTTGAAAACTGCATAATAAACCTGAAGATTGTACTTTCATATAACACATCAGACATCATCTCATTCTTTTTGTGATTTCGTTAAAACATGAAACTCAGCATTGTATACTTTCCATCGAATGGGTTGTTTGATTTCATATGTGTCATTTCTTCGTGCAGTCACTCCAGAAATTATATCATAACCATTGACATGCATATTAATGCGATGCTAAGAGTAAGACAAAATGCTGCGAAATTGTGACTGCGGAAAAATGCCTTTGAAATTGCCGTGCACCACATGCATACCCTCTGCTTTGTGTTAAAATTCTGCATTCTGTAATGTTGTGACAAATCTGTTTATGAAACTGTACTTATAGCCTGTTCCTTTTAGTAATTAAATACTGCTCATTATCAAACGAAAAATAGAATTGTCGAGAATCTTCAATTTGAATTGTACAATGAATATGCACTCATTCATATCAAGTGAATCTTACTCATTTTTTATTGCAGAGAGTTGTCCATTTATTGAATTTGCAAGCGAAAGGAATTGCCAATTATTCCCTTGGCTTAATAAAAGGGCTCGAATTGTTATCTGTAAGTTCACAGCTTAAATTCTACTTCCGATGCTGTTTTGTTTCAGCGCTTTAAGTACCGATAGCAAATTCTTTAAGTTAATTTGGAATTAGAAGTGAGATAGTTTTCATGGCTTTTTCATAGTTTTCTCATTTTTGTATTGCCATAAATCTTTCTGAGTTTTCTACACACCTCCTATTCTGTTAAGTCTTTACACTGGTGCATATTGGGTCTGGAAGGTTATTTGCTTCGATAAATTGTTTACGAAATTATGATTCACTTACTCCTCCCAGATTTTTGTTGAAGTCCTTGAAAGTGCATGCTCGCATGAATACAATCCTCACAAGTAAAACATTGCTAATGGTCAATTTTTAAATGGCTGTCAAAGCAACAGTAATTCAATAAATGTATATTTCTTTTTTTCATTTTCTATTTTCCTATTTCATTTTCTATTTTTCTATTTCAAATTTACAGAAAACGCCAGCTGGCTATGCTAAGGCACTTTTTGTCTTGGGAGATGGTTTGCCTTCTTCGTATGACAACATCTTCAAACAATATGACGTAAGTTTATCTGTGATAAATTTTCAAATATGTTTTTCATTGGGTGACAAAGTCTAAATTCACATATTTGCAGAAGTCCATTCGAGTATTTGCTTACCTTATTGGTAAACATGCAACAGACTCAAAATACATGAGGAATATTGCATGCAATAATAACGGTAAGTACTCGAACTCATAAAGTAATTTTCTCATTGAATGATACCTAACTCACCAAACTTATAAACTTCCATCTACCTACCCAGTGTCTGGTCATTTTGTAGAATGACATGTTTGTCGCAGAAACTATTATACCGCAAAATACATTGTAAATACTCAGGGCTACCACTCGTCCGGTGTTAGCCGGAATTCCTTTTTTAAGACTAAGCTAAGTAGTGAGAATTGTGAAGGGGCCCTTGAAGAACGTGAGGGCCTTTTCAGATTGAGAGGGAGCCCTTATGAGATTGTGAAAAGGCCTTTTTGAAACTATGAGAGAAGCCTAGAGAAATTATGAAAATGAGCTCTAGAGAATGACATTTGAATTATTTAATTAACCCTTTTGTGCTTAAATTATTCTTAAAATGAAAGTCTTTTTTAAAAAACTGATTTCTTTAGATGCAATTTGTGGGCGTTCTAGGCATCGTGCGAAGTAAGGAGTGGTGCCATTAGAATTGCATTGATCTCCTCTTTCTTTTAGTTACATATTTTCGCCGCTTTGGAAATGTTGTCCCGAAAGATGCGGGTCGAAATGTCCTCAAAAGGGCACTATATGCATGAAAGGATTAATTGTAGATGTTTGTAGTTCGGATGACCATTGTTCTGCATATGAGTTACTGATTCTTTGCAGGTTTGCTGCACTGATGACGGCTAGAAATCCAGAAGCGTTAGTGCTTCCCGTAATGACTTCAATCAAATATTGCTCTCATCTCTTTACTTTTCTCCTTCTCTGCTGGTCATCATTTTTAGATCAAAAAGCATATTTGCATCAAAAAATTGTATGGTGCCTGTAATGTGTAATACTTGAGCTCAGCATCCTCACTTTGAGCAGATGCGATAGTTTTTAGTCGTCAATTTTTGCTGTGTGACAACGATTAAAATTTATTGTGTAGCGTAACGGATGATGTTTTACCTTGAATTCTGTTTATAATATAATTTTATTTCTTGTTAATAGAGACGATATCCCACAGTGAACCCCAACTTCACTTTCTTAAAAGTTCCCTCTTCTCTCACTGATCACTTCAAAGTTTTTGATGAAATGGAAATTAGTGACTCAATGATGACTTTCTGTAAGTTATTTATGATTCAAAAGAAGACAGTTGCTAACACTGGCACCCGTATAAAAATTTATTTTCTGCTTCCTCACCAATTACCCGAACAAAATCTACATAATTCTTCGCTTAAAGGCGCAAGACCACATCTCTTCGCAATCGCTCGTCCGGTGAAAAGAGGTGCAATATGTGTTTTCCAGTTCAACCAAAGGTACAGGAGGACTCTAATACACCATTTCTTAAACATGTTGAAACGAAAAACGTTACATGGCATTAAATCTAGTGATATGGGAAGCCATTCCAAAGACTCCCACGACGGTCAATACAAAATTTAGGAAAATAGCTATATAATTCATTTGCGATGGGTTGGTAACAGTGCGCTGGCATTCAATCATGCATGAAGACTCTCCTATCTTCAGCGCCTAGTTGATTCGATATCACTTAGTACAGCATGGAAAGGAAATTTTTACCATTCATTGTCGGTCTCTCGGAAGAAAAATAGCTTTTGCAGCTGAGCAGGTTCTTCCAGTGGTTTCTTGAAAGTTCTTCTCAATAAAGACGATATCGTGTATCGTGTGACGTCATGGCATGATTATAAGAAAATGACAGAGCTGCACGAGAACAGTGCATTTTAAATTTGATTGTAAAATGTCTGAATTAAATGAGGGAGGTTGTTTTTGAAGCTGTTATAAAAGTAATACTATAACTATACATAGGTCTACATGTATACTGTTCAATAATATGCAGCTTTCATACCGAACTAAGATTGTCAAGCGCTCAATAAATTCATGCTAATTTTGCGTTGGGGAAGGGGTCTCTGTAGTACCCTCTGTCTAGCCTCAAAATCAGTTATTTTGAAAATAGTGGCTGTTCAAGTCATGCATTCTAGTGCACCTTGTTAAAACTGATGATTGAAAAAGAACATCAGCAACAATATACACCATCTATTTCCTTGCTGACTATTTGGATTCATAAGGAACTTTATCAGAACAGACCGAACTTCTATCTGAACACTTTCGTAACTTACCGGTTTGTGTGATATCGAATGATAGCAATGTTCTTACTTTAAGGGCCTCACGGCTACGTATTTTAGAGTTCCATTTCGATTTGTTCCGGCTTTTATTTTTGATAAGAGTGGCGACCTTGATAATGTACTTATTTTGTATGTTATTTATCCACATAATATAATGACCAAAGAGGAGACACAAGGCGCAAATAGCGCTTAAGCATCAAAATTCTCTTGGCCTCTTGCGGTTTTTCATGTGATGACTAGCTTATAGCAGAAATAGCATCCGCGGTACTGTGTCTGTTATATCAATACATTCAATGATTTAGTGCAAGTGTTCGTGTTATTTCTTTATACTCCTAGAAATTATCCAATTTTTAGTTACCTTGCTTCACCCTTGTATGTATCCTTAGATTGATCGTTTAGATATCCGATAATTATTGTTCGTGAGATTCTACGATTTTGATAAAAGATTTCGTCATAACTGACGAACAGGCGCTATGAACAGTAATAAAAAATCTATACTTTTCTTTTCAATTTACAGGCCGGTATAATAAATGAAAAGTTAAACGTTTGAGAGACATGCCTTCGGCGTCCAGCGCATTCAACGATCGATGTTTGGATGGCTTAGATGCAGCCTCTGTGAAGGTTTATACAGTATAAGAGTGAATGATATTGAGAAAAATAAATAAATAAATAAATGAATGTTGTTTATACTCTGAAGCACATTAGGCACGGAGCCTTTCTTCCATGTGGCCGAGTTGTCATTTACCACTCTCACTCTCTTTCGTGCTGAGTGTTTAGCAAGAATGCAGAGTGTACCTACTTTAAACTGTGTTGCATGTATGTTTGGCTGTTGAACTGAGAAGTTAGATTGTAAAAAGGTAATTCATGTTTCCTATTGATTGATTGCTTGCTTAAGTTGTGTGATTGCTCTGGCATCTCTTAAGCTTTATTATATCGGCCTGTAAATTGAAAAAGGGAGTTTTGATCACTCTTTTGCTTTCAGAAAGATGATCTCCCGTCACTTGGTCAACTACATATACCTATTAGCAGTTTCTTAACCAGAACTACGCATCCATTCATATAAACTTATTAGATGTGTACTGTGTGCCGGTATGGATTCTGCAACGTCCCCCTCGGCTAGGCAGTATGGGAACAGGAATTACCTGCGTTAGGTATATTCTGTCATCAATTAGATAACAAAGAAAAGAAAATATAGTCTTGTAACATGAAGAACGAGTAGTGTTACAAGTCTTAAGATTTCCATTTTTACCAGATATTGGGCCAAAGCTGATAAATTTTAATTCATTGCCATGAGAAAGCTCCATTGAGATCTTTTAAGAACTGATTAATCCAATCGTTACAGTAGCATTGCATTTGTACACATGCGGATTGGAGAACGCCATCAGTCCTCATTAGGACTACTTGAATTAATAATGTAAATTAGTAAGTATTATATTCTATTATAAATGGCTGCTGGGATGATTTTCATCATCGCATGAAAATGAAAGAAACATATCTGATTGAGTGCAGTACAGGCTATCTCAGAGCAAGAAGGGCCCTTGACAATGTTAACTCTTACAGAGCTAGAAAGACCACTGAGAGCTTTAAAAGGGACCCTTGGAACATCGAAGGACTGTCTGAGATCATGATCGTACCCACCGCCGAAAATATAAATGGCCACTGAAAGCATGACAGTACCCCACCTCAGAACATGATGATATGTAGCTTAATGGAAAGAATGTTCGTGTGCATTGCATATTTTTGAATAAGTGAAGGTGATTTGTTCGCGAAGAAGTCATCAAGAGAGACACTTGCACTCTTTGTTCACCTCAAACTCGTTATTTACGTTCGTTCTCGTATACTCTACACTAGAGTTTCTAAAAAAACAGTTTTGCAGGTAACCGGTTGTTCGAATATTTTTTCGCAACTATTCGAACAACCGGTTTCATAAATTTCATGATATTATTGGTTTGTTGCACTAATTGACATATTACAACAAAAGGTCAGTTATGCTTACCTTTTCCGCAACAATTTATATTACCTAAGACTTTGTTATCTTACCTTAATATGCCTATGTACAGCGTAAGGACAGCGACAATTGCCTATAATTTCCGTAACTGGATATTAAGCATTATGATAGACACTGACATGACACATGTATTCTAATTTCTGTGATACGTTAATAATTGATGTTGAAAGTTGAAAACTTCGGATTACAGGAAAAAACAAAAAGAAATTTGTGTGGGTACTGATCCAAAACATTTAATTTCATATATTTTCTTACATTTCTCGATGTTAGATTATTGCAATCGCTGTTTCTTGAGGGGAACAGTAGGTTGAGACTACACCGATTCAGTATCCATCGTATCGTTAGTTCTCGAATCCGTAAGTGAAATACAATGAACTTGACGCAGATGAGTGCAGAGGCCGCTTGTAGAGTCTCCATTGATTGAAAGCTTCCGCCCACAACGCTTACATTGTGCATGGCTCGAACCTCGATGGTTGAAGTGTTGTCATACTAAGATTCATTCAACCGATGCGTAACAGCGCTGATGTCCATGATTCGAAGATTAATCTAATATCCGTTACCTGAAAGCTTATGAAAAGAAAAATTAATCGACCCGAGAAACGAATCAGTTGTCAGGTGCCATTTTAGTCCCCTGTAGCATGAACGCCTAGATTGCCATTCACCCATAGAAATGGATTCTCTGCTGTAGCACGCGCAACTATAGGCGTCTGTGGTAGGGATAGAGAACTGACGTATGGTCGGTCGTAAGCATTCCGACAATCTAAGCAAAGACAGTGACAAAGGCCTTGACTTCCGCTGCTCTGATTGGTTAATTTAACTGTCGAATTAGCGATGTTTGGAAAGTTCAATGAATCTTACAAAGTTAATAATACATGATTTCAATCGAAGAGAAAGAATGAAGTGAAACCGGTTTTCAAAACACTACACTACACATTCCTAAGTTTTGATATGAGAACTCAAAAATAGTTGTAGACTAATTTTCAAAGCGAAGCAACTAATTGATGAGTCTCGATTTGCTTACAATTGCGCAACTAAAACCTAAAATACGATTATTCACATTTTCATCATTAAATATCACTTTAAAATGGAATAGTAGCTCGCACGCCTGGTGTTTGGATTGGCTTAGAAATCCACATCTGAGATAATTGATTTTCAAAATCATTTACATAAGAAGCCTTCAATTTTTTTGCGATATTATTAATGCTTACAAATTTCGACATCGGTTTCATCACGAAGATTTGTCATACAATTATCATTTCATTTTCGATAATTTTCTCGGTTTCGAAACATCGTCTTGCTATGTAATTGCTTTGGTTTTGGTATGTGCGACCTAGGAGCAGGACTTATTAATGGATGCTGAAGTTGTGTTTTTGTTTCAGGATATTTCGCGCATATCATGACCCTATCAGACGTGAAAGAAAACGTACTCGTAAGTGTGACTTCTATGAATGTTCTTTGTATTAAAATGGCTCATGATTATTCTTGAAGATCTCGCGCTATCTCAGTATATTTTTGGTAGGTCTCTATATTGACATAAAGGCCACTATTACATTTGACCAGTTTGTTGATGGAAAGGATCAGCAAAACATATTTCGATAAATGAAATTAGTATTAGATCATGTTGCAACATTTTTTGGTCGGGATCCACATACCAACTTTAGTTAGAAAGTAATTCAAGAGTTTTACTAGTGCTAGGCACCGTGGCAAAGTGCCTAAGTGTTTGGTGTTTGCTCGAGAGGATGAGTCCCGAAAGTATCACTGGAAGTCGGCAGGAAGGGCATCCGATCTAAAAGTATCACTACACTCCAGAAAAGTCTGACAGCGAGTGAAGATGAAGGATTTCGATATCATGACTGCGGGTTGAGACAAGTTCCACATAAAATATGAGTATCTTGACGTATGACAGACATGGTTGGTGCTGTAAAGTTGTCGTGTGCAGGACTCGATGAAAAGATTAAAAAACCCGCTGTGAGAAACATTTTTGACAAAAGAGGAAAATAAGAGGAAGGACATGAAAGTTGTTGCTAGAAATAACTAGATCGACAGACATTTGTGTTGTCATATTGGATAAAGCTTCATAATTTTCACTAGATTTCTGAACGCCATCTTCCGATAAAAATTCCGCAATGAATTTCTTATCTGCGAATATGTATGTCTTGTAAATGTGAGGCGCACATAGTCTTAAGGCGCATATACACGGGTACCGTAGGTGACCGGACACTAGTTGCACACGCGTCCAATCACGCGTGCTCTATCGTCTCGATTCAGTGGACTCTAAGAAGTCGGTCAAATGAATTACTTATCCCTGTTCGTAAAGTAAGCAGTCCACTAAACCCTAGATATCTGTAAGTTTACATTCGTTCCATGAGACAGGAATACCCACAGAATTAGACAAGTCCTCTCTTCTTCCGTTTGACTAGAAGGGAAGCATTGGAACATGTAACGTTATTGAAATGGCACAATCTGCTGACATAATACCATAGCAATCGAACAATGAGTAGCCACTTCAGCATCAAACACGCCAAATTGTGCGAAGTTTCAGTGACTGTTATCAACCGGATCACATAGCAAAGAGACACAGTCGATGTCAAGACAGAGAAGCTTGTGAACGTTTTTTCATGCGCCTGCTAACTTTTTTTAAAATGATCGGAAGGCCCAACATTACCCAGAAGACTTTTGCGCAATGATCTGAGTTCTTCGAATCTGAAGGAGTCGTGGCGATCGGAGCATTTTGAAGGAATTCACAGCAATCCGCAAGCAACGCACGACTATTTTTCCTATCTCTGCAAGGTATTAAAAATTTCTATTTGTCCACTTAGTAAACTCCTGCATGTGCCATGGTTTTGAATCAGTTTGCACTTCTAGCAAAGTGATAAGATTAAATATTCTAATTCTGTGGGAATACCCATTGTCAACCACTTGAATTTGTGATCATTTAGGTACCAAGTCTATTATATTCCTTTATCATTACAGAGTGTGAGACTTGGTCAGATTTGGTCAACTCGAAAAAGGCGCACGGTTCAGAGGCAGCACTATATTTCGTTTTCTAGAAGGGACTTATCACAAAAGCTGATGTTTGAATGTTTTAGTCATACAAAATCTTACTTGGATCCTACTCGGATTTCTAATTTTCTACTTGGCTATAGAATGTCGTTAAAGACTCGAAAATATACAATATTTGACAACATGTAGTGCTTGAAAGCAACATCTCTGAACCGAATCTACACCTTTTTCTATACATTTTCATAAATCTATCATTCAGAGAGCTACTGACATTCTCTTCCTAAATTCGCGCGCGAGCTTATTGTTATTTTTAAGTTGTGGATTGTCTCCTAACATCAGTAAAACGACAAATCTTAAGTCATACTTCCAGTCGTCTTGCAAGTTACGAAGGGTCAAACATCGCTGAGTTCCAATTGTTTGTGTAGATCCAAGTGCTTCTGAGCTTGGCATACTTAATAACGTAATGATCTACCCACAGAATTGAACAGGTCGTCTCTTCTTCTGTTTGTCTAGAAAGGAAACATTGGAACATGTAACGTTAATGATCTGAATTCTTCGAATCTGAAGGAATCGTGGCGATCGGAGCATTTTGAAGGAATTCAGAGCAATCCGCAAGCAACGCACGACTAGTGATGTGCTTAAACAATCCAAGTATGTTTTTCTAACATTCATGAAATCCCTCAAAATGAGATTTGTCATTTTTATGACTTTGATTGCTTTTTTAAGACAGACATCTCCCAGATAAGGCAGAAATGTGATATTCCCGTTTCCGCTAGCTTTTAAAAATTGCTCTTAAATAAAATAAAATAAAAAAAAAACATCATGACAGCAAACAGCTTTTATTCATTCTAGTCCCACTAACTTACGCAACGCGAATAGTTGGAATTCTATGGATAAATCTGTCAACTGAAATAAATACTGAACAATAAGACTTTTGTTGAATAGATATTTAACCGATTCATAGCAGATCATAATTAGCGTTGATCTGATGAGATGAAATTGTTCGCTCATAGAATTAGATTGTTTAAGCGTATCACTTTGCTAGAAGTGCAAACTGATTCAAAACCATGGCACATGCAGGAGTTTACTAAGTGGACAAATAGAAATTTTTAATACCTTGCAGAGATAGGAAAAATAGTCGTGCGTTGCTTGCGGATTGCTGTGAATTCCTTCAAAATGCTCCGATCGCCACGATTCCTTCAGATTCGAAGAACTCAGATCATTGCGCAAAAGTCTTCTGGGTAATGTTGGGCCCTCCGATCATTTTAAAAAAAGTTAGCAGGCGCATGAAAAAACGTTCACAAACTTCTCTGTATAACTTGACATCGATTGTGTCTCTTTGCTGTGTGATCCGGTTGATAACAGTCACTGAAACTTCGCACAATTTGGCGTGTTTGATGCTGAAGTGGCTGCTCATTGTTCGATTGCTATGGTATTATGTCAGCAGATTGTGCCATTTCAATAACGTTACATGTTCCAATGCTTCCCTTCTAGTCAAACAAAAATTAAAATAATCAGCATGAATGACCGAAATACATAGCACACGTAAGTGATATGGAGACTGTCCACATTTGTCGGAATACAACTGAATTAAAAAGTCGAATTGGAGAAGAAATAAGGATTGTCTATCTCTATTCACAATCCCCTGCTAAATTCAAGTAGTCATGAAATAAAACGTGTTGTGCATATAATAAAATTTTCTGCTTGTTAACAGCAATTTCAGCTTCTCGGTCAGATAGATAGTTCGCGCGCGAATTTAGAAAGAGAACTTCGGGAGCTCCCGGACTACATGTTTTAGCAGATCGCTTACTTTGCCAACAGGGTAAAGTGATCTAGTGGACCGATATTATAGAATCCACTGGATCGATACGATGGTGCACGCGCGATTTGTAGTATACGTCTGTGTCTGCAGCGGTGCCTGTCTAGTGTCTGCTCACTCATTGAACCCGTTAAACGAGTTTTTTTTGTTAATCTTGCATACTCTGCTACCAGTCATGAAAATCATAGATACCTGAAAGTGTACCTGAATAAGATTGAAATGCTTGAGGTGTAGGTTTGGTTAATAAACATTAATGTCATTAATGTATTATACATGTCGTAAGAGAATGAAAAGAACTGAATTGTGCTGTTGTAATCTGCCAGTGGACCGTCACAAGTAGCTTGTCGTGTAAACGAAGTGGTAACTTACTTGACCGACACATCCTGCAAAGTAGAGTGTGTGTAGTGTAGGAAGACGCACAAGATTTTGTGGAAGTTCGCTAAATTAACCCGTGCATATGCGCCTCTAGTGTTATCATTCTGCATTGATGCACATGTATTTTCGATGTTTCTTACTAAGTCGTGATTTTCTCTTGATGATGCTGGATCAATCCTTCAATTGAAAGACCTGGTGAATATAATTTGAATAGTGAATTTATTAACGAAGATAGTTGTTTTGCTAGTTTTATAAATGAAGATCACAAAGATTAATTTTCAACTTGATGCTTCTTCAGCTTTCAAATGCATCCTTTGGTCTAGATCCTTAGTTTTTACACGTGTAAGTAAAATGAAAAACCAATCTGCCAAAGATCATGTGTTAAACACAACACGCCATATCTGCCTTAGAACTTCACAGCCTTTGATTACTGACGCCTCAAATGCCTTGTTTGAAGTCTTCATATCCTCAAAAAACTCTTCGTTACATTCTCGAGAATATGAGCTTTTAAATATCATGCTCCTGAACCTCTACATGATACAAACGGATAGCATCTGAAGCGAGTATTTCACAATTTTGAAACTCAAAGATAATGCAGGTTTTACTTAAGAATTGATAGAATAATCAAGTAGCATCTTTATTCCCAAATATTATATGAACTTACATTGATGAAATTCCACAATTTTTGATTGAGCATTTGTTGATAGAAGTTGAAGTCTCTTATAAGATATGAGTCGCCACTATGTCTGACTTAAATGTATAATTTAATCAATACTATGGGTGTTGCTTTAGAGAAATTGATAATGGAAATTGTTGTGTCTACTTTTGAATATATGCAATTGCCAATATTGTTGTCAATCTTAGTTGTTACGTACAATGTCATCAATTATAATAATCCTGGCAATTAATTAACACTATGAAAACACTACAGTGAAATTCACTAAAACCTCCAACATCTGTCACCGTATCTCTGATGATAAACTTTCATTGACTTTTACTTTATTGCAGTAAGCAAGCAGTTTTATTATAATCCCATGAATGCCTTAGCCTGATCAGGAAGTCCATCTTTAGGACTGTCCCTTGTGTTTCAAATGAGAATTTGCTTCTTAATTAACGGAAGTTAATTTTGGTTGATGTATGTGATAAATACATTTCACACTATAATTCAGTAACATTATATCCATTGTTTGCAGAGGGATGATATTTATGCTTTATGAATTTATCTCTCAGCCCTGTATTGATCCATCAAAGATATTCCCGTGCGTGAGAAGGCATTTTCTATTGTCAATGCTATTAGAGAAGTTTTGATCAATCAGATGTTTGCAAATCTGCATAGCAGATATTAAGGGGTAATTGTTAGTTGTCTTGAAACAAGAGGCTATCAGGTGATCAAAAACCAATTAAACATGATCATCAATAGCACATGTCATTTTGCATGAACAATGAACATTGTATGTCACTCTCGATGGTTTTGGAAGTCATATAAATGATTGAAATCAATTAGAAATGCATTTCTGGCCGGCATTGAACGACTATAACGCACCATTTCTAACTCGCCAAATTTATATCACAAATTTAGAATGCTTGGTTATGTTTAAAATGACAATGCATAACTGCGAGCATATTTGAGAGAACAGCAATGACTGTAAAGACGAGGTTGCATTAACAGCTGAGGCTGATAGTCTTTGCTGTCCGAATATGGCATCTTCATTGACATATTAAACACAGACACGAGTTCGATGATTTCATAATCAGATATCTTTTTATTTTTTTTTTAGAAATACCTGCCAGTAATTTCTCGAATACCCAAACCTGCATCAACTACTGCAATCAAACGATTCACTGCTTGGACGGGTCCGCATGTTCGAGAAGTTTTAGGCCGAGTAACTATCTTGGTTTTTCAGATGATGTTATTTTGTTACTTCAACTTGTAATGAATTTCAGGTATTCCAGCCAGCTATTACAAAGAATGTATCGAATTCTTCTGTCACAGTGGCTGCAAAAGTACTGGTAAGGAAGTTCACATGTTCACAGTCGTAAAATTGAAGGCAATCCATTCAGTACTGATTGAGCGTGATTCATGAATTCGCTGATTATGAAATCCTATTCGTGCGGTTGTAAATGGCACGAATAATCGTGTGATTATATTGTGACGCACGGTTAGCCCTCCAAATGATTGTTTTATTGGAATATATCTTTGCGTTGAGGAGGTGGATATTATAATATTATTCCTCACTATGTAGCTGTCAAAACAAATTTGTTCCAATGATGTGGCACTGGAATAAAGTGCTTGACCTTGTGATCTTATGATATGGCGTGATCCCAAGACTAGTGCAGGGATGTGATTCTTCCGCCCCACCCCATTTCCTATGTAGTTACGAAAAGGACTTAGTGCAGAAAAACGAACTTCGCTCTTGTAATATTCTATTGAGCCCAATAGTTATAATCACTTAATGTGCACCGATAAGAATCAATCTATGCAGATGACACTGGCGCATCATATGGGTCTACTGCTTCCTTGTTTCTTTGGGGGCCGTCTGCTGGTGCCCCCTGAGGTTACACTGGCGCCCACATAGGCTCCAATGACTTCTTCCAAGATTTTTCAGGCGACCACTGAGGTTCCATTGGTTCCATCCAATATTCTACAGGTGCACCTTGGGTTCCATTGGCACCCTGTGTAAGGTTCCACTGGTTCCCCCTTGACTTCACTGGCGCCCTGCAAGGTTCTACTGGCGACCAGTGAGGTTGTACTGACGTCGCATCGACTTATTTTGAGAGAAATGCATTCGCGCAAGTAATCATGATTGTCTCAATCGAAAACTGCATCCCCCCTATGCTATTTAAAGACGTCCTTCCAAAAGGCGGTTGACAATTCAATCGTCCTCTTGTCGATTCAAAATGGCTAACCTGTTTATTTTGGATGTCATTGCCAATAAAGTTGATTTAAAAATCGTGTCTTCAAGAAAGTTGCGATTGATGTCAATTTTGCCCCCTTCCATTTATTTTTTCGGCTCTACCCCGTCTCCCTGTTGGCAATCACATCTCTGCAGGGTGGGGAGTAGTGACGTGAAATGTTTCAATGCTTTCTTTATTCAACATGTATTGCGCTGAAACATTTTATTTGTTTATTTATGATAATATTTATATCGCGCACAATCTAAAGGATGCAAGACGCGTGCTCTCTTGTAACATGTAAGTTTTCAGCGACCGACGAAAGTGTGAATGGCAGTTGCCAAAGATTTAAGAATGTGAGAAAACACAGACATTGAAGACAAATGCAATATATCGTGTTCCAAGAAAGATGAAACCGAAGTTGTTGGATGCAGCTTTTTAACAATCCGGTAATGTGTAGTATACTCTTAACTGAGCTAACGTAATAATTTTGTCATTTTATTATTTTTGTTTTGCTCATTAGTTCCAACATCCGCGAATACTAGCACCTTTTTACCATGTGTTCAGACTTGTAAGTGGTCCGAGGCGAGCCTGAAAATTCATCACTTCCATTTAGCCAACTTGTAGCGATCCATTAAACAATGGTTGCTTTTCTCAATATTGGTCATAGCCAGAACTGGTCGATGTTCGACTTTTCTGAAAACCAGGCTAATGAGTAATGCAGCTTTAAATTACGCATCATTTTTGTAAAGCTCATGACAAAAACCTAGTTCAAAGTCGCAAATTTATGAATCAAAAGAAATACCTTTATGAAATTAATCATGATAGTATACCAAATACGGTATTGTAAAGGTCTATGTATTATATATGAAAAAAGCATTAATCGCTGGAGCGAGCAGCTCGAGATGAGAAGGCCTGGCCTGGGCCTGAATATTTCCGATACAGCGGGCCGAGGCCGGACCCGAAAATTCATGCCCATTTACATAACTGCGTGTGTTACACACGTACCAAACCGACCATTTGTCGTGTGTAATCTATGTATTGATCTGTGGTTTTTTCAGTACATATTCAAATGAAATTAAAATTTACTGACTTCTCATGTTAACGATCATGCTACTGTAACTGTAGCGGACTTCCCCAACTCAGAAATTTACGGAAGCGAAGACATGTTAAAACAATTCTGATCTTCTAAGGGGCGTACAGTAGACTGAACATTTTTTCTCAATACAAAAATCTAAATGGGAGATAATCTCACTGATGCACTTAGTATTTCATGTAAGGGTTATTGCTGATTACAGATTATTTTTTTACAGTATTTCTTCTGCACAGGAAACCAAAAATAAACGTTAATATAACCGAATATTATTTTATTATTAAATATTATTTTATTTTCATTGTAGCACTTCCGGCATTGTTGGTGCCATGTTGTAGAGCGGAAATGATCATAATTTAGCATTTGAAATTACAACAAGAAATATCTACAATAGCGATGAATTGTCGTGCATGAATCGATGATAATGCTCTTATAAAATACATATTCAAGACTCAAAGCAAAGACCATTTCAGTATTCTCAAACATAGTCGATCAGTATTTGAACTGCGTGTTGCTGAAGCGATCCAGATCCGCCATACACGTTTCGTTGTGTGCACAAAGAAGGAATATTTGTGTGATTGTGTATTTATAGTTTAACTTTTCTTCTTATCATATTTGTACTTGCACTACTTCTTAGTTTTGTCCTTATTCCTTTATCTCGATTTACCGCGTTGTTTATAGTTCAACTTATCATGTTAGAATGACGCGTTAGAGTGCACCTAGCATGCAGTTCATTCTTCGCGTGTCAGTTATCAAGATTCAGCTGCAAGCTATCTTGTTTTTTGGGAATACAATCAATTAAATGATTATTGAAAAATCAAAATATCCCCCAGCGCCGGTTAAGTTTCAATTGTCTGTCCCTCAGTTCTGACTCATTCATTCGCTCGGTGTTTCATCTTTTGCTAGATGATTGCTTTATTGTCGCTTATTTGTTTTTTAGCAACCTAATGCGTTGTTCATATCTGTTTCAAGAGCAGCTTACGACTTGAAGATTAACAAGGTAAGATATCATTATTCTAATTTATTCTTTCAGCAGTTTTGACATGTTCTTATTTGATTGTCATTTTGTATTTATATTCATCTGCATTTATCGAGACGTTTTTCCTTATTGAAGGGTACATGCACATAAATTTCTACAAAAGATATTCAAAATTATCAAGCTATAGAGTACTATAAAATTAATAAATAATTAATAAAATAAAAGTACTATAACCTTCAGTTAGATTGTTTCCCTGATGACGGTAGGTTGTTCCTACAGAAAGGCCTTGGTTTTGCATTCAAAATTATTTAAGTACAATTTGCGATGAAAAGTGGTCATTTTGCTATTTTATTTCCTACAAAAATTTATAGTGGGCTTCCTGCTGGAAAATGTTTTTCCTTATGTTTGGGAAATGTACAAATTCATTCTTTAACACTATTTGAGTAGCACAATTATTTGTTGTGTGCGTGTTTTCACTACCGTATTTTCCGTGTATAATGCGTACCCAGACTCAGCAGCAAAAACTGTAAGAAATGCTTATTACCATGTAAAAAACGCACTCCAAACTCACGTAAAATTTAGCTCTGAGATGCATCGCGCAATAGGAAATATACTTGTCGCGTCTAATCATATTAAAAAACAGAAAACACATGGGACACTATTCGTAGTGACTATGACTTGACCTTTCGTTTGACTCTCTGACCCTTGAAAAATTCTATCTTCTGAGGCACATGAACTTTATTGTTATTTTATTTTTTGTTGTTTATTTAAATTATTTTATTATTTTTCTTAGATGTAACATGACGTTTTAATCACTTCGAAAGCATCCCGGAATGTTTCTATACATGTAGACCTGAAGCTAACAGGATGTTTAGTAAAAGTCGTGTGCGTGATGTTCTATGACATTGTGGATAAATTTTTATTTCAGTCCAAAAATTTTTATCCTCTCCTTGGAGTGGCTGGCTTGGATATTCCACTTTCGACATTAGAGCGTTTGACAAGGAAATGGTCGGTGAGTTCTTCATGCTTTAAGAAACATGTTGCGTTATTCACCAAGAGACATCTGATCACTTTCAACAGATAAATTTGCAGAATCCGTCTAGTTCAATCTTTGCTTTGGAAGAAAATTTTGAACTCATTTGAAGATAAATTGAAAATTAGTGTAATGGCAAACCAAAATCGTCTTGAATTTTTTTACATTGACAAATTCTTAGAGAGTGGTAATCAAGAAGTCTGATGGCATTAGAATGCATATTATCTATTATAATATAATCTACATCATTGTATCAGCTCGATCACTATTCCAAATGCAGATAGCAGCACACCATGGAGCTATTCTTGGAATTGAATTTTGACTCCATATTGGTGATTTTCAAATGGAAAGTAGCTGTGCGTTCTTGTGTTTTTGAACCACCGACCACAAGTTACAAGCTGAGCCATTAACATGGTAAGGATTTGCTAACACAGCCAGTGGGTTCACTCCCAAGACAATCACATTCACAGCATTATCCCTCAAATTAATCTTGGAAGTTAGAATAGAAAGATGCACTCAGACTTGAAAAATTCAATTGCACAATTCCTCGACAGACGAAGACGCTGCGTTTTGCCCTACAAGGGTTCGTCAGTGGGAATCAGAATGGCCCCCCTTAGCTTGGATTTCTACTTGTAGAATGGCCAAGCGAGGTGAGGAGCTGACAAAAAAGACAGCAGAGTGTCAATTTGCTGGTCATATAATAAAAGGACTCTAGAAGAATCTTGATGCGATTTGCCGTGCAAACGAGTATCGTTGACAAAGATTGTCTTATTCAGTATTATAACACACTAGAATCGCAGATTGAAAGTAAGAATATGTAGGTGATGTTGATTATATCTATTTACATTTTTTATCTTTGAAAAATGCAACGATGAAACTGATAAATTTCTTGTCGAAACTTGAAAAAAGGACATTCCTGATACAGAATGCTTCAATGTAAGTGAAGTACAGTTTTATGAATTCTTTTATTCATTTTTAATGACTGATAGCCCTCAAGAAGACAATCTTAGCGTTCCCACAGGCAGATATAAAAGATTACAAACTTGGCCTAGCGATCTTTCGGTCCAGAGGTAGAGCCCCTAAAGTGTCATTGGAAGTCGTCAGGAACGGCATCTGGACTAAAGGATCACAACGCTCCAGATGAAAGTCTGACTATGTCAGCACCGTCCAAGCCCCCAGTAAGGAGGACTAGTGACGCTAAACCATCATTCATCATCAAGTAGTCATCAGACATCAGCAAGTACTGAAAGAATTTCAACTTAAGAGGAACATCACCATGATTGGACAGGATTTTGTCTGCAATGATCTTCATCCTACACTTTCAATAATCTCTGCTGCTCTTCAGAGAAATGGTGTTTTAGTTATCGTGAAGAAGTGCCCTTACTCCCTATCGATTACAGTCTATCGAACTTTCTGCAAATGTTTGTGCAGCACCCGAAAACTTAATATCTTCAACTTTATGATAGTGCGGCTTGAGGACCATTAATTCTCTCTTGAAGCCTCACATCGAATCAGTTCTCGTTTGTCATCTTTCCGATCAGCTATAACATCATATGGATAAGTTTTGAATTGAAAAATGGAAATGATTGTAACTAATTACACAGATGTCATCTATACAGCTTGAAAGTTTTGTTGACGCCGTACTTCGTACTCATTATTACAATTTCAGTTAGAGTATACAGATTGATTAATTTTAACACAATTAATGAGCATATTAGCATCATTGACAAAGCCAATCAACTTTGATCAACTATCACAAAAATATCTCATATAGTCTCTGTGGCAGGGTAGTCAAGTGTTTTCCCCATCTTTTAGTCTAGCCTCGAGTGTTTTGAGAAGTCGCAGGAAGGGCATCCGAGCAACGCTCCAGACATGTCATATCTACAGATTTGTGGCTACACCTTACCTTTTGTTGACTTTTCATGCGCTCAATCAGCTAGAATATCCGATGACGCATGTTCTGCAACGTGGTAGAAACACTGGTCCACTCTCTGACGAAAGATCACGTTTCAGTAAGAACCCACTTGCAAATTCTCAAAGGAGTACAAGCCATGGGATTCGTCGATTATAGACAAAATAGCACTATATTGTTGGAATTTCAGAAGTCAATGCAATTAATGTTTGAGAATGTTTTACTTAAGGTGAAGTAAATCAAAGCAATTTCTTGATCTTCTGTACTGTATTGTTATGGCTTGTGCTATTCGTTATGAAAATTCAAATCGAAATGTTGACTTTCAGCCTTTCATGTTGCACGCATGCGACAAGTAAATTGATTGTTTTCATAAGTGGGAACCCTGATGCGACTAGTTATAACACATAAACACTCAATAAAGTAATTTGACATTTGATGACCATGTCTTCTTCCATGATGCATTTTATAGATGACAACTATAAAATACTTTCGTATTCATACATTTCATACATGCTTTTTCATAATAGTATATAAAGTTATTCGCAAGATTGTTTTATTTTCAGCTCGGACCATCTGGATATGTTTTTATGATCAATAACAATGGATATGTAGTCTTTCATCCAAACTACCGACCGACTGTAAGTTTTCATGCGTTTCCCTGAACTGACTGATTCTCCAGTAGCTCACTGTTTGACTTAAATAAAAGTTTTAGTTGAAAAATTATTGCTTGCGTAGGAAGAATGGTTACTTACCCTATCATTTTCCAATTTGGTGCATTTGATAGCTGCTACTTGACCCATTTGTCGTCGATTTTTTAGACGTTAGTTTTGTTTTTCAAAAAAGTTAAACCGCGATTTGCAGGAGTTCTAGACATTGCACGAGATTGAGAGTGGTACCTTTAGAACTGCGTCGATTTCACCCTTCACTTGGCCACGTCTTAACGTTTTTCGAGAATTCTTCGGTCGAAGTGTTCCTTTAAATTGGTTTATGAATCAATGCTCGTTTAACGCCTCTGAATTGTCGCAAACACAGAATTAAATATTTTGTTCATCTGCTTCGGTTTGCTAGAAGTGTGATTAATTCGAAATTGACGGCACATCGAGGAACTTATTAAGTGGGAAAAAAGGAATTCCTAATACCTTACAGAGATAGGAAAAGTCGTGCGTCGCTTGCGGATTAATGTGAGTTCAACCAAAGTGCTTCGATTGCCACAATTCCGTCAGATTCGAAGAATTCAGATCATTGCGTACAAGTTTTTTCCATAATGTTGGCCCTTCCGATCATTGCTAAAAAAAGTAGCAGGCGTACGAAAATTGATTTGGCGTTCATTTAATGATTTCACATCCTGTCCTCAGCATTCCTCACTGCATAGTGCATACACTGAATCGAATGTTAGTAAGACGATGTGTGCTTTGGTGTGTGCGAGTTGACATCAAAGCACGAACGCATCTTTCACTGGCTCTGGTGTCCTCTGCTGACAGCTTATTGTTTGCCATTTCCAATAGCAAACGATACACGAATTATCCATTCGAGAAGGATCAAGTTGTCCAATTCTGATGTGCCATTTCGATATTAAAGTTACATACAATTCTTCCTTTCTAGGAAACCGAAGCGCGCGCAGATGAACCTAATTCTGTGGTCGCAAGTGCTCAATGAATTAGTTTTGTGTCGTCGCGTGGCCATGGTCGTCGCGAGAAAAGAGCTTCAATGGATATTTTGATTAACTCATTTATTGCCAAACTATTTTTAAGCGTTTTTGACGTTTTATATGTCAACACAAATCTTCAGTTTGGAGCGTCAGTGTGAATATTATTTTCAGTTTACTTATCATGGTACCTAGCAATCGTACTACTTTTACCTCTCTTCAAATCTGTACTCCATCTGCGTTGTATTTCATATATTGCTGTGTTCAGTAGATTTAGCCCAGTATGGCGAGAGTCAGAGTCAACACTTTTCACTTTCCTTGTTAATTTTGTATACCACTTAAATCTTAAGCGTTTACTTGATTAGCACACAGGCAAGCAAATGGCGAATCTCTATCGATGTTGCAAGTTAAGCCATTTTACTGTACATCACCTGCCTGAGGCATCGCGAGGTATATGTAGCCTATAAAAGTCAGATTTCAGTAGATGTTGAGCTGTTATTCATTTGCATTTCAGTACAACGGTCATATGAAGCCTTTCTTTCAAGACACTGATCTCTCCCGCGCTGAGCATCCTGTTGGCGCAACTGAAGTAAGTTGTACTGTGAACTTGACATTCTCAATGGTTGATACCATTTTTCCTAGGTTCAATTCAGACTGGTATTTAGCTTACATCAGTGGTTTCCAACCTAGGGGTAAATTACCCCACAGGGATAATCTGCCAATTTTCTGGGAGTAATCGGAACACCTCTCACAATTTATGCAGATCTTAGACTACGTTTCCATAGGATGTTCACTTCAAAGAGGGTGTGAGATACGCAATTAGCTTATCAAGTTAAAAAATGTGACAAAAGGGATAAGTCTGATTTATAAGTCTGACATTATTATTATTTATTATGTGGTCATGTGTACTTCTTCCCTGTTCCATGTTGTTCCTCGCTTAGATGCCAAGATACATAGCGTAGACGATTATCTATGCACGATTTCCTTAGTTGGCTGAGAAAGCCTACTGTTCTCTACTGTCATGGGCATCAAAAACAAGAAAAGGAATCGCTTAGATATATCTAGTGATGCAAGGCTAGCTCTCAGTGTGACGGAGCCTAGAGTTTAAAGACTGTCGCAGGATAAACCCAACGTTCTCATTGAAACTAACCTTTCATAACATTGTTGATTACATGCATTGTACTCGTTTTTATTTTTCGTTCATATTAATGGGCCTGGCTAGCTACTTAAAACAATTAAATTAGTCCAATTAATCATCTCATCTTCTGTTCAATATTTTTGGGGCATTTCATGTGGCTTATCTATCATTGTTTCTATCAGCAAGATTGAAGCTATTGAGATAATGAAAAAATTGAAATAATATTAGATACCTAATAATTGGATAGTAATGTTAGTCCTACTTTGGGGTAATGGTGTGGGTAACAAATCATTAAACGTTGGGAACCACCGGTTTGCATGATAATGCAGGTCGCCTTTAGTTACAGAGTATGGCAAATAATTCTGCTTGTTCAGTATAGTAGTTCTGTCAATTGCATACACATGCGTATTCCGTTCACATACTCTGTAGATTTCATGAAAGTTCTATTACCAAGTGAAACTGCGAAAGCCCCATGTTTATTTTGTATAATTGCTTTTTAATATAAGTCATACTCGTGCCAGAACAGGTGTGGTTAGATGCACTTGATCATTTTCTGTCTTTACGCCTGTCAGAAGAAATGGCCAACCGCTTGAAAAAAAGTGTCGCACTCAATATCGGATGACAAAAAAATTGTAAATAAAAGTTGACTTTATTTGTATGCTATGCTCATAGTTATCTCATGGATAGCGGCGTTTTGGTGTGACCTGAAATTAGATGATGACTTCATGAGTCATCTTAGATATTTCCTTGAAAAACAATCATTTTTATTTTGCAGGTTAATGGGCAGCCAAATTATGATATGACAGTAAGTCCGCTTGCAATTCGTATTGCCATCATTTCAAGCAAGCTATAGAAGCTACTATTTTGCATTATAATCGGCGAATTTCCTTCAATTTAAAAATAAAGCGAGCGATTGAGCATTTGACAAGCAGCATTATTATTTTCAGATACGCCAAGGAATGATAGACAGAACGGCTGGCAACGGGGAGATGAAAATATTCAGTATTCCAGATGATTTCGTAAGTATCTCAAGTATATCCGAGAAAAAGAGGGTGTGAGATACGCAATTAGCTTATCAAGTTAAAAAATGTGACAAAAGGGATGTCTGATTTCTATTGTTATTCATCTATGATAACTGATATTTTGTAATAAGATGTAACTGATAATTTTGATTAGAATTTTGATGAACGAGAACACCAAAACAACTTCAAACATTTGCAAATGATGAATTTTAATTGTGAAAAGTTGGTGATTAATATTTCCACCTGATTTTTCGCGAAGATACTGAAATAAGCATGATTTTTACGCTTAGGCTACGCTGCTGTTGATCTCTCTCTCTCTCTCTCTCTGACATGCCGTACACGGATGGCATAGTGCACATTTCAAATGTAGGCGAGGCGATGACTAAGTGATGTTAATTGATGCTTTAGCCGCTGGTGCAGTGCACATTAATCAGCGTGCTATTAAACATGCTAATTTCAATATCAAACACTGCTGAGATTCAAAAATGAAGCATAATGAAAAATTCAAGATGCTTACTGATACATGGATAGTTTGAAGTGCCAAATATTTTTCTATAAGTTATTTGTGCTTTCTACTGAATTAAGTGTTAACAAGGCGTCACATTGTGACGAATGCCATCATCTTCACAGTAGGCGTTCTAGATTCAGAATACAAAAGGTACTAGTAGTAGTTCTTGCTGATTATTATAACCATAGCGAGACTCCACTCGTGTTTAAAGCAGGGATGCGGAGTCGGAGTCCTATCATTTCTTCTGGAGTCGGAGTCCTATCAAATTATCAGACTCCGGACTCCGGCCCATAACTAGACCCGAAATATAATACAAACAAATTATTTATTCTCGTGCATAGCTGTCACTGTCTTGATCTCAACGATGTCAACTTTCTCCGTCAAACAAAAGTATAGAGACAGCAGTGCATGCAAAGCTTGTAGTAGTTGAGGGAATGAACCGTGATAGTGAAAAAAGGATTGTCTTTTCACTCGGTGATTTAGTAGAGAAGACAAGCCTTCCTAGCCTCGATCACACCTACGCACCAAAGGTCACATCAGACACAAAAATGAAATACTGGTTTGTTTGAGAACACAACCTCTTACCTTCACGTTAATCGTGTGTTATGGCTCCCCCAAAGCGCATATTGAAATCGAAAGTGTACTCATATTTTTTGAAGAAGAATGGAGGATTTACCTGCCTGGTAGAGACTGGAGAAAAACCGTGTAAAGCACACATCAACAAGATGGGAAGAACCGATTCGCATGCATCCAACTTAAAGCGACATTTGATAAACTTTCATCGAAAACGATTGATAATTGCAGACTGTCAAGTCGTCTGTTTTTTCTGTTTTTTTAGGCTTTTGGCGAAGATTCTGTTTTTTTCTGTTTTTCGATGAGAATTCTGTTTCTTTCTGTTTTTTATGAAATACTCTGATAACACAAGTGAAAACAGCATTTAGTAACAAAAGAGCGTGAATCGTGCCATGCAATCAAGTTTCTTTTGGGTGTCTGTCCAATCTTTTCCGATTATCTGAAAACCTTTCAAAGCGATGATCCGCTGATACACATTTTATACCCAAAAATGGCAAATCTTCTTTTGACATTGATCAGAAGGTTTATAAAACCAGATGTAATCAATTCTTTAGATCAGATGGAAATCATCGAATTGGATGTTTCTGATCCGAACTTCCACCTTTCTTTGATAGATATGGACTTTGGGCATGATGTCAACGTTCATCTTCAATCAATCAGGAGTGAGACCAATAGACAAGAACTCAGAATCGTTCAATGAAAGAATCGTTCATTCAAATGGTGCTTCATTTACAAAAGAAGTTACCCTTGAATTCTCAACTCTTGAAGGATCTCACATGCCTGGGAGTTAATTGTCTCAATGAAGAAACAACTGTCAACTCAATTGGAAGACTGGCTGTCGCAATTCCACATTTGATAAGTGAGCGAGAAGTGTCACTTGTAAAGGATCAATTTCTGATGCTGAGAACCGAGCTGCAATCCGTTGATTTGCCTGTGAAGGAAAATCAATAAGTGGTCCCTTCGATTTGACCACTTATGGAGCATTTTAATGCTGAAGACGTCGATGAAAGATGAACAATATGGATTGCTTCGGAAGCTAGTTAAAAGCTTCTTGTGCATGCACAACGGTAATGCAAGTGTAGAAAGAAGCCTTTCCGACAACAAAAACATCGTGTCAGCCGAAAGGACAAACCTAAATTTGGAAACTCTTAAAGGATTGAGACTCGCCAAGCCGTTTGCACGCTATTCAGGTGGTGCATATAATGTCGATACACTTTCGAAAGATATGCTCTTATCCGCTCGTAATGCTCATGGAAATTATGCGGAAAGAAAGAAGCAGGAAGAAAAAGGAGAGACAGCTACTTCTGGAAAACAAAATGGAACGACAAGAATCAAAATCAAAAGAAGCCATCGAATCTGCCGAAAGAAAACGAAGACCTTTAGACGAGAAGGAGCAGAAGCTTGATGAAGAAGAAAGAACTATTAGATAGTTGAAATCACTATTAGATCAGTTGATTGTTAAAGTTCTTTTCTGCTTGAATTGATTATTCTAGTCGTTTTGTTTTAATTTTTCTTGTCTAAGTTCTTTTATTAATTTTTCTAGTCGTTTAGTTTGGCTCCTACTTCTTCCGAACGAACTATTCTGTGCTATGTTGATCCTCATTAAATCTTGATGAATTTATTACATATTTCACAAGTTCATACACGTTGGAGAGAGAATATTTCTAGCAGTTTTTCTTTCGGGAAAGTTGATATTACCATACTATATAGGACTATATCAGGTTTGATATCTTGTTAAACTTACATGCGCATGTATACATGTACATGTGTATGATATATCTAATGCAGTGTTGTGATAGTTTATACGGATTTGTGATTTTTCACTACTGAAACAACTTGTGTATTGAACTTCTGAAACATCTTCCATTGTTAATCATGTACGCGTTGCGTAAATTTTCTTTAGTTTCTGCTGGTTGAGAGAGAGAAACATTATTATAGATTTGTTTCTGCAATTATTTTAGCTTTTGAATTACTAAATTTAATGTACATAAATCTCGCTGAAACCATTATAACTTAGTTATGTTCTTGTAGGTGACATACGACTGATGTGCCAGCTCTTTATCGATGACACAGTCATTGTTCGACAAGATGGGGTAGCGTTTTCCACGAGGCCTGCATAAGTAGCATGCGCCAAAATGAATTTACTGAATATAAATCAGAAGTCATGTGCTTAAGCTTATTTTTATAACTTCATGGTTTTATTGTTAAAAAATTACAAAGGACAAGCAGACATAGGAAGTTACATTCAACAAAGAAAATTGCGATAGACAAACATTGATGCAATATACGATTCTTTGACAATTATCGCCCTAGAAGGCAAAGTTTGACGGACTCGATGCGATGAATATCTGAGAAATTTCAAGTTGAATGTATAGTGTTGACTAATTGGCTCATATGCAACATTTGTTTAGCAGTATATACATTAAAAATGCATTTCGCTGTCCCCCAGTATGTTTTGTATATGTAAATCAGGTACAGATTTTTTCAAATGCTTTTAATTTCAATATGATTCAGCATTCTATTTTGCATTTTATTTTATTTTATTTGTTTGACTGTTTTTTTCTGTATTTTCCCGAATCTGCTGTCTGTTTTTTTCTGTTTTTCCCGATTCAGCTGCATGCTTTTTTCTGTTTTTCGGAAAATCGGCGCTTGATAGCCTGTAATTGATATAGCAATGATCACTAAAGATAGGTTCAGGTAAACCTATAATGATCTATGATGTAGGTTACCAGATTTTTTTAAAAAAATTAGGCTGTATATACTTGCCTACATTGTAGTGGCTACCGAAATTATGGAAGATAGTTTCTGAAAGTACGTAATTGTCGCATATGGAAATTGAAGAAAGTGCTGCGGTGGTGTTTTTATCGTCGTGGGCGTTTCCCTCTTTGTGACTTACAGAGGCGCCAAATAGTTGTCATTAAATGATGAAATCATGATGTCAGCCGATTAGGTGAACTTTTATGTTACCACGTTTTGCCCATCTCTAGTGTAAACAAGCTTTTTTATAGCAGCAGACTCATAAAGTGATTCAAAATTTGCCGCGAGCGTCTTCGCGTTTTCGCCCTTCTTCTGCTTCGTATATTGTGACAGATGGAGACCTAAGTTAAATAAAAGTGAGATCATCAAGTAATCGAAGACCATTGTTTCGATCTATCGGAGCAATGGCATACTTCCACATTTCCGAATAACCAGATAGATTTAGTCGACTTCTCATGCGATAACTATTCATGTTTTATCTTTTCATTTTCTTATTTTTTGCATGAGTTTGCGCGATAAGGTAGATGATATTTAAAAAGCATGTATATATTTGATTTTTGAACAAAAGTGGCGTCATGACTGATTTATCGGCATCTCAAGAAAAGAAAATATTGGGTATTGCGATATCCCAAATATTAAATATCGATAACATATCGTGATGTTTCCAAATTGCGATTATTAATCAAACATCAATCATAATATGATGCTGATTGCTATATTTGCAAGACTTTGCATGCATGGAACTTTGAATTTTGTCCTCTTCTTGAGAAACAATTGTGCTTCCTTTTTAACCTTCATACTGTAAAGTCCGACTCTTAATGTAACTTATGATTTCCATTACTTTTGTGAAATAAACACTATTATTATTATTATTATTATTATTACTGTGCTCTTATCTAGGCAAAGGACAATAGAAAACTATGATGGCGCTCTTTTGGACCTTGTTAGCAGATCTAGCTCCCTTCATTCAACATCCATATTTTCAGAAATCGGCGTTCGAGATGACGAATAAATATTTTTACAAGCCATTGCCAAAAACACCATACACGATAGCTTTGGCGCTGAAATGGTCTTCGACAAGTTCAGAATCGTATTTGACAACTCCAACAGCATCCATAAGTAAGTTTCATTATCATACAGAGCAGTCGATTTAATTGATAGTATTTGAAAGGTAACTAATGGACACAATTTATCAATGCAAATTGTGAAATGAGGTCTGACATGCTGAATTACGCCTGAAACTTGTCGGGAAATATCTGGAATTCGTAAAATTTGGGGCAAATTTCATTGAGTACAAATTTCCTCAAGCTTGTAATAGGACAGAGAATGATGGCTCGTAATCACATTTTTTAAGAATATGAAATACAGAAAAATGACAAGATTAAAGTGTTTTCTACCATGCCCTCCTTAATATACATCATTTTAGCACAAGTTCATAATTTGTCCTTTCACAAATAGTGCATGATTGTGTGTTTATTTCACTAGTAGGCCTAGTAAAGCCAATGGGATGGGATATAGGCTTATGCATGTCGGTGGAATTTGGTCTCAACGGCGGAATTTTCTCCAATGGTCCGCTGTGGCAACACTGGTTATGACACACCTTTTTAGTATTTCTCATTATATTTCTCTCATAGCATTTCCCATTCAATTCTTAAGGAATTTCGTTAAACGAACAGACTTTAAGTAAGTAGTGCAATGATGTTTCATTGCCACCTACCATTGTCACGTGACATAGTAAACTCCAGCTAATATTTTTGATCGTGGAGGCAAAACGAAGATCAGACCATTCCAAATTATAATACAAATCTATTACCTAAGAGCTATTCAATTTCGGTGAGAATTGCTTCTTTGCTTGATATTCTCGACGCAGCAAAAACTCGAGGTTTTCTCAAAATGACCATTATAGCGCTCATCGTGTTATGCACGCAAACTCTTCAAATGCCTCGAATAATCATGAGTGTGATCAATTCATCAGGTCTCCCTCGTTACTAACAATTTATGTTCCTATTGAAAATAACACTATTTATCATTAGGTTATTTTCTTTCCTTGACTTCATGCAATAGAAGCATTCAATACAACATGGAAAGAGGTTGTGATTTCTATATGTTTGGATGTTGAAAAATAGACCGCCACCCAGGAGAGATGGTTGAAAACAATGACCGTCATGGCTGTAGGATCACTGTGACTTGCAATTTAAAGTGTCCCACAGAAATCCTACATATGAAATTTTCCATCAGAAAAAAATATATTCTTATTCCCACGGCAGCTCTGGAGCATTAAGAAATAAGTTGCTTAGCTTCGTTCTTCTAGTTGTTCGTAGTAGTTCCTCTTGAATTATTTTGATGAAATCATTCATTATCATTAAGCACAATTGAGCATTCGAATGATATGGAAACTTTGTCGCATTCTTAGAATGATCTCTGATTCAATGGTAAAGTGTTGTGTTCTATATCTTGTCAAGAAGCAAGTTTCGCTTGTGATTTCCATGTATAAATGAAGCACAGTGTCCGAATTGTTACAGTTATTTTAATATTTTATCATTTTGTAAAGAAAAACTTGGATATCGATGTTGAATTGCGCAAACTATGAAACAAGAATAAATCTGTGATGAAACCGCACCAGCAAAATCGATTTTAGTATATGTCATACCGGAAAAAGCCGCCGCTTACCATAGAAAACATTGATCGCTATCTGTCCTTAGTGTTGACAAAGTTTACGATTGACCCACATGAGAAAAGCGTCAGATTCAATGGTGAATGTTATGATGAACATCGTCGAGAAGAATGCAGGGATGTAATATTTCCTGATTTATCAGGAAATCCTGAATTTATGGGTTGACTTCGGTCATTTATGAGACAAGGCAGATTCTGTAAAAAAAATAATATAGCATTATGACTCAAATCTAGGTTTTCATCACATCTGTTTGTCACATGGGTTTCGCCTGAATAAAAATGTAGACTACATGGGCTGCATATTTCTGTTTTCATTTTGTGTCACTTCATTTCTTACTTATAATCGAACTATACCAGGCAATATGTGAATGTCCCAAACTAATGGTTCTACTGTTAATGTAGTAATGACTGTTTACACTGGCCCCTTCATAAATTGGTTTCCTAATTTTTTTCGTTTGGTCAATCACATCCCTGAAAACGGTCTTTACTCGAAACTCCTGTTCATTGATATGAACAGTACTTTTGCGGCATGATGTATATGTCTTGTTTTTCTTGCGTTAGAAGACTTGTAGCTAGTATTTGATACCTTCATTTGAGAATTGAGCTTTTGAAGGTATAGCACCTCTGAAATTGGTACTATTGCTTTCTTGGGGAGCTGTTTCAAGAATGGAAGCATCGATTTACTCAGAACATTTCACACTCAAGGATGTGAAATGATATATGTTTGCAGGTTCCTCCATCAAAGTCGCACGGGGCTCCATTGTCGCTCATTTGTTCCCTGATTTTGTTTGTCACATGAACACACGACAATTTGGTATACGAATGAATTTTCATTTTATTTTAGTGTTTCATTTTACCTGAATAGCAAATTTCGTTTGAATTTTAGATATTGGAGACTTCACTTCATGGTTGGCAACTACATGTCCTGGTGCTACCAGCAATCATTCTGGGATCGCATTAGTCCCATAGTAAGCAAAACATTTCCCTTAACTTTTCAATTCAGCAATCTGGTGATCTGCATGTAAAACGAATGAAGTATGCAGCAGTCTGTTCGTTTGTAAATCAGCAAGTAGCAGAAATATCAGAAGTTAAAGTATCAATAACAGTGGCGTAGCGTGAGTTTCTTGCGCCCGGATGCGAGATACTCATTTGGCGCCCTCAGCCTCCGTGTCATTGATATTATTTTGTCACTCCACATACGGCCCCTAATCTCAATTTCTCAACAAATACGTTGCTATGTGTTTCTCACATTTCATGAATGCAGTCTATTTGTAAGCTTATGCTGCATTTACAGAATTGATGGATAATTTTAAACATAATGAATTTCTGAGTGGGACATTCCACGATCACTTAGTCAGATCAGACTAAATTATAATAAATCTTCGTCAAATTATGAATATAAGATGAAGTTGTCTTGTCAATGTGGCGCCCCCACAAAAGTCGAGTACAATATTTCTGATTTTGCGCCCCTCTTTACCTGCGCCCGGATGCGGCCGCATCCATGCGCATCCCCCCTAGCTACGCCTCTGATCAATAATTTATTTGAAATAATTCATGCATTTATAAGAAACACTGTTGCGTACTTGAGTCATTGATAAAGTACAGGTTTTGGATTTAAGAGTGACATCTAAGCTTTGGTTAATGAAATAGTGATTTCAATGATAAAATTGAATTTCATTAGTGACATTGTGACTTCAAAGAAAAAAAAGCGATGTTCAAAAGAGAATGTATAGCATTCGTCCAAGATACCGCAATGTCATGATTGAAAGTCTCTTTGTCTGTGATGATTTCACTTCCTCGATAACTTCTGTGCTATGTCTCTCATGAATTGCTAAGTTCCTACGTGATTCTCAGACTGTCCTGATTGATGATTGAATTCCAAAACCTGTACAAATACATGTGCTAATTACAACCATTACAGCGTTATCAACTAATGATCAACTAATGCGCCAACATGAATCTCTCACTTTGCCAGGGTAATCACTCTCTTAGAATGTTAAAAGTATCTGAAATAATCAAGAATCTGGAAACCTGTAATTTCAGAAAGTTCCCTGAAAAAATCTGAAAATACGTGATGCTTGTTGCTGTCTCTCAATCAACTTGGGACTACAGGTTGGGACCACAGTCTCTAGTTTCAGTTGCTCCTGTGCATAGTTTCGCATATTTCAGGAAATATCAGTCCTGAGTATCAGGAAATGCTAATTCCACCGGGAAATTTTTAAAGTTTCATGCGATGAGGCAGTGCTTAGCAAAATGCTACGCTCCTGCTTATTGAAAGTCATCAAAATAATATATGACTATTGGTTTATTGTGCAGGGATATGGAGCGATGCAATTTTGCTAGCTTCTCTCCACTCCATCTGTATCTTTCACCCATTCCGCTCAGAGATAAGAATCAGCTCCACACCGTACATACACGCGCATGGTTGAAATAACTATCATAATAATGTTTGATGTCGGTCAACACTGTAGTCACTACATTAGCAAATGTATCAAACTAGGCTGCTGTACTTGTTTATTAACGCACGACATATGTCTGCATCTCGTAGTTAGCAGCCATACGTGTCTTGCATGTAACAAGCCACAACTTAGTGACATACTTGGTTTAACTATGTCTTTCATTATATTAACATTGAAGCTGCTCTAATATCTCCAAGAATTCTACCGGACGTCGCATTGTAGTCTATTGTTCGTCTGATGTTTTGTGGTCGTTTAAAGTTAACTCTCTGAATTCCTCCCTAAACAAGATGCCACATGTCTAACTCTATTCGGTTGTGCCATAAATGACATAATAAGTAGTGAGATGGATGACTTCCCTCAAGCACAGGTGTATCAGATGATAGAATTTTTTAAGATAGTGACTAAACGAAGTCAGGAAATGACAGGAGCCTGTTCTTTGAATTCTAAATACAGCATATGGCGTTACTATATTTGGCAGTCAATTAGGCCTACCTGCTCAGCTCCAAGCCTTTGGCCACTCCAGCCAATATCCCGGATATTATGTACACATTAAATATTGCTGTAATATTTCTTATCATTCGTTGATTTGGGTATTTAATTGTAGCGGTATGGGGATGTAATAGAATCCTCTAATTAAAATCACTTCGTGTCGAAGTGAAATGACTTTATGAAACAGGTGATTTAATTAAACGAGTTACATTTAATCGGATAGCAAATCCACCCCTTTCCGATTGATCACAATACATGGCCGATATTCCTAATTGCGATTTTTGCAAACGGAATCTATTGTTATGGTAATCGTAAAACACAGCGACGTATAAGGTAACAATTTGTAACGTATTTGCTGATTTATTCAACATCATTTTCTAATTTAAGAACTAATGTTGATTTAAGGGACTTTAATGAAATAGAGACAAGACGTTGATGTTCCAACAAACCTAGCATGAGAAAAACAGGATAATATTGAGAACACGTCCTTTATTTGCTGGCTGACGTCATCGCAAGGGAAGTGTTATATCAAAGTCACCATGTTGAAGCAATCCTGTGCATCTGCATGTCAGCTATAGATTTCCGCATTAAAGGTGGAATTTTCAGATGAATCTTTCTGTGTAGAGCGTGTTCCTTTAAATTAAAAGTTTGGTTTCTGAACATCGGGATTCGAAGCTTATTTCTTTAGTAAATAGAATGATAAAACGACTTTCTCAGATTCTCGATGCTTGAAAATTATCGGGAATTACCGAGACGAAGCCATATTCCATCGTCGGAGATACATCATACTGTACAAGCATTGCAGTGGATGCCTGTGTAGATCCTATGTTAGCGGAAACTCATAGGCCAAACAAATGTATTATCGATTGATTTGTCGTTTTCATGTCATAAAGCTGCATGACCGGAAGATTCATGGGAAATTCAGATGATGCTTTTCTTCATTTACTTTTCTGTCATATCCGTGGTTCTTCAACTGTTTTGGTTGCGACCCATTTGCTAGTCTACTGAACATCTCGTGACCAAAGCATTCAGAAAATTCATTTAGTATTTTATATAAGCCCTTAACTATGAAAAGCTGACGAACATTGAGGTGAGTCCATTATTCCCAAGCAACACTTTAATAAAAAGTTATGTTATTGTGGATCTGCTTCTTATCACTGCATCATTACCTCAATTCGCGATGCTACTTTGTTAAGCGCGAGACTCAGGTCACACAATGGACTGTTTCGGGACTTTGTCTTGATGACAGTGTGAGCCGAGAATCCTTGTTCGTAGAGGAATGTGATTGAACATGGTGTGACAACTTCTATGGCCTCAATGATGACGACATGCTTTCAGGTTGACCCGAGTCTAGACTCCATCCGATGACACTGATGGGGTGCCAACCCACCCCCTGCCTGCTATTGGGGGTCCAGGGGGTCCGTCAGGTGTTAGCCGGGCTCCCAGCGGCGGTTAAGCTCGGCACACCTGACAGGAGCAACCCAAAGGTCCCAATGTGTGAGTGACAGTATGTGTGTGGAAGAGAAGAGGTTTTATGTGCTGTGCGGTTGTGATTTACAGAGAGAAGAGGGGAAAAGTGGACTGAGTTGTTGATGTTGTGCAGATATTATCAAAAAAAGGGTGATTTGCTGGTACGGAGTTGTGTCAGTGTTATGCCTTTGCCCTATCGGGTGTTTTTCCTGATTTGTCAACTTATGTTGGGATTTAGTTGATAATTTGTTGTTTTGTCCGTGTGCTTGGTATTGCCGACGTGGTGGATGTGCGCTTGTTTGAGTTCAGTTAGCCATGCAATTCTTTATTCAGACTGGGACATTCAAGAGTGAATCCAGAAATTATGTTATTTCATCTTACTTTTTATTGCGGTCTCCGTGTCGATGGCACAGTGGTTAGGTGTTTGTCTGAACGATTCTTTGGACCAGAGGTCAAGCTCTAAAAGTTTCATTGGGAGTCGGTAGTAGTGGTATCCGAGTTAAAAGTGCTACACCACTCCAGCTAAAGTATGGCTTATGTCAGTGCCATCAAATCGCCCATTGATGAACCAGGCGCGAAACCAAAAAATCATTCCGGGGAGAAATAAAGTTTAGATGCAATTTTAGTTGCACATTATGATTTTTGCTTTTTTATAAAAATTATAATTCAAATTGTCATCAACTTCAATAATCGACTGTTTATTGAACAACTGTTGTCTATTTCAGTCCGATGTGGCCTACTTTTTATGAATGATTCTTGTTAGTCAGTAGGTAGGCACATACATGTATATATCGCTTTGAAGCACCAAAAACAACGATCTTTTTTTGGTAGTTTCATCAAAGTTAGCCGCCTCAGTCACTATTCATGCATAGGTCCTAAATAGAAAGAAAGACATCGTGAAATTAGTAATGTAAGAGTGCTTTGCAAAGACACATTTCTTTAGGGATGTAGATTGAGACGGCATCCTCGAAATTTATTAATGCATGAAAGGTTAGAATGTACTATGAAAGTGTTCGGATGATAATAAGATATCGAGTCTTAAAATTTAAAAATATTTCATCCTTGCTTATATTTCATCCTAAAGTTCACTATGCCTATATTTCCATTTCTATTAATAGTGATTGAGGCGGCTAGTTTTGGCGAAAGTAGGACTATTTTCAATATAAAAACATCGTTGTTTTAGGTACACCAAAACCCCATTTCTTTATTTAAAAATTGAAAATTATGATAACAACAGTGCAACAACATTAAATTCTTTTTTTATAGAAACAACAAAATCACAATAAAATGAGTTATTGTTACGGTAGAAAACTGGATCCCAAACTTAGATGCCAATCAAGCCCCCCTCTTTACCATGCATCTCAACAACAAGAATTATTGAATTTCTTCAGCGGAGCGTCAGATATGCTGCTGACGATGTTAATGCTAATTAACTTCATTAACAATTTATTGTTGTCCCTTGCCAAATCACTCGTCAAGGAAAGTGATTGAGGTTTAGGTCAATAGATTCCATAAAATCAAAATTCGATGCGATGAAAAAGGTAAGAGTTTCGAAGACTGTACTATGATTTCGGGTGGGGACATGTCCTACTTGTCCCCACCCTTGCATACGCCACTGGGGGAACTCTATCAACGATAAGGCTTTATCATAAATAACCGTTATTGAATCTGAAATCTTGTGTTAGAAGTAGAAACTCAATAGAGTTCGCTCTGAGTTCATCTCCTGAAATTCGACATCTTCCACTTTCAATTCCATTTCGCTCAATCCTATTTCGTGATATATTTTGCTTATTCATAGTGTGCAGTCACGTGCCGGGGATCAAGAGGCCAAAATGTCCATTAGCTGACATTGTTACATAGCGTATAGATTACACTTCGCGGGAGACTTGCTGTGTCCTCTGCTTTGCAACTACCAAACATCAGCTATCGAAGCACGCTCATTGAAGATCTCAAATCTATGTATCTTGCCTGGGAAGAGGCTGATGACCGACTGGTGCGATATGAATTAGTTCGATGAATACCGTATGTTAAGTTTTTAGAAAAAACGACTCTTGTGAAAGCGACCATACATGTTTCAAGTGGATCCGCCACCCTTCATAATTGAACAAATGAGAGAACAATAAATTTACGGTTTTTATACACAGAGTTCAAATCGTCGGAAGTGATTACAACAAAAAGCCAATTGCGTAGTTTGGGTCTGGGCATTCAATAGGTCGTCGGAGTTGAATTCTTTCATGAATAAGGCTTCAGCCAATTTGTTTAGCCACGGTTTGGTATGATACATTATCTTGTTTAGTACTTACATCGACCGATAGAAGGTGCTGGACGCCGAAGGCCCTTTTTGAAAAATCTTTTAATCATAACTTAAAGTGATAGACAAGTAAACGTTTTACCGAGAGAGTCCTGATACTTTTGTTCTGTCTTGAACTCTTTGAAAAATGGATAACTTCTCTCACCGCTTGGTCAACTACGTACATTATCTTGAAATTAGTGGCGTCAGGAAATTGCAGATGCATGCTAATTTCAGATGGCGGACTGCCTTTTATGTGTTCATTTATTCTAGTGATAAAATGCCTTTTAGTTTCCCCAATGTAACATTTACTACAATGTCCACATGAGTTTTATAAACTATTGAAGAAAGCTCCTTAGGAATTCTATCTTTATCAGAGATTATCATATTAGTTTTCAGCGTTTTGAAAAATGGACGAACATGAGAGTTCCGAAGACGAGAATTTATTTGTCTTGCACTTTCCTGACGCCACTAATTTCAAGATAATGTATCATACCAAACCGCGGCTAACCAAACTGGTTGAAGCCTTATTCATAAAAGAATTCAACTCCGACGACCTATTGAATGTCCAGACCCGAACTACGCAATTGGCTTTGTGGTAATCACTTCCAACGATTTGAACACTACGTGTATATGAAATTGTAAATTTATTGTTCTCTCATTTGTACACTGATGATGAGTGGCGAATCCACCTGAAGCATATGGTCGTTTTGGCTATGAATCTGGGCACTATTGCTTTTCTGAATATCTTAAGATGTCATTTTTTGTATATCTGGCGTGTAATCCATTTGCTTCGTGCAGTGTAAAAATCAGAGTATGCATACCTTTCTCTACAATTGCAGTGAATTTTGCACCTTTAATGATGCTGCTGCGACTGAGTACCAAAAAGACCCGATCTGTGGTCTGAAATATGTCATCAATACACCAAGCCACATAACAGCGATGTCTTGTAAGTATAACTGTCAATGATGCCATTTGTCTGCACATTCACAAAAAATCTGTCGGACCTAGTCAGTCTGCTTAATGTATTTGTTTTATTTTCATTAAGTTGGATTTTTATTTTCCTGTCTAATTTTGCATGGCTCCTTGAAATTAAGATGTGAAATCAAAGCGAATGAATAACATGCTCTTCAGTCAGAAAGACTTGAATGAATACAAAAATATTTACAGGATGGGTGTGATTCGTCAGTTTATCGTGGCTAGATTACTACTCTTATGATGAATTAGTGCTCTTGTAATAGCTGAATGTTTCCATTCATTTCTCAGTTTCTATGAGTTGATAGATATCGCTGAAATTTCCCCCTTGTAATGCAACGCAGTAGGTAAGGAAAATAATTATAAAGTCAAGCATTGATATTTATACTTTTCACCAAGTCATTATGCTAATAGAAATCGAACTTCTTGGAAAAATCTACTTATGAAAATTTCCTAGAATATTCACTATCACTACAATTCTTTAAAGCTTGCACGTTTGAAAGTCGTTATACTTAAGTGATATACTGTATATTTCCAGCTTATGTTCGCCTTGGCCATGCGTTTGCCATTCCAAGATTTCAGTATTTGATTAGAACGTTTCCTACTTATCTTCATCCAAGCAAACTGAGTGACATTGATGCTGTACTTTTTGAAGCCCTATAAGATATTTGCAACGTACGATTTGACAATCCGCAATGGTTGCAAGCAAGTCAACTTGTTTCTCATGGAGCTTTGGGTACTGGATGCAGTTCTAACATTGTTCTGTCTACTTGATTTTCGTCGATTGCGTCTTCAGAATCAGTACTAAAGCTCTGCTTCAGAAAACCACTTTCGAGCTGCATGTTACTCTTTCTTTTGACTCAATCCGTCGATTAGAAATACGGAGAGTTTCCACAACCAATTGATGCACTGTCTCAAAAATCGTTGGACAAATTTGTGGTTGAGACTAAGTACAGCACTCTTCTTTCAAACATGGATCAGATATCAAAAGCCCGATTATTAGGTACTTCATCACCGTGTGCCATCAGCTGGCGAAACACAATACCTGTTCCCTCAATTGGAATCCGCTTTACTAATGAAGCATTCCGTGTAAGTGTGGTACTACGTATAGGTGGATAAGTTTGCCAACCTCATCGCTGACGATGTGGACATATTGTGGACAGGCTTGGACATCACGCATTATCTTGTGATTATCTAAGCGGCATTTAGTGCTGGCCGTCTTCCTCAACATGCAGCGATCAATGACACCATTCGCCGTGCTCTAAATGTAGCAGGTGTCCCTCCCATTTTGGAACCCATTGGACTGAAGATGGAAAGAGACCAGATGGTTTGACAACCTTCCCATGCAGGTCTGGTCGCTATCTCGTGTGAGATGCAACGGTTGTCGATACGCACTAGAGATCACATTTTAACAACACGTGGGTTAAAAGTTCCTCTGCTGCCACCAAAGCCGAGGAGTTGAAGGTGCGAAAGTACTCGAATGTCGCCAATCAATATCTGTTTCATACCCACGGATTTGAAACCTCTGGAGCTTGGGCAACCAGACTTTTTAGTGATATTGGACGACGTATGCCTGACAAAATGGCTGACGGCCGCAAGTTTGCCTGGTTAGCGCACTTTCATTCAAATTCCACTTTCATTGTTTGTTCGTTGAGGCGTAACAATTTTGACACCTGACTTTTTTCCCACTTTTGTACCTCTCTTTTATACCGTAACTTTCTTTTCTGTCTTTTTTCTGTCGCTTTGTGTAGTGTTGTTGAAATACATTAATTTCCATTGATATATTGCTTCCATATTTCTAATCTATTTAATTTATGATTGATAAAGAAGAAAATTTTTCACCCTTGTTTGACTATCATGAATTCTATTTCATGTATTTCCGGTAATTGATGACGAAACGATGATTTGTCTTCGCAATTTCAAACATTCATTATAAGCTATCGTTGTATCATTTCAGGTGATACAGATTTTATCAATCGTGTTCAGCGCGACGCTACTACATCAAGGGAGATTTACACTCAGTGGACTACAGACTACTCGAAGTGGGCATCTACGTGAGTATTACATTGCGGATTGACAGTAACGTAGATTTCGAGTATTCTTCGACTTTTGAAGAAGAAATTTTAGATAAATAAGGCGTTGTTATTCTGAAACAGCATAACACAATCGTAGAACAATGACATCAATAGCCAATGTTGGTTCAAATATTGGTCTTGGGCATGCATCTGGGTGTACCCCAAGATTGACAACCCTCGTAGTGAAATATACATCTTCAAAATTTATGTGGAAATTCAGTCTCGTGTGCTGACGTTAATCAACATTGCATTCGAATTACATTGTCTTGGCTACAAAACGATATCTTAAACTAAAAAACAAAACAAACAATAATTACTGCATATAAAGCAATATAATTCATCGCTGCAAGTGCTTGTAGATACACGTCATATCTACTTATCTTCGCAAATAAGCATTTATTACAAATACATGCTGCATATATAATTTATCTGGCGAATGATACTCCATGACGATGCAGGGCTATATTTAAAGTCAACCGCACAAGGTAGAGTCATATTTTCCTGATTTTCCTGTTCAATATGGTTGTTGGCTGCTATGCCCGCTTTATGAAACATCAACTGTCATCAAGTACATAGATGATTGTACTTTCGTAATTCCAATCCCTAAAAGCAAAACTGATTATTATCTCCAAGAAAATGCTAGTATGCTGGAATGGTCGTCACCGGTTGGACTATGTCTGAACGTCAGCAAGTGCAAACAGCTTTGGATTCCCAAATCAGGTAATACTATTCCTCCGTGTATCCCAGACATTGCGTCAGTTGAAGAATTGAAGATACTTGGTGTATTCTTCACATCGGATCTGAAGTGGAACAAACATATGGAATATATTAATCGATATGTCTCAAGACGACTTTTTGCATTACGAATTTTGAAACCCATTCTCGATCATTCCAAATTGAGATCAGTTTATTACGAATTAATTCTTTCGGTGATCGAATGCTGCTCTCCTCTTCCAGTGGTTGTGGCAACTCAAAATAGTGAAGTGCTTCAGAATATCTAGCGTCGTGCTCATCGCATTGTTTAGGGATCATCAAGCATGTACGAATGCAATCAGTTCCCTGGTAATCCGGCTCACCCTCTTCATTCATTATGTCCACCGAGATCTTATCGGACCGGGAGATTTATTCAGCCTCAAACCCGTTCAACGAGACGACGAAATTCCTATTTCCCGAAAACAACTATAATCATGAATGGCATGTACACCGATTAGTTGAATTGACTTCCATTGCATATGATATGAGATACAATCGACATTTTTTCTCTACTTTGCTTCTAACCAATTGCTACTGTTTTTTGAATAAACAATGCATCCATTCTACACGTGTAAATGAATGTTCAATTATATGTACTTGTAAAGATTTCCAATGATATGAAAATATACAATTTCTTACTTATATGAGACAATATCATCAAGCTCACGATAAATTTATTAGAATACTATCACAGATCTTTTTTTGGGCAATTACAAAATCTGATAAATTTGTCATGATTAGGATTCGGAAAAACATTTATTCGCAAGTATCAAAATATTTAAATATTTATTTACTTCAAAACCTGGGAATATTTTTTAAAAAGCGTCAAAATATTTAAAATGTTTAGAAATCAAATTATACTGTAAATTATAGTAATGATTCTGCAGGGTTCAGAAAAAAGCTAAGTTCATCCCATCAAAACATTTACATGTAAATACTCACTTATCCCAAAACTTCTGAGCAATAGAACCATTAAAAATATAAGTAGGCCCCATCTATTTCCATTTATTGGTAAAAACAATTGCATACTAATATTTTAAAGAGAACTTTTGGAGTAAGTCTCCGGCGATTGTCAGATAGAATAGTGTTTGTCTGTCGAAAACGTGCGCTCGACCCTCGTGATCGACGCAAAATTATTGGTGGCAGCCTTTATGAGAGACATGTCGTCCGGGAGTGAGTTCTCGCCACCTGACATCACTAAGATTCAAGAGAGCGAAGGAGTTAGATGTCGTTGACATCAGTCAGATACAATGATATAGCCTTTCCTATTTGCGAGAAAAGCGCATGCCTTCACCAACTAACAAAGTGCTTCTTAAAAATTTGATGTAATATTGCCTAAGACAGAATAAGATAGTCTTTGAATATGGTGACTGTCGATGTATCCCGATTTTCAATATTTTGCTTTTAACATATGATTAAATTAGAGGTTTTAAACGAAATGCAAAGTAATTGAGCAGGCCTAAATGTATTTGAGTCTACAAACCTTAGAAATTTTTTAAAAAAATGTTTGAGAAAATCAAAAGATTTAAAATAACCCCCAAATTTCAAAAATATTCCAAAAAATATTTTTAAATGAAAATGTCTTGACAAATTTGACAAATAGTCAAGTTTTCGTTCTCTTCAAACATAATGTGAGACAATGACTGAATGCATTTTACTGATACATATTTTGACTGAGATACGATGAAGTAAAGTCAATGAAATGAAAATATATGTAGAAATTTTAACCTGGTTAGGGGTCGTTCAAGAATCACGTGATCCTTTTCTTTAGATTTTGAACCCCCTCCGCCGTAATCGGTCTCGTAATCGCCGTTGAAACCCACCTGAACGACACCGATTACGTTATTACCGGTCCAAACCGCTATCTCCATAGAAATTCACGGTTGTTTTGCTATCTAGTTGTCCTTTCAATATACGTGTATACAGTGTAATTGCCATATCCTGGAGTTCTAGTTGCCTTCCAGTCGACTTATTTTTGCAAACTTTACTTATGAATGAGAACTTTATCACACACAAGCAAATTCGCATTGGCCTCTGCACATACATGTTAGGAATTCATGTAGCAACTATGAATTGGAAGCATTTGAAGATTTCATGGTATCAAAAATGATTTTGGAGAAGCAACAATTGGAGTTGAAAAAGGAATAAAGATGCCGGAAGGACAAGTACTTATTCAGTATGAAAAACATAGGCTGTCGAATAACATTAAAAATTGCAATCGTAGACATCGAATAGGCCTGCTACAAAAAATAATGTCATGTCTACAAGAGTTCTAATAACTAATAATGAAAGAATGACGACGCTTTCAAAAGAAGCTGAAATCTGTCGAACGTAAAACCTGAGGAATGTGATCGACTTCTCAAGTGAATCAGGCTGTACTGTGACAGCGTTATAGAGAAAGTGGAAACTTCTCACTCATAGCGGCTCCTGTTCAACACAGCATATGATTTTAGAATTGGCACGAGAACCCTTCTCACAAACCAAACAAAGAAGTGATGATGCTGAATTTTTACTAAGCAAATATATGACTGTTTCTGTGTATAATGCTCTTAGGTGTCCAGGATCACATTATTGCGCATTATATAAAGCAATGTGCCGATGATGTGTCAAACTGTTGTTAATAGAAAATAGTCATTTTCCTAACAATGATTACGTAGGCTCTGACTCAAATCCTCTCCCTTTCGCAATCGCCTGCAATCAGTTCGATAACATCCCTCTCCCCCCAGCCAACTACGTAATTCTTGAACAACCCCTATGTTTGAAATTTTCGAAGTTAAATACCACTATCGAAAAACAGCATTATCAAACTTTTGGCTTTCAGATTCGACATCAGCACTCAATTATTGATTTATGCTTTTCTGATCTTGGATGTATATCGGGTAGTTTTTGATGTTCTCGAAAACGTGAATGTACTTGCAAGCTGGATAGTAAAATAGACTACTTCCTAAACTACTTATACTGAAGTACTCGTTAGTAACTTTACAGTTCTACACAATTAGGTACTGATCAACCGTTGCTATAAATTGTTATGCTGAAATCATAATATCAATATTGAATCATCTAAAAAAAAGATTCAATTGCATTTCTATTTTATATCTCAATTTTTTCAAAGACGGATATATAGAAAGAAAAGCATAATTTTTCTCAGGTTCATGGAACCTAGAAATAATCTGTTGTTCAACTTGTTTTCTTAGACCAGCAACCCAATATACTTTTTGACAGCCTCCAAGATTGACCGAAGCCAAAGAAGCACCCTAGCAATAGTATTTGTATCTTACTGCCTTGAGAACTGGTCAGGCAGGACCCGAAATATTGGCTTAATTTGTATTTTATCATAACTTTGGCATACTTACTTTCGGGAGAAAATTTTGGCACTTTGAATTTTTGTTCTTGGATGTACCCCCCCCCCACTGACTGCAGCAACATGCGCTCTACATCATGTATTTCGGTCTACTTCTGATGAAAAGAATCCATGCGTTGAGTGCAGCAATATCCATTGTGTTGGGGTTTGTATACGAGTATATTCTTATGTTGAGATATTGAACTGCAATATGCCATCATATTGTGGTTCAAACACAGATAACCTTCGCACAATGACTCTATGATACAAATGTTTCTGTAAGCATTAGTCGCCCCAATAAAGTAGGTGTCCCAATAAAGCGGGATTGGCTGACGGCCCTCATGGCATTTTGCGGCTCAGATGTCTGAACTTTAACATCACAATACATTTTTCCATAGCACTACAGAGTCATTGTAGCACAGCGACATAACTGTTTTCACAGCACTGACTGTGCACATTCTGCCGAATTTTATCACACTCAACTTTGACTTGATGCATAAATCGATTGCTGTATTCACGCGCATTGTGATAGAAGGTACTAATTCTCGTTTTCAAGCATCAGTATTTTAGTATCATTGCGTTTTTTACTTTTATGATCGAAAGAACTTTTATGAAGTATCACATTCTCTCCTGAGATATTTTTTTATCAATCCTTTTGAGTTGGCGCATAAAGTTCCTTCCTACCAAAGATGTCACATTTCTGAGTTCGTAGGCCAGTTGACTATTGGTGTAGAAAAGCGCGTTTGTCTTTAGGCTAATCCTGTAGGGCATGAAAAACACATCTGCTCGAAGGGCTTGTTCCTTTATCATTCCACTCAAGAGCGCCTAAGTATGACAAAATGTAGCAAACATCCTTGAATTTATTGTCACCAAGCATCCAACATTCATGTCGAGTTTAACCGCATTTTTCGCATGTAAACGATGAATTTCTATTGTAACCAGTTTTAAGCGGCAAGAGCTGTTCATCTGTATACACAAAAATTTGGGGCGCTTATATCAAGTAAAATAGAATGTCTGGAAAGGATTCATCATCCAGTCTTTCTTTTAAAGGCTCCAATTCTCAAAGAATATGTTTTTCATTGTAGATATGACATTGATCAAGCTTTCTTGCTGTTTCACTCCGGATTGCTGAAGTATTACAATCAGACGACTCCTCGTGATCCGTAAGTATAGAACATTGACTTGAAGCTGTGAGATTGTGTTATGCATTTATCATTCAGGCTCAGCGCTTCACGCCTTGGAGTGTCGAAAAAATGAAATGGGCGATATATTTGACCCGGTCTGGTCTCGGCAAGTCAGCATTAGTCTGACTTCAGATCTGCTTCACAATTTTGAAAGACATAATTTGAAATGAGCAAAAAAAGATCAATTTCAACAGGTGCCAAATGTTTATTGCAACCGTGCGAGCTTTCGGCTTCTCGCCTCAATCATGCACAGAAGCTAAAGTAAGCAAAGAAGATCAAAAAAAGAATTTACAATAATAATCAATAAATCATTAACGGCAAATGCCGTAAGTTAAAGGTCAAAAATGCAAATTAAGCATGCCACTCAACTAAAAGGAAAATTAGAAGGATAAAGAAATAATAAAAAATAAATTACAGAATGTTCAGTTGCACACCTTTGCAATTGTTCATAAGTTTTGAAGAGTCTATGCTGATTATGTACAACGACTTGAGTATGGACATCGTTTGGCAGTTCTTTATGCCGGAATGAACGATTTTCCATTTGACTGTAGACTGAGCACCTGGATGTTCGGTGATGAAATTATCACGGACAGCAGAATCAGAGGAATTTAAAAACACATGCTCGTTAAGACGAGACTTGACGAGGCGCTTTGTTTGTAAATGTCATCACACAAATTGCACGACTGTAATAAATATTTGTTGCCTGTTGAAATTTATCCTTCTTTGGTCATTTCTGAAACTTGAATCCGGGCAATGGGAGCGCCACCTCTTCATGAACATAATATGAATAATTTGATTACATTTAATAAGCTTATCAGGCAGTGATCTTTATTAGTCTACAAGCATACCACCAGATGTGGCCTGCATATAATGTGGAGGATAATGAAGCCCAGTGACTGCCCGCGAGACTCTTGGCAAGAGATATAAATTATGTCAAATAATAAAAGGTAGCATTGCGAAGTTCCCATCGGAGTATGGTGATTCGAGTTTTGGTCCATTCATTGTCATCATGCTTGTCAATATAATGCTCTTAATTGAATAGTTTTATACATTAAGTAATTGATTTATCAAATCTCAATAGGTGTTGCTACACCGCGAAACATGGTTCGGCCTGTTGGGTCTCGATTAATCGTGGATAGGTTCGAACCGGCGAAGTTGGAATTGGAGGGTATGCAAGCATGGCCAACGGACCATCTGTTGAGAGCGCGAATTAGCCAGGAAGGCACTGCTTCAACGTAGGCACGTGGATGGCGGATTGCATTCTACAGTCACTGAATGCCGATCTGATGATCTGATATTGAGGCGCTTCAGGCAGGCTCTGCTCATTGCATACAATTCACATTCAGTAATCGATAATAAGCTCTCTTCCAAACATGCATGGGGGGACTCGACGAGTTCGTACGTTGCGATCCGGATGGTTAACCGCGCTTGCGGAACCGAGATTACACCATTCATATCGCAATTATGAAATAATGCACTATTATGACATCTTTAGAGCATCATTAGATATGAAATCAATTCAACAAGGAGCTTATTTCTCAATTTGGTGAACACGTCAGCAGGTGTTTATTGTTCCCTTTCTGAATTAAGTTTACTTTTACTTATTTCACTGAGCACGCTATCCACCCAGCCAGTAAGCGTTATTCATCCAGAGTTGGTAACAGAAGAATGTCATATTGTCCTATACAACTCCTACGAGTATATGTTTAAATATTTTGTTCGTGAACTTTCTCAAATCTTAAAAGCATGAAAGTATAGAATAAGAAAATATCAGAAGAGTTAAAAGTAGGACAGATAGGTATGGGAATGTGATAATTTGCTTCATTTATGACATTGGACTTGATCACTTGCACAAATATTTGCATTCAGTGCATGCTAAAACCTTCTATAACAACGAGTCGTCAATTGTTTTTGAAAGGCTTCGGCTCCGAGACTCTGACTGACTGAATGGATGAATGATGTTATGTATTTGTTTCACAGGTCGGTGAACACATCACAATCATGTTGAATTTTACAAAATTCAAAAATTCCAAAGTTCTTCGTTGATTCTGCGACGTGGTACATTTTCCGGTTCCTCTTAAGACTTTGTTTCATGGCATATGCTATTAAAAGTCCTTCCAAATTAATTGTCGCTTAAATGTCAATACATAACTCATCCTAGCTGACTAACAGATAGTAAATTGCTAACATGGTTGTGTAGAGCAGATCATAATCATTATTGGAATCTTGCCATGGTTTCGAATCATGGTAGGTTACTTCGGTTAATTATAAAGTTATTTAAAATCCTTTAGTATTGAACTTGACTAGAGAAAACAATTTGCCTTTCATGATGATGCATTTACATGCTACCAATTATATATCAATAAGATACATGCGACCAATTTTGCAGCTTTGCAAAATGTGATCAATTGAGCAAAGGTAAATTCCAAAGTGGTCTTTCAGCGACACGTTGCTCTATTCGTCAGATAAAGCTCTATTCTATCAGATAAAACCTACTGGGGAAAATATGCAAAGCTAGTGCCAATAAAACATGATATCTATTTAGGTCAAACGATGTAAAGGCAGAATTGCTTGACAGTTTATTCTACATGTATGTAACCTATGCACCGGTCATAGTCTGTCAGACCGAAGACGGCCCATGGTGATGTGCTTGATAAGACTTACCCACTCGGTCCAATCAACTAATACTGCTGAATCTTCATGAGTTTATTTCCGAAGAATTGTCGTTTAGGTACACTTTATTCAGGACAGCTATCAATATGCATCAACACCAAATTTTGAAATTCGTCTAGCCGTATTTTAAGTGACCAAGCATTAAATGATAGTGTATGGAAAATCAAACTGTCTGTGCAAAATTTTCATCTCTTTATACAAGTAATAATTTAAGCCCTTTTGACTTTGTTTTCAGACAATTTATTGCAAAACACAGTCAGAAAGCAATGAATGATGAACTTTTTCAAACAACTTTCATGTATTCAAGGGATTATGGGAAAAAAGATCTTCTTTATTTTCATGTGCCTACACCAGCAGGTAAGAAAGTATTTTATTTAATCATGTTATGTGTCATGCGAATATTAAAATTTTAAGATGATAAGAAATTTTCATGTTTGAGATCTCCCAATGAATTGAATTTATTTTTTTCAGTTAGTAAAGTTAATTCATCGATAACAGTGACTGGTATGGTATATGTAACTGGAACTACGGTGCCCGTTGCTGTGTCTGGATTGCAAATCAGTTACGATAAATTAAAGACATTCTTCACTTCCACAACTGATAAATCTACTAGCTGTACTACTTGCAAGTTTTGTAATAGTAGCAATGTAGATTGCTATTTGTTGACTACGAATGGATATATTGTAATTTCAAACAGGAATTCTTCTGATGTAAGTAGTAATCTGTGTATCTATTGTCACTTAACTCGCATATGTTCATGTGGATCACACTTTTCAGGCTGGGCTTTTTCTCGCACAAGTAGATGCTTCAGTTATGCAATCAATGTTGAAAAATCATGTGTTTTCCACGTAAGTACATATAAACGTTTCTTTCCAGTTATAAAATTGCACAATAAAGTAGGAAGAAAAGACAATTAGACTTTACTACCTGCCTATAGCACTGACTTGTGTGCATCTGGAAATATATCAGACACACTGTGACATCAACTCAAACATTGAATTACAAGGACTGTGAGAAAATAAAGGTTTCTCAGTTAGCAATTTCCTTCGTTGTCCTCCTACATTTACATTGTGGAAATTCAGCAAAATGACTCTCACTCAAGCAAAATTGACTGTTACAGGTCGTTCGAAATTGGTTGACTGAAAATTTAGTGCAATGTTAAGCCTTTGGATTTTTACTAACAATTTCGCTTCACCATTCATCATCAAGTGACCAAGTTTAATGTAATTCATTACAATGTAATCTGCACACTTTGAATAGGCCATATTTAACATATATGCAAATTTAATCGGTTTTACACAAACTATTTCATGCATTTCCGTGTAATTGCATGCCGATAAAATGCAGATGTGTTACTTTTCACTTAAATGTGAATTATTTCAACAATTAGAGTTTGATATCAAATTTAAATGCTACAACTTTCTTCGATGTAGCCATAATACTCTCAAATATATTGAAGATTTCCAACATCTCAATAGGATCAAACTCATAATTTTTTACCCCTTCTTCTTTCCTGTGCTGTCTTCACCAGCCACTTGGCTCTCATAATATTCAACCATGCTGGTGACTGCCGTGTGGTTGAAAACACGCATTGATTTGACATACTTGAGTATAGTTGGGAAGAGCATTTTCACAGAATTTTCAAAATCGAATTTTTTTCTTGTGATATTTTTCGATCGTCGCATGCAGATCATCATCAGGCAAATGAATCTATTCACAAGTAGCACATAATTCAAAAGATCTCCAAAAATACTAAACAGAGAAATGTAGAGATAGGCGACAGATAGCACTGGGTTGCCTTACACCAGTAACAACAGCAAAATTCATGTTTTGATCTGACAGACATAGAACGCTCAAATAGTAGGTAGCAATGGGTTACAATTTACCTGTAGCAGATTGAGACTCTAGCCTGACTAAAAAATAGAAAATAAATAAATCACAAGATGATGATAAAAGCACGAGATAATGATAACAGTAAAAACTGAGAGCAACAGTAAGCAGGAATGAACTTGAGCGGTTTTGTGATTTCCTTTTCATTTGATTTTAGGTCCCTTTTAATTTTTTTTAAGTCTCGCTAGAATCTTTCTCTGCTGCTGGTCATCGCATGTGAATATGAAATTAAGCAGTGACAGTTACATCAATTTAATTTGCTTTTTAGAAAGACAGTTTTCGATTTCCAAGCCATTTGCAACGCGTCTGCAGGAACTACCAGTTTCGGAGTACGATTGATTGACGTAAGTAAAGCTGTTTCATAGCCTCAATAACAGCTTTTTGGAAGTATTTACATATTTTAACTTGCGGTGTGTGTTTGGTATTTAATATATGTTAAATGTTGTTTATCATGAGTTTGCGGTACTAACTTTGTGCTTTCATTACCTAGTCAGTATACTAATTTTGATCATTGTAATCAATCTGAATGTTGGTTAAAGCAATGCAACCGTCGTCTCTAAACAGTCAGTCATAATTATTATGTGAGATGCCTATGGATTGTGCTGACAAAGAACCTCTCATAAGGGTCACTTATTTCAGTTAGTAAACGAATTTAACTAAGTTTCATCAGTAGTGTCCTATTTTTATGTGCTTTTATAGACAAATCCATAAATTACTTTATGAACATGCTTTTGAATATATGATGTTCCTCTATATCCTTTGTGTTTTCTTTTCAGCCAATCTCACATTTCCTTGGTTACATAATCAACTTGGTGTGCGCATTTACAATGTAAGTCGAAATGTCAATAAAAGTTTCTTTTAATATAATATGAAATAAAAGATAATTAAATTTACAAAACCCAGCATTCTGGGGCAACCGCAAAGAAAGTGGTAAATTGTGAGTTGTTAGTGGCAAGCAAATTTCAGTCGGTAATCGGTGTATGATACTGTTAGAGATTTGTTAGCCTAACAGTGTTTTTGTGCGGTCGCTCCAGGTATTTATGTAAATGATTCGAACTCAAGCTACATTTTGAAGTATTATATTTATTTTTAAGCGCCTACAATCGATCATAGCTAGTGTTAGTGCCAGTAAGACCTTTACTACATATACAATGGTAATAAGATAATCAATCGTAGTAGAGGTTAGGCATGCTCATGTATTATATCACATTGTGTATAAAAAGAACATAAACTAAAAATGCACTTAAAATTCATTAACAGTTACCTTATTCAAACTCTTTATATGGTTTACTATTCAAACCCTAAGAAACTTTGATATCTTCAAGCTATAGACCCAGTGTGCGGGCCCGGGTGTGTGCTACTCCTATGGTTCGGAACATAGAGTAATTAGGTAGAGTGGTTACTCAGCATCTATTTCTGTTTCATTAAATGAACATGAGTCGATACCAGGTGGAGACGCAGTATCACCTGTGAGATATGCAGTTTTTACACGTTTTGAGAAATGTAAACGAATTTCACTGATAGTGATAGGAATACAGAGTAAGGAATAGCATTCCACAAATCCTCCATGTCGCGTCAATTTGGAGAGGCAATATAGTTCGTTAACTTAGCAATTCGATGGGTTACCATTACTAAAAGCTCAGCTATATAAGATTATTTTCGAAAGCGTGATCACATGGCAAACTGCCACTGAAAGAGCAAAACATCATAATCAATGAAGCTTACCATAATTAACTTTAAAAGATGTTAATGGATCGACATTGCTATTCAGATTCAAGAAATGACGTCTTGTGAATCATAAAATCATGCCGCTGAAAATTGAATTAAAAACATGAAATCTCAGCTAAAAAGCACAATGAGATCTCAACTTTCCCTTGACGACTTGCAGGGACGTGCATTATATTGCAGTTCATGAAATTTCCTAGATCATCAGCTTAATTTCCACTTAATTAAGATGCTTCTTATCGAATATTCATTCCTCTTGATATCCAACTTGTTTGAAACTACTTTTAAAGGGGCTTCATGTCGCTATTATAAAGATTTGCAAAATTTTGGCTTTTTAAAAACTGCTCAAATAACTTTTTGGACCACAGTAATGTAATCTCCGTAAAAAACTGAATCTTTTCATGTGAAAATTTTCACTGTATACAGACACTTTTTTTGAGTCGACACTCTACCTACTCTACATACATACTCTATGGTTCGGAAGCGATTGCTCAATCTGAGAATCTGAACTGACTAAGCGGACCATACAAGCCGCAGTCCGAATCCCCCATTTCTGATTGCCTGAAAATTTATTTGAAGGAAAATGAAGTTTTCATGCTTTTTACCAGCCGATTTTCAACTTGTTTTTTGCTATTAAGATGAGCTGTGGTTTTTAGAAGTGATGCCCATGCAGTTGGCTTAGACGGGACTACATTACTAGGAAAGCTGAGAGAGACCCGCCAATTAAAAGCGCACAAAGATGATGTACCATGTGTAATAACATGTGTCAAACTTTGATGGCAAAATTTGAGTTCAAAAAGTGTCCGGATTTTTTTTAACAGTGCTTGTATTGTTGCTTTTTTCAGACTAATGTAGTTGTCGATGCTGTACTACTTTGTCAATGCTGAAGAGAACATGCATATATATATATTCTTTAGGGGCTTCTTTGATATTGTTGATGTCCACTTGTTTTAATTAATTAATTGATATTGACTATTGAGTACATTTTGAGGTTTGCAATAACTAAAGCAATCATTAATTCATGCTCCTTTTATTCATTATATTTTCAACTTACTTGTTATGCACCGTATTTGGTTTACATTTTTTTGCAATCAAATTAAATTATGGCATTTAATTCATTGGTTTTGAAAATTTTCCGCTATTTTTGGGAAGTACTGTAGTCTTTTCATCCATGGTTGCGTCGCAAGTCAAGATGCACAACAAAATTAAGCTGACTCTGCGAGTAAATTCCGTCCAACTGAGGTTTTCAGAATTGCTACTTCAATTGATACGAGCATTCACCATCCCAACGCACGTGTACCCCGTTCTCCTTTCGAATGGATAAAGGCAATCTGATCTGTCAGTCATCATGCCCTATGTGCATTGTGTATCACTCTTGTGGATGATATGGACTAGTTTCTATGATCCGCTTAGTCGGTTCAGAGCAGAGAAAGTGAATAAGTTGAGAAGGTTCACGCTGCATGCTACTCATAGGGAAATTTACCGCTATTCGTCTTCTGTGGTTCAGAGTCTCAAATTGAAAATTCGTTTTCGGAAATATCAGGGATAATTTAAATATTAATTCATCTTTTTATCACAGCGTAAAACTTTATTGGATTGTTATTGTATTCTCATGCTATCTTTGATATGTATGTTAGTCCAGAATGAGCTGATTTCAGCTGCATGCATAAGAATTTTCGAAGATTGATTGATTGTGACGTTTTTTTGATTTCCTACTGCTAGTCACTACTGTCATCACGCTATTTACTCTTTTATTTCTTTTGTTCATCTGCTACTTCTTGTTTATGTGTTCTTGGTTTTCAGTTTTGAGTGACCTTGCGATTGAAATTTTGAAGACAGTATTGTTCATTACAGAAACCAGATAATTATAGAAAACTACAATTGTCAATTTCGGTATCTCATGCTTTTATTGGTCATGTTAATAGTCGATAATTAGCTATTTCTTTTCTGCTATCGATGTAGGACTATTATTTTGATTAGATATGATTCAAACTTTTAAACACTGGATGGTATTAAGAAAGAAATTCTGAAATTTAGCATTTTCTTCGTATTACTTGTTTACCTAGTGCACGGTTTTCATGTACAAGTTATTATGCTCAACTTTTTATTTCACAATCTAGATTGGCAAAGAGGACGACACTGAGATAGTCAGAAATTGAAAACTTGCCTGCAGACTTCATGAGTGGAAAACTAAAAAATCAAGTCTGGTGTATTCGATATGTTCTGATTACCTGAACTAGTCTTATACACTGTATTTTCCTTTATAGCCCATACTGATAAACACAAACAACTCCCTAAAAACATGGATCAGAGGATATCCGATCCATGCAGCAAGAGTTGAATTTAAATAAAAGACGTGAAGAATGTCAAGTAGAAAAAAAACACCTTTTGCAGATCTTGTCATTGTCATTACAAAGTCGCAATGCATCGATATGTACACGTATGCATCTTATGCATCTACTCGTATGTCGATTAAATTTCATGCACTTTTCTCCAACAGTAGGCTTACTGTCAATATTCTTCAATCCATCTTCAAAAGTTTGTTTTACATTAAAGCGATCGCTATATATGTATATAATCTTAAGGAACACAAATAGTAAAGTGAATTCTGAAGGAATATCATCATCTACTCGAAGCTATTTTCCATGGATATTCCCTATAAATGGATACATGTCATGGGTATTTTCTGAAAATATCAAATAATTATTACCAATGGCCGAAGTCATAACGTTCGAAAATCCTGGACGATCCGAATTATACAGTCAGGAAAGTGCATGAAATTAACAAACTTATATCAATTAATGAAAAACCTGCATGAAGAGAAGTAATTTCGGATCCCAAAAATCCGTGAATACCCGAAACACTTCGAGTCATTCGTTTTACCAGAAGGAGGTATGGTATGAAGAAAACATAGATATTGTAGGTTTAATTTCTCTCATTTAACATATGCATGTGCAAAGCATTCAATTTCTATTTTGCATTTAATGCGAAATGATTATGAATTTTCTTTCGTTGTCATCTTGTGCATATTTTCTTTCTATTGCAGTTTTGTTCTTCAAATGTGTTTAACTTTGTTGTGGACCTTAGTTTCTTATGCGGAAGGTAAGAACTTGTTTATTAAATGAAGCTATACAGGGTTGCCGTGGGGATGGAATTTCTATCCCCATCCCCACCCCATCCACATAGAATTCCTGTGCGGATCCCCATGGGGATCCCCATATCCCCACAGGAGTTGTCGTCCTATTCCCATGTATATATGTACAAAACATATAGATAGACCTACGCTATACGATTGCGATACGTGTTGAAAATGAAATGCATGTAGGCATGTTAGTTACAGGATTACTTGGGTATGTATTCATACTTGCTAGTGGAAAAAGGAAGGAAGCCTTAATGCATGCTTACATGGCCGTATGAAACGTTATCGAAAGGTCTTCCATGTCTTCGCTGTGATTGCATATCGGTGATTCTATAGTGATTATTAGGCTAATTAAGCTATGTTTAGTCCCAACCTTGATCGCATACACAAGAGTCCTAAACGACAAGCCTTGACTTTCCTATGGAGAATAAACTATACATCGAATAGTCTTGGTATTCCTGAGAAGTAACTATTTTATTATGAATTGTAGAAGGCTGGTTCACGAATTTTCAAATGTCACATGAGTGGCTGGTTCAATCAATGCACAATTGAATATGAGCAGTCGACACTATTTCTGGACGTTGACGACAGAATGTACATCTACTCAAATTATTGAAATAATTTTACGATCTGCTTAGAATTCCCCAGGTGGGGGGATCCCCATGGGGAAAGCACCTATCCCCATACCCACCCCATCCTCACCTCATCCCCATCCCCACGGCAGCTAATAGAAGGTCTTTGACGTATCACTTTTAAATCTTGTATAACAATCAGGGCTGCTGTTGTAATGCAATTTATAAAAAAGAAAATGCATTTCTGCATTTGAGCATTTTATTGTTGAGTACATAATGTCATCTGAATAATATCTTACTTTAAAACAATATCTATTTGATATTGGCCAATTATATTTCAAAGGAAGCTCATGTTTGATTAATTGCAATTAAAAATAAAATCAAAATTGACTTCAAATGTTCTCATTTCAGTAAACCCTACCTACAATGTTACGAGCACTCCTGCATGGAATAGCTGTGGTTTTACAGAAACAATTTATTCTTGGAATACTTCAGCAACTTCAACGACTTTTCAAATAAATTGTGCAGCATGCAATTCAAATTGTACAAAGAAGTAAGAGTTTGGCCACTTATATGGTAACTGTATTTAACTGCAACTGTGTTTGTATTCTCTTTTGTAGAAATATAAAGAAATATATTCCATAGTATCACGTCAAAATACTAATGCTTATGAAGCCACACGCAATAAGCCGCTCTTATTCATTCTACTATCATTTTGCATTCATTTGAAAATTCCAGTGTCTTATTATTTCTGATGCTATCAGCGTTCATCTTCATGTATAATATTTCAAATTATTATACAGCTTGAAATTTGCACTCTTCTATTTCAGAGAGTGGACAGCGAAGCAGATCGGTAATACTAATCTTGTTTTACTTCACGTATTTACGTCAGAATCGAATTGCCAGTGTTCATGTGGAAGTGGCACGAAGACATCCGAGAAACTTGCAGATATCCTTTTATTTGCTCTTCAGATATTTTCCTTTGGCGTTGCTCATGTGAGCAAGATTGCATTTATAATTGTATAAAAATAAGTTGTATGATTTATCCAATAATCATTAATTCATTTTATGTCTTTTTAGGTCGTCGAAGGAGGAATTAAAAATATACATCAATACTTGTGTAAATGTAGATGTAATGTCAACCATCTTATTTAACTTTTTACTTGTTTCCATCTACCGACCTAATGAAAAATGAATATTAAACTCGAGATAAAACTCGAGCATCCAAATGTGGAGAGAAATTCAATTTCTATTTTCTGTACTTTATTCTATGATTTCAGGTATTTACTAAATTTCTAAATCAAGATCTCGTATAATGTCAACGTACGTCGCATTTTCAAAAACTCAGTAGGATGCAGCATTACAATGCATTCGTAGTCGGAAGGGCATGTTCGAAGATTTTTTATTAATGAAGGATGGCGGAAAGTAAGCTATTTGAAGTAGGTTGGCATGCATCTGTGAGAGTGCAAAATTGGCAGTTTTCAAAGGTAGGTTTTAACATTGAAAATATCAGTGGAAATTTATTGAAAAAAGAGTTTTGCCCATATTCAAGAGTTTGCACATTATCAGAGTTGTCAATGTGCCAGCTTGTGTTGATTTTACAAATAGAGACAAAGGTCAAGTTGGCGATGGACCTTTGGATGATCAGTTTTTATGGATCAGTATCATTTAACTTGTTATCATTACTGTTGTTCTTAAAACTTTTTCTACTTGTACGTTCTAGATTTTTATTCTTAGTAACCAGTTTTCAAATGTCATTTATCTGAATATTGCTTGCATTTCAGTTCCTCATTAAAGTGACTGTACAGCCTAATGAGCCTACTTGATTGTACTTACCTTCGATGCGTGGTACCCATCAGTCATTATTTACATAATATGTTGTATTCTGAAAGTCTATAATACTCTTATATTATTTATTTATTGACAAAGATAGCTTGCAATACAACATAGCCTATTTTTTAATAGAAATGAAACGAAAGACGGTATTTGACGATGCACATAGGTAATAGGTCATCTGTTTCTGAATTATCACGTAATCTTTAAAGCTAACGCTCTCACGCTATTGCATCATCCCCTTTTATCTAGATAAACGATTTACAGAAGACAAACTCAAACCCACATGAATTATTTTCTTATTTGATGGGATGGCCTTGGTGATGGGGAGTGAACCCAGAAGTAAATTCGTTCTAAAAATGTTTTTGAAGAAATCATCAGGGAAATTGACAAGCTTTTGAGAAAAGCATTGTGCTGTAAACCTTCTGTTCTCTCTATTGTCATTCGGGGCATATAATGCCATGGGATGCATTCTTTGAGCAGGCTTCGTTAATCTAAGAGAACAACGAACAATCATCATCAAATAATCAAAGGCCATATTATATTCGTCTTCCTTTCATTAATTGCAAGCATAAGAGGAAAGTTCATGAACTCTTGAGGCGAACACATTTAGCAGACCATGTTCGACCCACTTTCTCTAATCCACCACTTTGAAGAATTTTAGACAAGAGACCTTCGGCTTGTCCTTACGTGAATTGTGTCGCTTGTAGCTGTGCTTTGAAACGAGATCAATGTAACACGAAGAATTGTGTATATATGATAAAATGCACATATAACAACTGTCCAAAGATGTATATAGGAGAAACTGCCCGAACTGTCAGATCAAGAATAAACGAACATCTTAAATGCACTGAATCAGAAGTCTTTAAACATCTAACTTAACACGAGACTATATTATCTAATTCAATGGCAAATTTTACATAGAGGAATCGTCAACACAGCAACAAGAAGAATGGTAGAAGAAAAAGAAATTAAGAACAGACCTCAATAACAGCTAATGAACGTGCAAAAGAAGACATACATGTAATTTTCTCAATTAATTTTTTTCTTTCAAAATATTTATATGTACAACTGCACCTAGCATAGAAGGTAGGCTTGCGGCAGGGAACCCTAGCTAGAATTGTTTCGCTATCTAGGGCTCCCTGCCTCTGAGAGATTTCCCATTTGGCGCATGCATTTATGCTACTCGTATAGCAAAACTATGTCTTTTTTCATGCAATGATATCTTCAGCTACTATAATTTTTTAAAAAAATGTTTTCGTAAACATCCGTTGAAATGAATTGTCTTCTTTCCAATTTTGCTTCACCAGAAGAAGGTTTACACCGAAAATTTGGGAAAAAATTTATAATAACGGTCTCAGAAAAATCGCCATTTTTTTAATATACCCTTATCATGTTGATTGTATTGCAAGTTAAATAGTGACTTAAATGAAACCCTCACATTTTCTTTTCTAACTACGAATACATCCATAATTTCCTTAACCGCGTTTCATATCTACTGAATCGAAGCCTTTTGATTTCGATGAAGAGGAAGCCTCCAGTATGGCAACACAATGATGCGGTAGTGGCGGTGAGTCGTCTCAGATAACTTGATTAAGAGTAAAATTAGCTGTATTTTGTATGAATATGCATTTAAGTAACGTATGCTCTCATCTGATTTTAGGATGCTGTATTAAAACAATTGGTCAATCAGTAGCACAAACACAGCATTTACAGATAAATAAATAAATAAATAAATATATATATATATATATATTACATATATTTATATAAATATTTTTTATGTAAATGCATTAAACCTGCAATTCATGCCATTAGATAATTGATTGGGATATCAAGCTATCATTATTGAATATACTGACCATTTTATTATACAGATGCATACGGACAAGTGTAGAAAATGAGGAGGATGTAGGTTTCCCTAGGAAGCCTCTGTTAAACAAAAGGAACACGAATCGATCGTCGGAGACAATGATGACAATGGAATTAAGCAACACTGATTAAATCTGAGTAGATATTTATATTCAAATGTTTTTGAACACTTGAAAATAGAAAGAAAACTTAAGTGATTATTTTGGTTATAATGTGGTTCTCAAAGTTTCGAATCCCCATGAGTGAAGAAAGCTGCCACATCTTTAGAAGAACTTTTAAGTGTGCGACTCTCAACTACGCTGGATTTGCGATGGGCTTTGACCTCGTAGTTTTGCTAGGTTCTGTATACTGTCAATATAAGAATTATAGCTATCTGTCGTGGGCATAAATAGGAAGATATCCGAGGGCGCGCAGCGCACGAGGACATCTTCTAATTTGTGACCGACGATATATTATAACTAACATTTATCCACTACATATCCTCGCAGACTCCCATTTTGGATCGAATCGGTCTGAATCTTTCATAACTGCGGTCAATCTACAAGTATTTTTTAATAAAATGAGCACAAATTCATACTTATGCATTACCTGCATCTGCTGTTCTGCTCGCATTGAAATTACAGCTGTTCATTTTGCCTCGACAGGAAACTGGTGCTGTATGCGGCAGTTCTAATAACTTACTTTCTTCAAAGAGCCTACTCGCAAGCGGACTGTTGACATTCATTTTCTTAATGCAGCACTATGGATGACCTCATTCGGAAACGCCACTTGCATTTAAGTAGGTGAACTCCATTGATTCGAAATTTAATACATGGTGATTACTTGGAATGGAGAAAAGAAAATACAGTTCAAATGCAAAAAGCAATTTGACCAAATGTCTTCCAACTATCTCAAGACTGACAGCTGATTATTTTATACATCACTCTGAGAAACTTATGTATTTATATATACAACTGTGAATCTTTTAATTATTATTATGAAAAGCATTTCATCAGTATTTGTCACATTAAATAGTATTGATTATCAATTTGATTTTGTTGACTCGTATATTCTCAATTGCTTGCATGTTGTTTTCTTCGGAAATTGATGGTTTTCCTACTAATGAGAACAACCAGGTTTTCCAATGAACAGAATGTGAATGAGGGGGTGTCGCAACCAAAGCGTCCGACTTCAAACTTCAATTCCATACAATAATGTGAGTCATAAACCCACCGTTATCCCTACATTTATCCTGTTCTTAACTCTCGCTCCACTGAGGTGCTTTGACAAGCGCACCCGACTGGGACTAATTTCAGAAACTAGAGGTCCAAATTCAAAACAAAATACACTAGATGGAACTCTCAGCACAGCGAGTCAGAATATTATCATTGTGTTGATATTCAAGGTCATTGTGGAGGGCAAATGCAAGTTCAAAAAGATGATTTTTAAATTGCACAAGAATGATTAAATTTCACAATTTTAAATTTTGAATTCAAAAGGTCGAAGTCTAAATAGAATCTACAAGGGAACTATCATTTTCTGTTCATGTTGACACGAGAACACTTTCATTTGCAAATTCGAATGGTTTTAATATTAATAAGGACACCTGAAAACATTCAAAGAGAAAATAGTGCAAAATTCGACCAACCTGTCGTGCATTCAAATTTCTGAAATCTCATTGGAACGAAAGCATTAAGTCGATGTTATTCAAAATAGATAGAAAGCTGTGGAATACGTAGAAAAGAAGCTGTATTAAATTTGGAGTTCGCATCCATTTCCTTCGGTCAGGAGATATATAAAATTTTCGGTTGGGGGGAGGGGAGGGGTCGATGAGCGCCCACCCTCCAATGGGTAGAAGCGATGTATATTAGATAGAGTAGTAACTCAGCATTTATCAAATCCCCAATGTGTGTACAGCTTCAATTTCATTAAATGAACATGAGCCGAGACACAATGCCGCCTGAGATATGTAAATTTCTACACTTTTGGAGAAGTTAACACGAATCTGACTCATTATAGCAATACAGAATATGGAATAGCATTCCACAAATCCTTCATGTCATGTCAATTTGGAGAGGCAATATAATTCGCTAACTTAGCAATTCGATGGGTTACCATTACTACGAGGGATATCCAGAAAGTAAGGTCCGATACTAAAAATTACTTAACCTTCGCTCGCTACATCGATTTTTCCTTTCATTCCTGCTAAATTCGTTCTCATGCAATGTGGACACATAAAATGAAAGCACTGTGATATCAAATTGTTCCATTTCTATGGTCCGAACCGAGCCGAGAAAAGTCAGACAGCTGCTAACCGCCATTTGTTATTCATTCATTGTCAGATCATGTCGGAGACGATTGAAAAAAAGAGCTTCTGTGAAATACGGGCAGTAATTCAATTTCTCAATGCGAAGGGCAATTCCGCTGCTGAAATTCATCGTAAAATGTGTAGTGTCTATGTGGAGAAATGGCTATGAGTGACTCGATGGTGTGACGATGGGTACGATTCTTCAACGATGCACGTGATGATGATCGAAGTGGACGACCGTCGTTGGTGACCGAAGATCTTGTATGCACGATTGAATCGAAGATCAAGGAAAACCGACGTTTCACGATAACATCCCTTTCTGACCAATTTCCAGAAATATCGCGATCAGGAAATTGTGTCTGGAAGACTTGATTACCGGAAGTTGTGTGCTCGTTGGGTCTACAGCGTGATCACATGGCAAACTGCCACTGAAAGAGCAAAACATCATAATCAATGAAGCTTACCATAATTAACTTTAAAAGATGTTAATGGATCCACATTGCTACTCGGATTCAAGAAATGACGTCTTGTGAATCATAAAATCATGCCGCTGAAAATTGAATTAAAAACATGAAATCTCAGCTAAAAAGCACAATGAGATCTCAACTTTCCCTTGACGACTTGCAGGGACGTGCATTATATTGCAGTTCATGAAATTTCCTAGATCATCAGCTTAATTTCCACTTAATTAAGATGCTTCTTATCGAATATTCATTCCTCTTGATATCCAACTTGTTTGAAACTACTTTTAAAGGGGCTTCATGTCGCTATTATAAAGATTTGCAAAATTTTGGCTTTTTAAAAACTGCTCAAATAACTTTTTGGACCACAGTAATGTAATCTCCGTAAAAAACTGAATCTTTTCATGTGAAAATTTTCGCTGTATACAGACACTTTTTTTGAGTCGACACTCTACATATATATACTTACTCTATGGTAGAATGTTAATGTTTCTTAAAAACTGTCTGAAAATAGAATTATCTTCGTTTAGTGCATCGTCACTGTTCGCATTATATTGCTGTTTCATATCAATTCCATAGCTCTTGATGTTTGTTGTTTACAATTGTGAATTGACCGAAATTGTGGCTGAGTCCCGACTGTTCATCAAAGGCCTAGTAAAAACTCAAATCTTATGATCATCCCAAGTTGAATGAAAAATTTTATCATGGCTTCACCTGAAATTCTAAGAAGTTGCAATGAATCCCGCCGAATAGTTTGAACATAAATGCTATGGGTCAAATAGAAACAGTTAGTGGCAATCATGGCTGAAAACGTAACATGTACTTGTTGCGCCCGTTTCAATGATCTCTATTCTAACGAAAAATAGGTAAGTAGCGAATGATTAACAATGTATTTTCAAATCATGCTAAACACAATTCTAAGAAAAATAAGTTCACGATGCGAACGGCGATTAATCAGCAGGGTTGCCGTGGGGATTGATATTTGAGTCCCTAAGCCACCCCATCCCCACAGAAAAACCTGTGGGTATCCCCACAGAATCCCCACACGCCACAGGATAAACCCCAGATTAATATGTTGCTCCTGTTCGTATAGAATGATTGATGTCCAATATCTCCATCTCAGTGGAACTTCTGCACAGCATTCAACGATCGGAAGGCCGTATTTGACTCCAGAAAAGCGGAATGGGAGTCCTTGAAGAAAGTCACCGAATGCGTGTTGCAACTTTTATGACTTTTCTTTGCTCACTAAAATTGTAGTAGTAGCCTATTTTCTATCATTATTGAGCCTTGATTCTCACTTGCCACCTAGAAATTATTGTACCGAAAATTTAACTGAATGCTCGTTCAAGTAAGGAATAGAGCCCGCAATTCACACGCATTTGATTTACAAATTTACATTTGCCTGAATCATTTGGTTGCATTAGCAGATAGGTGTTCTTTATCCATCTCTACTGATTCGTAAGTTTTTGTCGTCTGCTGCCAGCTTACACGTACAGTCTACATAGGTTCTTCTCATTCCGCTCTTAATTCTTTAATGATTCATGAGACATGACACCCTTTTTCCATAAAACTACCATAAAGTAGTTTGACGTAAACGTAATTCTACTTCGAAATGTTTCTTTTTAATAGTATGACGACCTTGTCTTTATTTCTTTGCTTTTATAACAGATCGATTATTGATTAGTTTGTGTTTTTCAAACTTCCTCATTTACTCACTTTGGAGTTTTGGTTCACTTAGCCTAGTTATTGACCATGTCGATCCTATTTCATTTTGCTACAGGATTATTTTAAGGGTACAATTTTTGTATTGCTGTTCCCTTAAAGGAAACACATTTGCATAAAAATTCAACAACTACATGTAGCCTAAAGGAAACATGGCCTTATTAAAATGTTGAGATGAGATATTAATACGAGTATGTACCTAGTTCTGCACAAAACTCGAGCATTGCAGTACGCTATTTATATATTTCGCTATATTGAAATATCGATGTTTTTTATATTCGCCTTTTACCGTTTGCTGTTTTGAGATTCGCTGTAAGCAACCAAGTCTTAATCAAGTAAAATCGAACCTGGGCTTACATTACATCATGTATACATGTCATGCGAAGCATTCTCAGGAAACATACACACATTCATTTCAAAAGTACTATGCTTAAACTCCTCGCTGTAGACAATCGTGATTAAGTACAGTAACAAACATGTTTCAGTAGGCAAGCTACCATCATCAGTGACAACGGTCAATAAACAAGGATGCAATATATACAGTGCGAATGAGACAAGAAAAATCAATATCGGAAAAGCGGCTGTGATTGGCTGCGGTGAAACTTAGCATTGCAATCAATGCTACGTCGGTGAAACCCGTCGCCATATTTTCACTAGGATAAACGAACACGCGAAAGGTCGACCAGCATCCGAAATATCTCTTCATGTTCACATCTCAAATAAAGATAATTTCAAAATTCTCATTCGCACTCCATACACGAAAATTGCTGAATCATTGTACATAAAGTCATTCCTTCATTCACAGTACCTAATGAATAACCGCAGCCAATCACAGCCGCTTTTCCTATATTGATTTTTCTTGTCTCATTATCACTGTATATATTGCATCCTTGTTTATTGACCGTTGTCACTGATGATGGTAGCTTGCCTACTGAAACATGTTTGCTGCTAATAAACCTAACAAAAGCTTACGGCTTCTCACTGTCAATAAGTACAGTAAGTTTCACAAGAGCAAGCATGAATATTTATCAATATATCTATTGAAATTTTAACTGTTAGTTTAAGTCCCGAAGGACCTTATTAATGTCCACACAATGTTTTCAATTAGCTGCTTTTCGTGAAGACTCGATTTTTACTGAAAATAATTTCAATTACATGTACATATACTCACTGACATAAATAATGAAACCAACTATCATTGACTTGAATGGAAGTTTGTTTCATTTTTTTCTATGGTTTGAGATGATATCTCGCTTTCTATGTATCACCATTGAACTCCATATGATAAGGGAAATTATATAGGACCATCAAATTTCAAAATTTGATATTGATCACAGTAACAGCTAGAAGTTGAACAGAATCACCACCTACTGCTGACCAGATTTGACTTATAAAATGGCACACGATAACTTTACCAGAGGAATGGCAATTGGGATGATGCGTTGTGGGCAAAATTCTACAACTGTTGCGAAAGAATTGAAAATTTCAAGGGTCGTTGTATGGAGGTGGTGGTGTCGTTGGAAAGCAGAAGGAAATGTGGAAAAGAAGAACGGATCAGGAAGACCAAGGGTATCATCCAAGCGGACAGATGCACGCTTAGTTTTAGCTGCTAAAAGAAGCAGATTTGTGTCCGTCCCGAAGCTAATTGTGTACTTGAAGGTTGCTGGGAACGTTGCCTGTAGCGTTCGAACTGCATATCGAAGATTGCGAGAAGCTGGTATACAGTCTCGACGACCCGCTGTGAGAATTCCGCTGAGCCTGGAACATCGAAGGAGACGAGTGACGTGGTGTCAAGATCATCAGTCGTGGAGTGACAGGCAGTGGGACCGTGTGCTCTGGACTGATGAATCGAGGTTTACTCTCGATTTCAACGATGGTCGGATCCGTGTTCATCGCTTGCCAAGTGAACGATTTGCTCCATGTTGCGTCATAGAACACGACCGGTACGGCGGCGGTAGTGTCATGATTTGGGCCGGTATCTGGCACAATGGAAAAACACCAGCAATCGTAGTGAAAGGAACATTGACAGGACAGCGATATGCCGACGAGATCGTGACACCGGTCGTGGTTCCAGCAGTGACATCGAATCAATTGATTTTTCAGGATGACAACGCCAGGCCCCATCGCGCTTCAGTGGTCTCTAACAGGATAGCAAGCAGTGGAATCCCAACCTTGGAATGGCCCTCACGTTCTCTCGACCTCTCCCCCATCGAGCACTGCTGGGATGAACTTGGTCGCAGAGTGAGGGAGAGGTACAACCACCCACCAGTGTCTTTGAAGATGTTGGCCGACAGACTGATCGAACAGTGGAACCTCTTAGACCTGGCATTCATCCAGCGACTGTGCTCATCCATGCCCTCACGCATCGATGCCTGTTTGGATGCTCGCGGTGGTCACACCCGTTTCTAACTTAAGTTGTTAAATTCATGAGTATCAAATTAAATGTTTTTGAGTAAAGCATTCGAGTTCTCCTTTTACAAACAACAAACAAACGTACAGTACAACCAAGTTTAAGTCATAAGTATTCACATCAGGACTTGTTTCATTCTTTTTGTCACTGAGTATATTTGGCTGTTTTGATAGTGTAGAACATGCAGCTTTGGCAGTCAAGAGATTTGTATTTACCATTTGACTTTCAAATGCACAGGTGCATGCACAGCAGTCTATGTTCAACAACTAACTATGTACAATGCATATTAAATGACATAGCAATACTCGAGTACCAATAATATCGGTCACTACAATAGTATATACCAGTTTCACGTGTTCCATTTGTGAGAATATACTCTTGGGCTGTCCTGTAAGTTGGTATTTGGGGTTCCTAATATGAGAAATTTTTTATTCGTTAGGTTGCTTATAGTAGTGCTAATTTCAAATAATAGGAAGTCCATCAACATACATTGACAGAGTTGAACATAAATAAAAGAATATTCATATGTTGCTACACTGCCAGTACTTCAAAATGGTCAATCTGTCACAAAAAAGTCACCTGTCAAAAATTCTCATGACTTCCCCATAGTGTTAAGTTGGTCCTGGAGGATTCCCAATATCACTGAACATCTGTTTTCATTCCTTGTTCTTAATATCTAATCTAATAAGTGCCTTAAGAATTGAAAACATATTGAGATTAATAGACTAATTTGACGAATGTATAAATTGGGTTTGACTGGTAGCCAGGGATCGCAATTTTCCGGTTTTCTAATGAAATTACTCGAATGCAAATATTTCACATTTACGCTTTCAAGCTTTGCTTTTGCCGATTTTCCGGTCTTTTGGTGAGGTCTAATAGCTGAGTTGATCCAGGAGTCTCTAATAAAAACTTAACTTTATTTGAAATGACAGTGAAAGTTCAGAATGTTGCATTTTACCTCAATGTATACAAAGAAGGGCAACTTTTGGTTGTCTGCTTATGACATTATTGAATTCTGAATGAACAAAAAAAATGAAATTAAATGCAAATATCTGCTAGCAATTATAGAAATGTGAAAAGAAAGGTATTGACAGTGCATTCTTCAACCACTTTTTTTCATATAAGATCTTCCTCGCCGAACAGAACGCTACTACACAAAGATCGTGTTGATAAAATTGCAGTTCCATTCGTCAGAATTATTGCGGTACTTAAAATTATTTTATATTAGTATTTGATGAAGTAGTAAGAATTACTTGCCGCAATATTAAAAGTAAGAATATTATTCTGAGGATCTGAAGTAGAATAGTGATCGAGATGCATTTTAGGGTGAATGGCTCAGCTGTTTCTATGAAATATGCATATCTAGTGAGATAACTTTTCAGACATACCAAGTACACGTACATTTACTGTCTATTATTTTCTATTATACCAGGGGACTATTTCAATTCAAGGTCCCTAACTTTACTACCTTACGGTTAGGTACCTAATGCCATGCTCCCTTAAGGTGGATAAGCACATACAGATAGTTTCATAAAAAATGGATCACCCTTAAACATCGCCTTAACTTCAACTTTGTCTAACTCCGCCAAACTTGAACGAATTTCTCTGAAATTTGGAAGATATGTCAGTTGTGCTTGCTAATATCATTGTTGGAAATTTCAAGCATGAATATTGAGTTGTTTTCCTGTTATAGATAAAAAAGTAGTAGATAATTTGATCTTCATTTAGCAATGTTACAAAAAATCATACCTCATTCTTATAAAATTACTTTTGTTTCCTTTGTTATGTAATATGTTGTTCTACAAGCCAAAAGCTATCAAGCAAAACAAAAATAAAGAAAATCGGTCAATCAGAGCCAGTATAGCACCATTATTCATCAACAATAATGTAACTGCTACATGTGATTAACTGGACTTCATGTTCCATAGCTTCCTGACTTCGTTGCGGTGGTGTTGGCAGCACTCCTGATTGATTCAGCTAGAAATCTATCTCTTACCGGTTGAAAACAATACAAAGCACAAATGGACAATAACGAGATCGCATTCACAAAAGGCAAAGTGTCAGCCTTCTTAGAACTAGGGTTTTCTTTGCGAGCTACAGGCAAGCGACTAACTGTCCCTTACACAAATGTGCATCGATGGCATAATGATGATTTTCGACTCTGTCGTAAAGAGGGCTCTGGCCGTCCACGCAAAACATCCAAACGTAGAGACCGCCTAATTTTGAGATTTGTTAAAGTTGATCCAAGTCTCTCGTTAACTGAGATGGCTGCACTAGACTCGTCTATTTCTAAGTCCACTATTCGTAGAAGACTTATTGAGTCGAATTTCAAGAGCTGTAAGAGGCCCTCTCAGATCGAATTATCAGATCAGCATACAAAAAGACGTCTCAGATGGGCAATGAGTCATTGTCACTGGCGAAATCAATGGGATCGGGTTGTCTGGTCTGATGAGGCATCAGTCCGTCTGAAGGATAGTGATGGTCGATTGAGATTATGGATAAAATCTGATCAGGAAATTCCGAGACATTTACATCGTCCCCGGGTACAAGGTGGTGCGACTCTACTGATTTGGGCTGGCATTTGGACCAATGGCCGCTCTGAACTTCACATACAGCAAGGAACCATGAATTCTGAACGCTATGTGAATGTTTTACGAATGAACATTGGCCAAATGACCGATCAACTTGGTCATCCATCAACTTGGTTATTTATGGATGATAATGCTACGTGTCACAGGAGTAGTAGAGTCAACTTATGCAAGTCTCAATTAGGGCTTAGGACATTATCTTGGCCAGCTCGTTCTCCTGATCTGAATCCCATAGAAAATGTATGGAGTATTCTAAAACGTAACGTTCGTCGTTCACTGCTACCTACAGATGGCGTATCACAACTTACGTCACTCTTAAAAAGAGAGTGGAGAAAGGTAGATCAGTCAAAAATCAACGATATCATCGAATCAATGCCTAGACGAATTGGTAATGTCATTGACAATAAGGGTAGGGCCACAAAATATTAGCTTCTTAAGAACCGTTACTGTATCATAGCTTATCAGATTATATAAGGACATTTAACTATATTAGGGACATGAAATAACATGAAAAATGCTTTCTGTATCATACTTATGTTTTATTTAGTCAAATTATAGGATGATCCACTTTTTATGAAACGGACTGTAGAAATCCGATGCTCTGTAATAATAAATGACTAGAACGGCCATGGACAATGAAAACAGTAGAACGTCGTGGACGGACATGCGCTATCATGACAACGGTACCTATACGATGGCGGCTTCTAGTGGTTGACAAGGGGAAGGCACCGGTAGCTTATCTGTGAACTTCGTAAATATTCACGGCCATTATCATTTCTCTTTACATGTGAAAGCGTTCTGACAAAATAACTTGCAATAAATCGCCATGCGGCAGGAATTTATAACTGTTGCATGTTTCAGTGATTTGACTCTTTCAAAGATCTAGCAATTGGCACCCACACAGAATTAGACAGGTCGTCTTTTCTTCCGTTTGACTAGAAGGGAAGCATTGGAACATGGAACGTTATTGAAATGGCACAATCTCCTGACTAAATGCCATAGCAATCGAACAATGAGCAGCCAGTTCAACATTAAACACGCCAAATTGTGCGAAGTTTCAGTGACTGTTATCAACCGGATCACACAGCAAAGAGACACAGTCGATGTCAAGACAGAGAAGCTTGTGAACGTTTTTTCATGCGCCTGCTAACTTTTTTTAAAATGATCGGAAGGCCCAACATTATCCAGAAGACATTTGCGCAATGATCTGAGTTCTTCGAATCTGAAGGAGTCGTGGCGATCGGAGCATTTTGAAGGAATTCAGAGCAATCCGCAAGCGACGCACGACTATTTTTCCCATCTCTGCAAGGTATTAAAAATTTCTTTTTGTCCACTTATTAAGTTCCTGCATGTGCCATCTGTTTGAATCAGTTTGCACTTCTAGCAAAGTGATACGATTAAACAATCTAATTCTGTGGGCACCCAGCCGAGCGGCTGAAATTTCCATCAGCTAACAGCTGTTGTCTATTCTTGTCAGCAAACAAAGCGAAAAGTCGGATTTCTATGGATAAACGTATTTCAACTTCAAAGCAGCACCTTTGAAGCATCTATTCAAATAACAAGCAATTCATTGTCTCTGACTGTCACGTGGAGTGGATATCTTACCTAACACATCATGAAAAGAGCGAAAAATCTTAAAGCCTCTTTCAATCTTATGTTAGGTGGCAAAACTTAAGATAAAGAGTAAGGTAGCTCTAGACCTACTTAATCAGCTACGTACCTAACCTCTATATGGTCTTTATATGGTACAAGGTAGGCTTCTTTGTGATATAGGAAAACAATGCGGCAATTAAGAATATGCAGACCGTTTCAAAAATAATTGCACAAAGAAAATGCATTCTCGAATGAAGTTTTCTATAGTTGAAGTTGTGGTTCAATTTTGACAAACCTTATACCATATAAAACGCATGTTTCACAGATAATTTCGGCAAATATTTCAGTTTCTCAAGTGGTTAGTTGTGGTCAGTCGAGACCACACATGAAAGCAATGTATGACGCAATTTACATGTACTACATCAACTAGAAGTAAAAAGAAAGTGTCCTATATTTCGTTTCATGGCCTTTTGTATGCGGGATTTCATAAACATCGATAATTTAACTATCTTAAAACGTTTCTTTAGCTACAGTTTATTCTCTCTTATAAATGTGGCCAATGGACTGCCTGTCATCGAGAACTTTATGCCACTCATCTTGAGAGCCAACGACGATCTGTCGATCTTTATCACCAAATTTGAGATTAACATCCGTTTTTGTTTATTTACATGAATCTTATTGTTTCCAATACACATCCTGCAGTAAATGGAACGTCATTCGTCTCCAGATTCATTCATGAATTTGAGGCTTATTTTTGATGGTGTATATTCATTAAGTTAGGTAAGATATCTATTTGACCTCGTGACAGACAGAGGCATTGAATTGTTTGATATTTAGTTAAATGCCTTAAGGGAGCTCGCTAGGTACCTTAAGTTAATGCTCCCTTAAGATTGAAATACGCTTATCCACCTTAAGGGACCTTGACGTTAGGTACCTAACCTTTAGGTAGCAAGGTTGCGAACTTTCATTGAAATAGCCCCTTTTAGAGGATTTCATTTACTGCAAAATGAGTGTCGGAAACGAAAATCTACGAATATCACGAGCACAAATATAAGCGAATGACGTATATAAGTTTCTCTTGATGCTGAGTCACCACCTCAGATGCTTTAGGGGACTTAGCGTCATCTTAATGAACCTAGCCTTAACTTTGAAATGCACTAACGTCATTTCCAAGAATCCTAAGGTTAGGTACCTCAAATTGAAATAGGCCCCAAGTAAGAGAAAATTATTAACCAAGTTAAAGTATCTTAATCAGTCTTGATTACAATTTGACATCTTGACATTTCTATTGATAATAGTCTCACTGAAGGCTCTACAATGTTGTGAAGAATGAGTTACATTTATCATCAGTCAGCAAAGATAAACTGAACATTTGATCCAACTTGTCTTGTAATTTCGCTACTATCATTTTTACAATTAACTAGGAATTCTCGGGGTTGCTCTAATCGAGTCATATTTAACGAATATAAGACTCAGTCAATTCTGTTTTCGCTCGTCCAGGACAGTTCTAGCACTGCTATGACTGACCGTTCCCTTCCAGTGGAGAGCAGGGAATTGCTTTCGTGTGCTTGATTTGCTGCGGTGACTCTATGACACGTACCTTGGGCTGGTCAGCTAACATCTGCCATTTTTCCCGACGAGTTTCCTAACTTCATGGAACATTGCTTCGAACCCATTCCTACTTCACACTTTAGCAGTTTTCTTTCTTAAATGGCCTTAAAGCTTTGCCTTTAAGATTCGTCCAGTGATGGAGCTCTGTTCACACTCTTGTTCATCCTACATTCCTGCCTCCTGACCTCCATCCTATACTTGATCTAATTCAACGCAAGGCAAGGTTCTTCGTATAGATCAGTGATTCTCAAGGTGGGCGATGAAACGATTGTGGGGGGGGGGCGAAAATACTTTGAGGGGCGAGAAAGGGGGACGATTTTCAGTTGGTGGGCGATGACAAAAATTGACTCTGAAAAGATGCTTAAATCAAACATTTAGGGCCTAAATGTAGATTCACTTTTTTATTGCAAAGTGAACAAGACGCTCAATTTATTTTCCTTATTGTCAACATATTGAAGAAGAAATAATTGGGGAGATAATCTGCCCTTCTGTTTAATTGTGCATAAGTATAAATATTATTGAGTAGTTAGTACGTGCATGTTTGATTGAAACACTCGATATTTTTTGCTTTTCTGTGCTCATGCTAGAGCTTCAGTCGTCTGCTGTCAGCTCACATGTACAATGTAGGTCTACAGTTGTTCCAATTATATTTTTGAATGATATGCAGGGTATTACCCCCGATGTTTCCTTGAGAACTATCGGATTGTTATTCTATTTCGGACTGCTTTCAAACATTTTCTTCAAAACGAATTCTTTTTGACGACATTTCTTCAGCTTATTTAAGTAATATCTCATTCTACTCCATTCTTCTAGCACTAGGTACAATGTACCGGTACTTCAGATTCTATAAAAATGTGCGAATTCTACACAATCGCAATTGGATTTTTTTCTTTAAATAAATTCATAAGTGTTATTTTCAGAAGAAAATGTATATGTATAAATTTAACAACTGGAGTAAACAAGGTGCTACCAGTCCTACCCATGACTGCAGTTGAGAGATTTTCTCAGCTTTTAGATTTTGCACTCAGATTCTCATATTCCTTTCTATTCCCTTGATTGAATAGAGTATAGATGAACAACTTTTTACTCTTTTAATGTGATGGCTCTACGTCTGTATTTCTGTCAAAGCAGTCATTGAAGCATGAGTAAGTAACAAACACTCCCTTCATGGAAAGCCTCTTCAACTGTGCTGGAAAGCCGTAGCTCTTCTATTTTCTATGTAATCACTTTCGTTGTTCTAATGTTGCTTTAGTCATCACGCATTTAAATTCTTATAAAATCTGAAGTTTATTCTCCATCCTACAGGTTTGAAGCTATAAACTATATGCATGTAGGAGCGCTGCCAATTACAACGATATGATGTTCGGTCCTAATTCAGTACACTTCACTGCTTACATTACTTCAACAATTACTTACATAATATCATCGAGGGATTATAACATGGTTATTGGCCTAGGCCTACTACCTATAAATGGATTTGGACAGGGGTTATCAAACATTAATTGCAATTAATTTGGGGAAAGCTATCAATTGATGTTAATTGCAGCAAAAAGTTATTTTTATTTTTTTATGTACAACTGCAATCAATTAATTGGTGTCATAAATTAATTAGTCGCAATGATTTATTATCACCATTTGATTCGACACATTTTTGATTATAATTTTTGACTTGTGTTTCACGTAAACGAATGAAGCTATATACGCATACCATGCAAATCGCATAAATGATCAATTTGGGTCAGTCAGTAGACCTTCTATATGAAATACATATAACTGTATTCTTGATTAGAAATGAATATTCATTGATAAACTTTGTTACATACTTAATTAAGAACCGATATATGCTTCATAATGCATTGATAATCAATTGTTGAAGCAAATGAGCGTACCTTGAAAACAGAATATATCCTGATACAAAGTAGAGCCCTAAAAGCTGTTATGAAAGTATTGTGTGTTGTAAGGCTATACACTGAATAGTAAAAGGCCATCATAAGTTAATAATAATAGGTCAATATGTTTAGTATTATCTCAAAAAATCACTGCAGGTGGGATGTTTTTCCCATGATGTTGAATGCATAATGACGGCATTGCAAGTTAAGCAGTATGCTAAGTAACTTTAACAATGCAAATCAATCAGCAATTAATTGCCACTATGTGAAGACACCAATCAATAAATTGCAATTATTCGATGGCATCAATCAATCGACCGCAATTTTTTTGATTGTAGAGGTCAGTCAATTACGACTATACTCGTATAATTGCAATGACAGGTGATCAGCTTATTTTTTTTAATTGTTAAGTCAGTTAAAGCAGCAATAAGCGCTTGCAATGTAATCAGGATGAATATACTGAATTATTCAAATAATGAATATTGAAATATATGAATAAATTCAGTCATTTCAAAGATGGACTTTCACTGCTATAATCCCTAGCCGTAAGTAATTGTGATTAGGTATCTACCCAAAACTACGATTCTTAATCAACATTTCATTGATCTTTTGAATGTGGTTGCGGTGACATGTTGGGAGTGAAGCGAAGTTGGAGTCTCAAAATACGCTACGCCTGGGGTCGGCCGCAATCCCAGCCCTGAATTCCTATTTCAACTAATTGATTGTTCGGCAATTTCGATCGATTTTATCTATGAAGTACAATTTCAATTGTAGTCACATTAAATTCCAATTCAATTGATTCAACTGATTCCAATTCTGATATCTTATTTTAATCAATCGATTGAAAGCAGATTCTTTATTGCACTTAAATTGATGCTCAAATATGCCGGCCGCACTGCGGAGTTCTTTTTCCAATTTAATTTGATTGATTGCTAAAAATTCCAATTTCAACTAATTGATTGATTGAATGGAGGAATTTTAACGCAATCAATTACTGGCTCTCCCTGCCGTTCCACGTCCAATTCTGTCCTTAATCCGAATCCTCGCTGCGGAACTATTCGAAAAACAGAATTTTGTATATCTCTGAGTTTGCGAAATGTGATTGCCAATTCGATAAAGCAAAGAAGCGGCTTGAATGTGTATTCTATTGAATGTATGTATTTATTGGACACATTAGCCAAATCAATTGAAATTCCCCGAAGTACAACAACTGCTGATCATTTCAAGATCCCCTCTCAGTAGTACACGTGTTTGTTAAAATACTCCCGCCAAAATGGGAAATCGTTCCCCATGAGCTATCGTAATTTTCAACAGCTGAACTTTGCATCCTATAAATTAACAACATAGGAATAGGGAACATCAATTCAGCCAATGGAGTGAATTCACAGACTCCTCCGATGACGATCAATACCGCTCAAGAATACACTCTCTCTCTATGACGAAGCAAGCTGCGCTCTAGACACAGATATCGACGAGCACACGTAGATGCTGGAACAATAAAGGTTTTATTTTCGAAGCATTAGTGACGCGTTGCAACATCGCCCCATTTTCCGATCGCGACTCATCCTATATAGTGCAACTCATTCATTACATTCGTGCAAAAACATTTTGGAGCAATGTTGTTCACCTCAGAAGTTGGAGTGATTTGTTTTTGATTCTGAATTGGATTCTTTGTGAATTTGAACTTGATCCCTTGCACTCAAATGAATTGGCTTACTCACAGAATTCGAACATTTATTGATAACTCTTTCGAAACTACTATTGTCGAAACGACTATTTCTTAATCAGTGTTTAGGGTAAAATTTGAGGATTATCTCATAGCGTTAGAATAAGCTCCGAATGAATTGACGACCAAATTTCTACATTTATCGTCGTTCATGCTTTGTTTACAATTCTAGTCTCAACATATTTTTGAAGTTTCTTGTTTGTGTGCTTTTGCGGATTACGGAACAATGTTTTTCATCATGGAAGTGCTTCACAAATGCAATTTGCTTGTTTATTGCATTATCTTCACACAGCTTTCAAAATGTGATGGATACCGCGGTGATGTACCTCAACAAAAGTAAGTTTGACCTATTTTTGTCATTATATAGAACTGAAATTTCAGCAGATATTAATTGTGAAAAATGAGAGATATAGGCCTGGTCACGAGCACCTGATAAATGGTTTGGAGACCACCTCTCCAAATCGTTAATTTGATGACCGGACAACGATTTTTATGGTGGAGCCATAGAAATGGATCGATGTCCTTGCATTGCTATGAAATAGGCCTACATTTACATCGAGCGGTCAAATGCGTGAAGTAGCCCATCCCATTGCAATTGGAGAATTTATGTATTTTTAATACCAAGGGTTTTGTCTACTTATATGGGAGCAAATCAAAGTATGATATTCTTTGATATATGTAATTTAGTTTTTATATAGTTTTAACCAACAATATACAGCCCTAGGATATAGGCGCGAAACTGATGACAATTTTAGTATTGTAAGGAAATCAACTTTTTTTAATTCGCTGTTTTTCCTGCCTTAGCTTTAAGTTCCTGCCTTAGTAATACACTGTCCGATTTGGCGGAAGTTATCATGTTACATTAGTGTGCAGCTGTTAATAGTTGGCCTGGCGAGAGTACTTTCCATGTCATAAGAAAGCAGCGCGCTATTTTCTCGGATGTAATGTATGTCGGAAAAGTAACAAGTAATCAAAATATCACATCAGACTGAAGCAAAGAATATATTTTAGGGTATTGATTCGATATTGTTGTTTTCTCCAATTGCATAAAACTACAGTAAATCACACACACACATATATGTATATATGTGTATATATATATATATATAGCTGAGTGCTTAGCGACGCAGTGGCCTTGTGATAGAGTGTTCCCTCTGTGCACGGTATTGCTGGATTCAAGCATAAGTACAAGGTTACATAAAAAACTTGGTCACATGGAAGAACGCTATTCGCCTTATGCGCTTCAGAGCAAAAATACCGCTTATTTTTTCATTTGCTTTATTTTCATAACTTTTGGTGTGAAATAGTACCAAGCCGCTACCGGAACTGATACAGCATCCGGACAGTATATGGAGCCGAACCACATTCACACCCAAAAGTTGTAATTCGGCCTGAAATTCTGGACTTCCTGTGACTAGTGACCTGGATTAGAGTAGGGTTAGACGTAGACAGGATCAAATAAAGACCATTCCTGACTACATATGCTACCGCAGAGTCCACTGACACTGACATCAATTAACCTACAAACGCATGATAATATAGAAGTGAAACCGATTTTCCGTTTCCAGTAAATGTTTAAGCACGTTCATGTGCTACACTGCATGTGCCCACTGTTCAACGATGTGAGGTGCGTAAAAGTTTTCTCCTCGAATGTTTTCAGATTTGTGTAGCACCTTGACTGATCGTCATAAAAATTTTATTAAGTATTTTCTATTCGCTTGCAAATTTTGTGCAGATTGGATTAGATAAATTCTTTTAAAAATAAGTAGAAATTTTAGTCTGAAGTGCCGGTTAACTCTGCCAGACTTTGAACTGCTTTTGTAGTTGTATTTGAACAGTATTTAAGCACTTTTTTCAATTTTTTTAATTTGGATTTGGACTTTCAGAGAGAAGTATGCACAAATATGTATTTGTTATCAAGTCTAATCTGCTGGTAAAGCATTGATTGACTGAGATGGACTACTATTCTCTTCAATTTGCTACGCAACGTTTTCTAAAAGTACAAAAACTCAGCAAAATCAACACAGCAGTGAGCTTGGTAATGAAAAAGAACATGGTTCTGAAAATTCTTCTTTTCATTTCAAATGAGCAGCATGTTTCAAGCAGACATGACAAGATATAATGCATGCATGCACACTTTATGCTTTGGTGGGACGCTATACATCAGCCACAGTTTTTGAACACCAATTACATGAAAACAAGGCTTTGAATAATCACAATTGTGTCCGGTAATCACGCTTCTTGGAATGCGTGTACATGTAGATCGTGGAAGGCAACAACTTTCATGTGATAGCCATTTTGGGAACATGTTCCTGTATGCGATCAGCCACAAATATTTCATGTGTGCTGCTGGTACACATATTTATGTACCACCAACATACTTGCAGCGCGAGTACACGCAAAAGAGTATATCACATTGTGTTTGGTAGTTACTGGAAGCTTATCTTTGGGAGATGCAACAAGAATCTTCGCGGCTTTTAAAACTGCAACTGACTTAACTGCGTTCAAGAGGCCAAAACTCTGACGGGCAGGTCACTTAAAAAATGAAGAAGCCTTGTCCCTTTTGAAAGGGAGGCGTGTAGAAATTGACTATTCAAGGCCAAAACTTAAGTTTTCTTTCAGATCTACGTGACATATCGATCGATGGAAAAGGGTGCACAATCGTTTTCCAATGAAATGCGTCGCAAAATAGATAGCTCCTACTTCAAGCTACCATCAGAGCAAATGCGGTGTGTAAGAATAGTCACACGTCGCATCAAACCAATCTTACACGACCGCGGGACAGAACTGAAAAATGTGTATATGTCCACGTATCTTTTTGGTGTACAGATCCATCTCGATCGCTACATAAAGAAGCGTGAGACTGCTCTTCGACTCACTTTCACAAGTAAAGTTAATTGATGAATGTATCTCATTAAACAGAAGCAGAACGATTGTGCCTAGCACGCCCTCGAATTATCGTAATTAAAGCCCTCCTCAGATGGTTATTATTTCTATATGCATTGGAAGTTCGATGCCGACAATAGCTTGTTTGTTGGCACCTCCAAACTCACTCAACACTTTTATCTCAAGTTGATGCGCTTAGATATTGCGAAGTCCGGCGTCAGGGACTTTCTCACAAAGGCCCGTGAAGGAAAGGCCAAATGCTATCATTTCATGAAATTGCTTTCTACGAAGGGATCTTTTGCAACCGGTAATACGACATTTTCACAAAAGCAAGAAATTTAATGTGATTTCATCATTGACATGGAGGAATGTTAGTCATTCTGCTTCGACGTTTACAGTTAGATGCTGAGTTTTTTCTACATTATTGTGAAACTGGGTTTCATCTATTGCAAATTATGATATTAATCTCAAAACTAGAAAAATAGAAGACTTATTTCCCGCTAGGCCCTAATGACAATGACTTAAAGAAATGAGCGTTTGTCTGCACATGATCGAATTCGTCTACCTGATTGTTATTGTCACCCATCACCCGCAAGGGAATACATAAAAATACTGAGAAATAATGTTTTGATGTCGAAAATTGTCGCCATGACATTCCCAAAATGTGAGCAACATGTCCCATTCCCATTACGTGAGCACAAATGAAACTGCTGATTTCAGATCATGAGATAGACCTCTACAGAGTTTCGAAACTTAATTGTGCACTATAATTCTGATTTGAGTAAACATACAAGTTTTGTTTCTTTCTTACAGAATCAAAATTCAAGCTAAAGCACTGGGATCAGAATTAAACGAAATCTTGCTATTCATGAAGACGAAGGATTTCCAACCGGTAAGAAGTTTATGTGAAGCAAAAGGCTGTTTGTGACAAAAAAGTATCTGTGACAAAAATTAAGATAGATAGTAGAGTAATTATAGTATTAAAAAGTATCTTTGTTTATCTGCAGGCTTGCCATACCTGCACAAATAATGTAATTTTGCGGAAATCGCAAAAAATGAGAAAATCCTCGAAATTCTGCGCAAATATTTGGAAAGCATCAGTAAATGCCTGCCTATTAGTTAACACTAATTTAGAATTATATCATTGAGTCATTTTCTAAATCATTCCTGATTTGTATAATACTTTTAATCATACCCCACTCGTCCAGTCAGTGAGTAAATTGACTTGACAAAGTAGTTGTGTATTTCGCTCTCATGTTTTTTATGCTCCATGATCACGCTCTGAAAGTATTTCCTCGTATAGAAGGTTTTGTAGTCGGCCTATGTGTAAATATTTCGACTGGGTATCGCAACAAGAGAAGTTCGGGAAGATATATAACATACCCATGTCAGTGTTCCTCAGCCTGTTTACTGATTTCTTTGATCTAGGTCATATTTTCAGCAGCACCTTTTTAAAAATCATCGAAATCCTGAATTGCATTTAGGGGCGCATAAACATTTGCAAATGTGTAACTACTGTAGCCAGTTCTCCAGAAAATTCAGTATAGCTTCCGCATTGGGTAAACAATTTTTTTTAATTCACTGTCATTCGCTCTATGTGAGCTTTTATAGTTTGTGCGAATGACGCATAAGGATAATTAATTGACTCGTCGTGATCAAATGTTTAATGTATTTGAATTTATTAGATAGAAATATCCTCAGAGTTGAACAAGTTAAGCACAACATCATTCAGGTCTCAGCAGCCGCAGCCCAAACTAGCTTGTTGCATCTAGAATGGTTCTACAAGAACAAGGACTGCATTTCATAGTTGGAAACGGTCACCGGTACCGGTCAGACATCTGTACCGGTTTGATCGGTTTTGCTTTTTTGCTTAATATTTACTTTTTTAACACAAAAAACATTATGTGCAAAGAAGATTAAATGTAGGTACGCAACTCATAAAAGAACACCATATGAACTGCATGCGTGTGTATATACATGTAGGCTATATACCTCATTTGTTACGAAAGTGTATTTATACGAATACGAGTATGAAATGTAACAGTGATGCATGTCTAAAATTAACACATATATTGGTATGGAGAGAGTTAGAGGGAGGTGAAGCTAGATTGAAAATGGAAAGATATAGCCTAGAAAATACAACTTTATTCGATACGCTGCGAATGATAGTCGGTACACAGTTAACAATGGGTAAAAAACATAGAATCAAAATTAATCTGATGAAACAATTATTGTGTCAGCAACTGTCTTCAATCAACGAATCTGCCACCGATTGTGCCTTGCACTCTTACTTTCAAACAGATAGGAAGCTTTGCTTTGATGTTGCGGTGTCGCCGTCGGGTAAGGGCAATGCATGAGGACAACCTTCGAACAAATGTTATTGTTCAATGAAGAATCGACATAATCGCCGCCGGTAACTCGTCAACTGCCTGAAGATTCCGTACACGCAGTGTTAGCGTCATTTGCAAGTTATGACTAAGATGCAGCAGCCGCTCAATCAGACGATTCTAATAGCATGTAGGAAGATGATGTTAGAAAAGGACAACGGTGAAAATACTAGGTCGGAAATTTGGAAGAACTACAACCAGCTGGGCTTAAGTGATGATGTAGATGAGGAAGAGCGTGGCAAGTATGGCGAGGATGTCAAACGGTGGGTCGCTTGCAGCAGTTACAAGGTGACTTTTTGAACACATTCGGTCGCAAAGCATCTTGGAGGAGCCTCTGCTAAACGACATCTGGAGATATGTCGGGGCAGAGTCGCCATCGCTAACGATAAGCGAGAGACCAGTATTCCGCAATTTATGTCTAATAAAAGAAAACTACAAAAAGTTGATGAGGAAAATTTAAAGAATGCTGAAATACGTCGTTCGTACTGGCTCTGCATTCCTGGCGGTAGAGGAGGAAGGACTGATTGATTTGGCGCAAACATTAATCGGAATCGACGCCACATATGGTAATCTAGAAGCCAATGAAATTTGGTACGGCGGGAGAACTATTCAAAATGAATTGATAAACACTCTTCATCCAGAAGTTGTACAGAAATTAAAAACCATATGCAAAGACGCTTCAGGCAGACGATTTCCTGTTCTATCATCTTTGGCGAGGAGGGTCTTCGTCATTCAGGCCAGTTCGGGCCAGTCAGAAAGGACTTTCAGCAATGCTGGTGAAGTCCTTTCTGACAAACGGTCTTTGTTGCACCCGGAGTCTTGTATACAGTGGAGGCTTGTATAATTGTCAACTGCGCAGCACGTGCTGGACTTATACTTGCAAAATGTACACTAATATAGTATACTATGGAATAATTGTGCGTTTTAGAAAACGTCTTAAATTCTTCGTGATTGACATGCATCGTTAAATTTTGAACTTATATGTAGGACCCTGAAATTGTGGTATGTGCATCATTCAATAATATTACACTGCGTAATTACTTGAATGAATTATATTAATGAAAATAATTGCTCAACAAATGATTCTATCTAAAGTAGTAAAGTCTATCCGCTCAATCGAAAAACAAAATTTAGAACGTTTTATGAAATTGGTTTGGCAAACTGCTGGGAGCTTCACAATAAAATCGACAAATTTCCTCATAATAATTGCTCATAATAGTTTCTGCTTAAATGGAAGTTTCTTGCACATAGAAATGTATCAGCCGCTTGTCGAAGACAGCATAAATTAAAGCCTAGCAGTTTTAAGTGCAGTCCTTCAGCTTCTTCGACCATTGTGGATGTCACTAGCTAATTTGTGCCATTCCGAACCGTGCTGTCGAGCCCTTGTATTGTGATACAGCGTCAACGGATGCTAAGGAATGTTAAATTGTTCAAGTTAGAGGAAATGTCTATCTTCTGCACAAGTTAATTGAGAATCTGCAGTCGTAGACGTAACCGAATAGACGTAGTCGTAGACGTAGAATCTGCAGTCTGCAGCCGCTCGACAAAGCCAGGATAAACAAGCTCAGATCAACCTGTTGCGCAGTCCTTTACTTGTTCAGCCATTCTAGTTGTAACAAGATAGTTCGGGATAGTTGCTGATGAGTCCTTGTGGACGGAACACAGCGTCCACGGCTGCTAGGCAATTTCTTTATTAGATTGTTCAACTCTGGACATCTTTCTGTTGAGTTATTTACGGTATTTTGTCAGGGTAGATAGGGATGCAACAGATTTGAAAATTTTAAGTCTGGCCGGAACCGGATTTTCCTAGTCGACATGGTCGTTATTATGAGCTGTCATTTTGACTCAAACCTTCCATACAAATTAGCCCTTGTTAAGTTGGTGTTTTAGCAAAGCGCAATGCAGAATTCTACTTTAAAACTGAACCAGCCATAGCACTGAAATGCATTTCATTGCCCCGAATTTACATCGTTCATTTTGGCATTTGAACAGTTCAAAAACAGATAATGTCTTGAATCTTGATAATGCCGAAAATTCAACATTTATCATTTTTTGCTTGATATGAATATCACTTCAATTTTTGGAAAAAGTCGTTCCTTCGACAGACTTGTGTTGCAGTAAATTTACAATAAACATGAATTATAATCGACAACAATAATGATAATATAGTTTCAATAATTACCGTTAGTTTATATATATATATATATATATATATATATATATATATATATATATATATATATATATATATATATATATATATATATATGAGTTGGATTGTCCACCCCAATATCAATTTCGTTGTAGATTATCGAGAGACTATCCAGTGTTGATGAATGATACTCCATGACATTACTACATAATTAATATTTACTACTATGCAACATTCAGTTTTCACATCTTATCGTTTTATTAGGGATGCAAACATTAATAACTTATGTTTAGGGTGGATTTTCCATCCCACATACATTCTCCCTATTAAACATTCAGCTAAGGACCTGTCCGTACAGATGTCCAAATGGGGCTTCACATGTAGGACTGTGCATGCTAATGAAGTAAATATAAAATGGAAATTATTCTCTAGTAATCTTACGTAGGTAAAAGCTAGTCAGGCCTAAATGCTGTCTTTTGCATGTATAAAAATTATCTCAAAAGATTTCGACTTTTATGTCGATAGCCAGCACGCTACACCAAGCTATTTTCATATTATGTAACCTTACTGATTCGTGAAAAGAAATCGGCAAAATATTTCAAGTCTGGCAACATCTTTTTGTTCTCCTATTGGGACAAGAAGAAAGCATCTATGCTTCTAATATTTTCTATGCATGCCAATGCACGAAACATGGAAAGCGGACACCCAGAAATTGTTGAGGATCGTAACTAAGTCGGGTGTTGATGCGGCAGACCATGCCTATGACTACAAACTATCTACGTGTAAAAGACGGTGCTGGCGATAGCCTTATCTTTTGTTTTGTAACAGGATAGGGCGCAGCTGAACGCGTGTATTATTGCGAGAGTCTCGTGATATATGCTCAGATGATTCTTACCAGCTTCCTTTCGCTTTGATTTCAAATTGAAGTGTGGTTGTGAGTTTGTTGATCCTCTCAGAAAACGTCGAGGGATGGCCAAATCGTTGAGCACTCAAATCTCGACAGTTTTCAGGCTTCTGGGGCATCAGCTTCCTCTTCTGACCGAAATACCACCAAAAGTAAAGCAGAAACAAAGCGATCGAGACCAAGGCAAAAGTGTTACAAACTCTGTCCTAGAACAGTTGATTTCAAGACGTCCCGCACATGCTCGTCTTGTGAGTCATTTACGTGCAAAAAGCAGTCCATTGACAAAGTGGAATGTAATGAATGTTTTTCATTAGCTCTGAGGTCGTTAAAGATTTATGAAGCCTACATTCTGACCTTCAAAGTCCTAGCCAATATTGTTCATTCTTGAATTGAGTTTGAATTTCATTTTGTGCTTCTCTCTGGGATTTTTAAGCATAAAGGAATCTTAGAACAGCAAGGCTATAATAATCATTAAAAAAATAAGTGATTTCAATTTAAACGGGACTGCAAACTAAATAGCCTATATATGTAGCCTACATAAGTATATTGATATCCATATGTGCTGAAGTGTTTAATTTTAGGACTGATTACACATTTCTCCTTGAAGATTTTATCATACCTAACGTAGAAAGGCATCATGAAAAATAGTAGTTTCAATAGAAATCCAGCATGTGGTGGATGATCCACCCCAAAGATGAACTAACGATGCTCAAAATACACATAAGAGAACGGTTAACAATAATTAAACTTAATTAAAAATCGATTAATATTACCGAGAGGAATAAGCCGTTCGAGATGTCTTAATTCCGCAGTGAAATGTCACTTTATATACAATATGTCGTGTTATGAATTATGCGTTTATTTCTTGTCTTGCAAAAATTCAGAACTTTTAGATTTTTTGTGCTAAGAAAACTCTAGAATAGACACATCGACTCCATCGCATTCCTACTTGTCGACAACTCGATAATGAAACGTTGCTTTACGCTAGTATATTGAGATTTCTTTTCAGAATGTATAGATGTATAATTCTGTATCCTCTAGTGACAGTAAATTGCATTATGAAGCCGAAAACATGTCGTATTAGTAACTATCGGAATCCTGATGTTGGTACACTCATTTGATTTTGACTGTTATCTTTATTTCTTCACCCATTGCAGCACCCTTCTTAGACCTTTTTCGGCACACCGGTTGAAAATCATTGTGCTATATCAATTATGTCATTTTGTTTTTTCCATGTACGAGTTGCGCATGATCCAAGACCAAAGCTGCTCGGATATTGGGTGCACTTTTGCGAACGATATAAACTATCATTGGTAGACTAAGTTGGTACGTTAATCGACTTAGTTTTCATCTCATTTCGCAAAGAGCAATAATCTTGAAATAACTGTATTGCGGTATTTACTCTTATACGTTAACATGTTCAAATACAAATTGCGATTATAGCCCTTTATTGATAAAAACGCTACGCATATTGATAGCCCAGAAACCAGGACATAGATATGTCTATTGATTCTTTTCATTTTAGGTACTTCAGTGCAATTTTTACTTGCTACTAATTCTTAGATTGCTTGTTTTGCAGTACGTTAATTCAGCTGCGCAAATTTTGTGCGCCTGCGCAAGAAATGACATTTTGTCGTGTGGCAACCCTGTTTATCTGCCAAGATAAAACCTACAGGATTTCGATAGTGTTAGGAATCTATAAATTGGTTTCAAATACCCATGCTATTTCCCCATTTAGCTCCAAACGAAATGTTACGTGAATCGATTCTGCTTCCTTTCTGATGCTGTATGAACCCTTCATTCTCATGCCGTAGTTATTCATTTGAAATCTTCTTGACACGGTGGTGATGAGCTTGACCTCGTGATGTTTCTGTTACAGAGTTCAGCAACACTATTAATAAGCGCTTGAGAATTGGGACTGCTTCACAATAGGTAAATGCTTTGGGAACCAAATCATCACTTAGCCAAGTTGTAAACTGGTATGATAATCAGATATTTCATTCAGGAGCTCCTGTAAGATTCTAAAAGGAAATCGCTCAACAATCTGGTCCGGGTGCCTGTTAGCGTTCAAGCCGTCGTACGTAGGAAGTCACTAGTTATGTCTTATGATGTGGGACTTTGTCAGTTTGGAAGGTAAAATGCTTATCTGTCAGGTCCTGTGGATTGCGTCAACCTCATCCGACATGTTGACTCGTCAGTTGCAGATCATCAGAAGAGTCTTCATACTTCAAGTAATATGCAACAAATCACTAGCCGTGCATGATAATAGACTACACACTCCACGGTGCTCATGCTTGCATGGTCTACTCTGGCCCAGAATGTAACAGAATTGACCATATGTAGCATATTCAACACATGAGGTTCCTGATTTGGTACTTAACAAAATGCAGCAATGAGCGTTTTACGGTGAGCCGATTAAGTTTCTCACAAACAACCATAAACAGCCGAAGTATGAGGCTGACCAGATGACAGCCACTGTCGGTGCCATAATCTCGCACGGTCTCTTGATTCTGTGATATTAGGAGCCTAAAAAGGTTTCCGTGGGCGATGCTCTTTCAGACATCCAGTCTTTTCTGCTTTATGATGATCTTCGGTGATTACTTTGTGATATTCCGTGTTGGAAAAGGGGTTTTGAAGCCGGATTGAAAAGGTTTTTACAAATGGCGGCTCACAAGAGCCATTCAAAGATGATGCTCATCTCTAGAATGTTGTTAAGATCCCTGTAAAACCCTTCGCAAAAATGAAGAACCCTTTTAAAATAAAGATATTTTAGAGCTGTGGTTTCTTAAAGTTGAAACTACTTATCCAGAACCTGGAGTCTAAGACTTTATAGCCTCTCTACTTTGCCCCACAGCAGTCCCACCCACGTACAGCTGACAATTTCTGTTTTCTTCGACACAAGCCACCGTTTATTTTAATACATGTACTAGAGCTTGCTCTGTGATTGTATAAATTTGCATTTTCTAAATCTTGCATAATTGTGAGAATTATAAAGTCAAGTGAATCATTTCGAAAGGGTTGTTTCTGGTATTGGTGGCCGCTATGATATATTTTATATATAAATTTTTATACTTCATAGGCAATATTTCAAATCATTGTACCTGTAGGTCACGTATTATGCAACCGAATCATGTCTAAAACACACGTTTCTTAAATGTATGGGAGAAGTATTTTCAAGTGGAATATTATCAAAGTTTTACTACAACAAAATTGCAAACGTAGGTCTATATAATCGACCATTTGCATATCATATAACCAACTCAAGCGTTTCTCTGGGGAGTGTGATTCCTGTTTACTAAGTGCTTCTTACACATCGGAGCCATGTGAAAATCTCATACTGAAATTCAGTCTGATTGATGGTGTGTGACGCTCGTGCGGGCAACTTATAGCGCATAGTCTATAAAATCCCTGTATCATTGCTTATTGCACGTCGGGCCTCGTGGTCATCACTCTGATTTAAGGTGTTCGACATTCTTGCTGGCGACGTGTAGCGCACCTACCAAATTCAGAGGAAGTATTGGACCACCAAGGGTCACCAAATCGACGAAAGGGCAGCGCCGCCGCCCACCCCAGCTTGTTTTCCTGGGGAGTAATTTTCAGTATTCACCACAGAGTAAATATATTAGGTAGAGTGGTAACTCCGCATTTGTTAAATCCTTAATGTGTGTACACTTTCGATTTTATTAAATGAACTCAAGGGAGATACAAGTGGTATTGTCACCAAATGTGAGATATGCAAATTTTTGCAGTTTTGAAGAAATTACAACGGAATTCAGTGATCATGATTGTAATGCAGAAGGAATGATGGCATTTCACAGATTCTCATGACAGCCTTGGAGATTTAATGTTTGCTAAATTAGCATTTCGATGGGTTCCTATTACTTTCATGCCCAAGAGTATTTTCTTAAGCTTAATCATATCACAGGCAACCTGCCACTGGCACAGCAACATCACATAATCAAAGACAACGACTTCATTTAACTTTGAAAGATGTAAATGGTTCCACATCACGATTCAGATTCTAGAAATGAAGCATGAATTTAGTGATCGAATCACAAAATCATGCTGCTGAAAATTGAATTAAAAACTTGAAATTTCAGCCAAGAAAGCACGAATAATATCGCGACTTTTTCATGAAGACTTTCATTATAATACAATTCATGAAATTCCCTTGATAATGAGCTTGATTTCCGCTTAGTTAGATGCTTATTATCAAATATTCATTCCTTTTGATATCCAAGTTGTTTCATACTACTTATATAGGAGAGTCATCTCGGTAGATCTCCCTTGATCAGAAGTCTAAGAACCCGTTCTCCTCTAAAGAAACCGAAAACCCCATTCTTTTACATAAACCATTCAAGAACCCTCTCATGCAAAATCAAGAATCCATATCGATGCTAAAACCTTGACAAGAATCCTTATTTTTAGCAAAGTACTCCATCATAGTCATCCAACGATTTGTACTAGGAATTTCGTTTGAGAGACGGGATGTTAGTAACAAATGATGTCAATTCTTCTCTGGCCATCTCCGGTTAAGGACAAATGCATACTTCCTTGTATTTGAAGCCGCTCATGTTATTTTAGAAACAGTTAGAGAGCGAATAGTCTGACAGTGAACCCGAAAGATAAAGTTGCAGTAAAATGTGTTCAATATGAAAGGCATTTCCACCATGATCGTAAGTACAAGAGATCCTCTGATTGAACAGGTATTCTGCAGTAAGAAGATCATGCTCATCCATCAGCGTTTGGATAAATCAGCTAAGTGGGGTGAAACCACGTAATTTGCTAATTTGTCCCAGGCCACATTCCGTGAATCAAATGTCAGCCTATATATCTGTTGAGAGCGTGAATTAGCGTGGAAGGTACTCCTTTAACGTTAAAGCTTTTTTTAACCTGCGTTAAACCAGTGCCTTCCTGGCTAATTCACGCTCTCAACAGATGGTCCGGTGGCATTGTTGTTAGAGAGTATGTTTGCACGTCCTCTAGCTCCAACGTCGCTGGTTCAAACCTACCCACGACTGATGAGGCCCAACAGTCCGAAACATGTCTCATGGTGGTTACATTTGTTGAGATTTGACAAATATATATATATATATATATATATATATATATAACATTTATTGCCTTTTTTTGCTAGATAGTGAAAATACAGAAATGACAAATTGGTGCTCTTTATATAAGTGCTACGGTTGGCATGATTTTCAAAGAATTTCAAAGACAGGAAAATGTTTGGCCCTTCTTGAACATAACAATCGTTTTAAGAATCTCATCGGACGGGCCGAACATGATCCGGTCAATGTCCGAGCTGTAAGTGAACTGTCTGTGCTGGATCTGGGCTGCGAATTTCGAGTCATGTCCAACTAATTGCTCCTAACTGTAGACTTAGCTTGACCATTTTCGGCATCTCTTGTGCCCGTGTCCCAGTCCTGAAACCTTCTACGAAAGACCTCAACGAGTCAGAGTCCTGCAGACATCCCTCAAAATGATTCACAACGAGTTTTAGTCCAACAATAAAACTTCGAACCTAATCCTAGTTTTGCAAAAGAAGTTCTTCTAACCGGGTCCCAGTTTTGCAAAAAACGGTGAAACGAGATTTAGTCTTGCAAAGATCTTCCAACCGATTCCCAGTCACACTAAATCTTTCTGACCAAGTCATTATTCTACGAATGACCTCAACGAGTCCGAGTCCTGGAGAGATCCCTCACATCGGGTCCTAGTCCAGCACAAAAACTTCGAACCGAGTCCCAGTCCTGCAGAATTCTTCTACTCAAGTCTCAATCTTGCAAAAAATCAAACCACATCAATGTCAAATTTGTTGCTCGCTTTTAGAATCAATTGCGATGATTTTTGAAAGAAAACATCTCCGACATCGGACATTTTAGATGATTAATCTAATTTTTTTGTTATGTTTGAATATTTGGTATGATTTTGCAACCTCTTGGCATGGCATAAAATTACTGAAGTTTCTCTTTCATTCATGTAATGGATACATGATGGGAGGTCCAGAGGAGGAGACGTTAATGTGACACTTGGCCGTTGAAAATAGAAACACTGATGATGTGTGTATCCCTGGAGGAAAGACTGACTTTTCCTTAGTTGCTGGGAATACCAGAGGCTCGTTAGAACAACTGTTCACTACTGGCAGGGGGATCAAACAAATCCCTTACTGAGAGTATTTTGCTCCACAGGCGGGAATTTTGCGGTGGGTCGCTGTCCGTTCGTTTAAGCCGCTTGAGACGAGGTTAGGGCTAGCGGAAAGTATCGTTCCCAGTATAGCACGACAAAAGAAAATGCGAGACTTTAATTCTTTCACATAAATATCATGGTATATTGATATAAGGTGTTGGACATCTATATTTTCAAATGTGACTTCATAGTAGATTATCTTTTATTTTGCCCCATTACTTCAGGAACTAGACTTTAATAAGATTCGTATAGAAAACTTATACAGGTCAGGATTTTTCATAACATGAGTGGCTGCTTTTCGAAGCTATCCACGAACTCCATTCGCATGCAAAGTTGCCGAGTCCCGATACTATTTTGTTTTTTTGGATTACATGCATATAGAAAGAAGAGCGATCTCCAAAGATGGCCTAGTTGGCTAGCCTAAATCATACAAAAACAAATTATACGTATTTCAAAACCTTTCTTTAACACGCTTCAAATTAAGTATTATATTATCTGACTATTTATATCAAATAGATCAGGACGCATCAATGTCAGGAAAAATCAGCTTCGTGAAGAAAAAAGCAAGCTCTGAACAAATTGCAAACATACGTTTTTTACGTCGCCATGCATTTCGGATCGTGATAAAAGCGAAGCCTTTTATCACATTTTGACTTTCTAATTACTTTTTTAAAATGTTCTACTTTAACATAATATCAAGCGACAGAAAATGACTTGTCCCGCGTTCCCCTATCCTCTAGAATAGATCATAAGCATGGAATAGTATGCTAATTGATGAATAAACTAAAACAAGTGCGAGAAAGTTTAGTATGTGACTGAGTGAATTTCAGTCATTATTAATTCAAAATATTTTTTTTTTCAGAGTGCCTATGGTAGTTATAGAGTAGAACATTACACTGACTTCCAAGCCAAAGAAGAGCTTAACCGGATAGTGAGAGAAATGAAGGATCTCACAAAAGCAAAGGAAAAACTTGTCGAGGTAAGTGTAAATTTGTGTCAAAGCCAATTAATTCATTTTCGTTCAATAATTAATGAAGTATTAGTATGAGCACTAGTAAAAAAATCAAATAAAAATAGTGTATTCAATTGGATAACCTGATTAAATTTGATAATAGAGCAGAAAAGGCCCGGATTATTCATGTTTAATAAGTTTGATGTCGCAAAGGAGAATTTAATTTTTATTGTTAAACATTATTATTATGAATTGAATTAGCAACATTTTACGATCGACTTAAAATTACAAAAATGTGAAACTCATCAATGTAATTAGCATTTGTAAGCACGCTGAAATGTGACAGGATCGGCAGGATATTTATGCTATCAACTTTTAATTAATCAAGTGTACTTGTTTATCAATCTGTGCGGGGACAATAATGTGTCGCTGCATGATTCCAATAGACTCATCAGCTGCACTTCAAGCTTCCATCAATCTCACTTTCTCACTTTTCTTTTGATACTTGCTTACTTACTTATATCATTTAACGTCGATTGCTCCATCCATCTTGGGTACGACGATTTGCTTATATGGCAGTTCTTCACTTCGATCGGTCGCTTGCATCTTACACACGGAGCCCGAGCGCTCAAAGGTCCTCTTTGATGTTATCGCTCCATGATTTCTTTGGACGCCCATCAGGTCGGCGACCATCCACTTACAACTTTCGCACACAATTCACCCACCGACATTCGCCTTTCATCTCCACAACTCCACGCTATCTTAATCGAAGTCTTAGTGTCTATAGTGTCACTGATAGACTCCAGGCACTTTCTTCTTCTGAGCTCTTCATTGGAAATGCGGTCGGGAGAGGAGACTCCGCACATCCAACAGTCCATCCTTATTTCATTCATTTCAAGTAGCCTGAAACACTGATGACATGATCCAAGTCTCGATGCTGACTTGATTAATTTTTGCTCCTAAAATTTCCTATTGCTTTATTCAAAATATGGGCTCCAATCTTATTTTGTCGCTTTTCTGTACATGTAGTTTCCTTTATTTTTATCAACATAAGAATTGAAGAAAGAAAACTTTGTTGTAATAGGAGTATTTTGCTGTCTTTTTATCTTCGACTTCAAAGCCATAAAATCATGAGTTAGATGTCACAGTTAGATGTTAAGAATTCGGATGTGAAGAATTAATAATAATTTTCAGAAGAATTAATAATATTTTCTAAAGATGATACCTCAATTTTTGGCAAATTTGAGATGCTGCAAATCGTGAAATTTTTGCGAAATGCGCTTGATTCCGAAGATGCTTCTTTTTTATTTCTGTTAAAGAATTCGGTGTAGGTCCCTTCTTTTAGACCTCATAATCATGCATTACCAAACAACAACTGTACTATCGTTAACGATTGATGTGGTAGGATAGCTCAGTTGGTTAAGGTCGGCGCTTCGGTACGGAAGTGCAGAATGTCCAAGGTTCGAGTATGTCCGCCTCAGGAGGTACCACACCTCTCAATAGAGGTTGCTAACCCTATCCTATTGAGAGCTGCGAGTGTGTGAAGGCTTCCTTCCACCCCCAGCTTCTAGCATGCTTCGCGTCTTGTATGGGGCAGGGATGAGCGAATAAAATGATATTTTCAAAACATATAACAAAAGAATTATTAAACAAATAACAAACATTGCAGATTGTAGACTACAGATAAATTTCACGTCGTGCATATGAGTTTTTTTCCAACAAGTCTGGTTGGTTTCAGGCTGTGCATTGTGCTTGCACAAAGCCTGAACTATCCAATTGGCATCTTTTGACCTCAGATAGGTATATGTCTATATTTTCTTTCCATTGCAGAAATTGCGGACAACAGCGGAAGAGAATTACAGAGTTTATGACACGAATCAATCCATTTCGGTAAATGATTTCAATACTTCACAATTTTTGTTAAGTATGCATAATTCTACAAGTGTTGATAAAATTTTGACAGATTTGACAAGAATAATTGACCAGTCGGCGGCGTAATTTTTCAAAAGCAATACATTGCACTTTTTGTATTCCTTAGAAAAAGTTTTCTGTTTCAAAAATAATTTGTTGCATGAAAAGGTATTCTTTGCTACCTTTCGGCGACCAGTGCCCTCTGGGGTCGATAGCATTCACGACGCTTCTTTTGAACGTACTACAGAAAGTGATTCACATTGTCCAAATATTTGTAAGATTAACATCATAATTTGATACAAGTCTTTATAAATAATGAAAGTAATGCCTCATATCTGTAGGTTGGTAGCGCAGATAATTCCTATTGCTATGTGATATCAACAAAAGGCATGTAGAGTCCATTTCGAAAGTTCATTACGCAAGAATGTTTTTACTAATGAATGGTTTCTGACTGCTTATTGATTGATTTGTGCTGAAGATGCTCATTTGTTGGTCAATAATTAAGTTAATCAAAAGTGATATGTCAAAAGAAAGTGTATCTCCTAAAATCTATCGACAAAAACCTTTTATATTGTAACTCGCAAAATTATCTTTTTTCACTCATAAAACTTACTCGAACTGTGGTGCATGGAATTTTTGCTTAAATGGAGATCTAGTCTTCCATCAATTTTTCGGAGACTGTTTATGGATATGAATGATGGATGAATAGCATGTCTGTACATTTTAGAAGCATGTAGTAATCGCCGTGACACTTCCTGAATTTGAGTATTTCAAATCAGCATTGTAACTCATACAGTCTCATAAAATCATACATAAAATCATAATCATACAGTCTTCCCTTTCTCACTCAACCTGCGGCCTCAAAGCGGTGAAAGGGTGAAAACGGAGTCGCAATAAGGCTTTGTCGTCTGAAGCTCATGCTTCTTTGGGTTCTACCTTGTCGGAAAGGTTTATTGTCGGCGGTTTGTGACCGTGCTCCGGCTAACTAGCAGGCTCTGGAATATTATTTTTATTTTACTGGTCATTGAATTTATTTATGTTTGATTAATTTCTCATTCTTTTTCTCCACGTTTGTTTATTTTAAATGTGTGGTAGGCTTCGGCCGTCCCAATTAACACCACCCCCTGGTTTGCGAGATATGAACAGTCATCAGATGTTTCATGTTGTTGAATCAGGTTTTTGGGCATGACACTTATTTGGCTCATTTGTGATCGAACTTCCTTCCACTGCTCTCTTTTGCACTTCCCCATTTGTTGCAGGTTAAGGTGTGACAGATCCAACGTATTCACGGCATACGGGCGTCAGGTAGTTCGAGGGTCCCGAACCCACTGGTAATGCTTTGGGAGGCAGGCCCGGTCAACTGCTCGAAAATAGGCGGTACAGTTCCACTGCCACGGACATGCGTGGGTAGCTTTACTGAGGGGTTTAGCCCGTGTAGCTGTATCCGGTTCCTCTGTGGCCTACCTGACTTGTACCCATTGTTACGGCAAAGGGGTTCTCATTTGGGTTTCTTCAAGCTTTTGCGACATGAACTGTGCCTATAAGTGTCTTTTTTGCGTATTATTTGTTGCAGCTTTGTTGCTATTATTTACGTTTTTTCTGATGCCTTCCAAAGTTTCTTGTATCACTTTGTTGTACAGTATAATTTTCGTTTATTTGATTGATATTCTATGAGAAATTATGAAAATGAGAAAGACACACAAGAAACGTAGTCAAGCCGTCAAGCTCAAAACCCCTCTCAGGATCAGCTTCAGCAACGTAAGAGGACTGAGGTCCAATTACGACGACATCAACATCTTCCTGCAAGGTAAGTCACCAGATCTTCTAGCCCTGTCGGAAACCAGGTTAGATCCCAGTGTGTCATCAAGCGACGTTACTCCTGATGGATACATATTTCACCGGATGGATAAAGCACCTTGTCATGGTCTTGGAGTCTATGCCAAGACAAGCCTTCCCTTGAGAAGGCTTCGCAGCTCAGAGGATCCAAGGCATGAGTATCTTGCCTTCATTGCGCCGCTGCAGAAGACCACACTTCTTCTATTTTTCCTATACCGCTCTCCATCAACTAATGCGGATATTTTCAATGTTCTTTCTGACAAGATCGATTCTCTTCTACAAGAGTATCCCAGCGCTGAAGTTGCCGTTTTTGGTGACTTCAACGTGCACAATGTTGACTGGCTTGTGCACTCACGCACCACCGATCTCTCCGGTCAGGCAGCCCAGGATTTCGCTGTCTCTCACAACCTTAGTCAAATTGTCACTTGTCCTACCAGAGTGCCTGACCGAGCTGGGGATACTGGATATCTCCTTGACCTGTTTCTCACCTCAAATCCAACTTGTTTTTCACACAAGGTTACTTCTCCCCTCGGCACGTCTGATCACTGTGTTATCACAGTTTCTGGCAAACAAACTTGCTCCACACCGTCTGCACCCTTCCATAGAACAGTTTATCAATTCTCCAAAGCAGACTGGTGTGGCTTCCGCACTTTTCTTAGTCAAGTTCAAGCTGAGAATTTGATTCTGAGCGAGAACGTCCACAAGTCGGCGCAAGAACTGACAGAGTGGCTTCAGATAGGGATGTTGGCCTACATTCCTCACCGTACTTTCCAAATGAAGCCCCACTCACAACCTTGGTTTACACCAGAATGTGCAGCTGCAACTTGCCAGCGTGACCACTTTTTCCATAAGTATAAGCGTGACAGTAGCGCTGGCAATCTTGAATTGTACAAAACCGCACGTAGATATTGCAAGGAAACCATACATCAGGCCAAAAGCCGTTACGCTTTGTATGTACGGAAATCCATTGCTACCCAAAAGCTTGGCTCTAAGGACTTCTGGAGGATTTACAACAGTGTCACCAATAGGAACAAATCCTCCATCCCAGCACTCCGTCATGCCGAAGTCAGTAATTCTATGGCGACAACCTCAGCAGACAAAGCCGAGCTTCTTTGCAAAGAGTTTGCGAAGAATTCGTCATTAGACGATGGAGGTAGAATTCCACCTCCAATTCCCACGCGCACTGATGAGACAGTTAGTCCTCCTTCAGTCACAGTCCGAAACGTCAAAAAGATCATCGCCGGTCTCGATAGCTCTAAGTCTAGTGGACCAGATGGCATCCCGGTTTCGGTCTTCAAGCATCTCTCACCTGAGCTTTCTCCACTTTTATCTAAACTGTTCAGTACATGTGTATCCACCGGTGAGTTTCCCTCTTGTTGGAAAGTAGCTTCCGTGGTTCCAGTTCCAAAGAAAGGTTCTGACTCATCTCTTCCATCTAGTTACCGTCCTATCAGCCTGCTTCCAATTGCTGGCAAGATTTTTGAAGCAGTGATTAACCAACACATTGTTAACTTCCTTGAAACTCAGAACCTTCTATCAGAAGAACAGTATGGCTTCAGGCACTCTCGATCAGCTGCAGATCTTCTTTCATATGTCACTGAACATGCGAGTCGTGTCCTTGACAGACAAGGTGAGACGAGATCAGTTGCCTTGGATATTTCCAAGGCATTCGATAAAGTCTGGCATCAGGGACTCCTTATGAAGCTCAAGTCCTATGGAGTTGCTAATCAACTCCACAAACTTCTTGCTTCTTTTCTTAGTGACCGGCAGATATCTGTCGTCTTAGATGGCCAAAAGTCTTCCACCAAGTATGTCAATGCAGGAGTTCCTCAAGGGTCAATTTTGGGACCCACTCTTTTTCTGCTGTACATCAACGACCTCCCAGACTGCCTAGTGAGTAAATTGGTGATGTATGCAGATGACACAACACTCTTCAATTCCAATGAGCGACTCGCTAAGAACACTCAGCAACGTCAGCAGTTATGCGACGTTCTTAATGAAGACTTACGCAGGGTCTCAGAATGGGGCGCCAATTGGCTTGTTTCCTTCAATCCTTCAAAAACTCAGAGTATTCTGCACTCACGACTTAAAGGAGATGATGATCATAGCATTAAGATGTCAGATAATAGGATCAGAGAACAAGATTCCATCTCCTTCCTTGGATTGGCGGTTACGAAGGACTTGTCATGGAAACCGTACATCCAATCCATTAGCAAGCAGGCAGCTCAACGCATTGGTAGTCTCTATCGTGCCAGCAGCTATCTTCCACCACAGACTGTCTGCTATCTTTACAAGTCCACTATTCGTCCTCTGATGGAGTATTGTTGTCATCTGTGGGCAGGCGCCCCACAAACGCATCTTAACCTCCTTGAACGAGTTGAGAAACGTGTCAAGAATCTCATGGGTGAAAAACTTGCTAGAAAGTTGCAGCCGCTCTCCGTCAGACGGGATGTTGCTTCACTCAGTCTCTTCTACAGGTACTATTTCGGTAGAAGCAGCTCTGCAGTAAATGAGTGCGTACCCAAACCTAGGATCTTCTCCAGAAGCACACGCAGAGCTAATGCACTCACATGCTATCATGTGAGCTTAGAACGCGCACGTACTGTGAGTCGCTCGAAAAGCTTTTTTGTTCGCACGGCGCAGCTTTGGAATCAGCTTCCCCAGACCACTTTCCCTGACCAATACAATCTTGATACTTTCAAGAGGCGTGCGAACATGTTTCTGATGGGGACAGTTTAATCAGATTAGAAGATCTGTTTTTTTTTTTAATTATTATTTTATTTATTTAAAATAATACAATTTTTACTTTTCATTGAGTAACCCCTAGCTTCGTTCATGGCTCATAGCTGTGCTAGGGGTGAAAATTCAGTAAAAAAAAAAAATATTTATGCGACACTTCACGCTTGTGATAAATCTGAGATAAAAATCGAACCATATTCTACTCGCAGTAATTACAGTAGCAGGAGGAACGACTCGCGTGAATATATCTCCCTAAAACAGTAGAATGAAAGTGAATTAAATTCTTGCCGCTACAGGCATTTTACTGTTTATCTAATAGCTGCTAAACTGGTATGTCACCGAGCTATGTTATAAAAGTATGTCAATTTCTGCGCTTGAATCGCACCAATTAACAAATCGCATTGTCATTTTAGTGCTCCACCTTCACTTACGATCGAGCAAAAGCAATTACATCGCTGTTAACAAACGAAACTAAGAACCCAACTGGCGAAGAAAAATGTCAGAAGAAGAAGTTTGTGCCTTTGAGACAGAATTCTCTATTATACAACATGAGCGTCAATTTCGAAAAGACAACAGCCCATGTTCCCACCAATGTTTACGATGGATGTAAGTTACTTGTTTCAGATGCTATTTTAGAGACTGATGTTTATAATCGTAATTTGTTGTTGTGGCATCATTCTCAAATGTTGTCTCGAATTAACCCTATTTTCCTCTTGTGGACCAATAATAAATACGGTCTTTCGGTCTCAGCAAGATCCTTGAAAATAGTGCTTCAAATGCCTTGATTATCAAAGCACACTGCAATAAACCAATGATTCTCTTTAGAGAATCTCTCATCCATATTTTGACACACTTTGAGTTACTACGCCCCAACTATGATTATTTTCTTAAACAATATTTTATATGGTAGATACTTTGTATAATAGCGTTACAACAGACCTTCAGAAGTTATTTTTGCGATGTTTGCTTATTTCCAAAGATTTCTTTAGGCGCTCCATGACTTTGATCCCATCACTGCCCTGATTATGTCATAAAATGTTAGATGCATATAGAATAACTGTTTAATGAAGTGTTGGCTAGTAGGAATTGACTCAAATCAATGCACATCCGGGGGGGCTAAAGTTGGTTGGGGGCATGAACCCACTATGAAAAAGCTTAGCACATGAATGTGACTGATTCTAACCCAAGACGTTGGAGACGTTGGCAGGTGGTCTAAGTGAAAATGCGTTTTATGTGCCGTTATTATGCATTGCATGAAGCTTAATTTCCATTCTAGAGATTTTATTGTTATCAATTTCTATGGATGCAGTAGATCGACCATGCGGCCCTTGTGATATGTAGACAACATGTGATGAGTGCAAACGCGACGGCCAGACTAATTATATCATTCATGCTCATTTTTTGTTAATGAGTATTGCAATTTGAAGATATTATTTAATGATACGTTTACAAGGCCTATTGATGTGGATAAGATGAAGCCCCCAGACCATTAAATTTTCCATGCAGATTTTATTCAACACAGTTGTAGAATACAGCTTTAAAACATAATTATTATTTAAAAGGGTTATTACGAAAACGCTACGATTACAAAAGCAAAAATGTACTATGTAATTTGCTTCTCTGGTTCAATCAGACAGGGTAGGGACATAAAGACTATTCAAAATACACATATTTGAAGGAGTTGATTATAGATTCATGATCATTCTCCATTATTTTCTCCAGCTAAAACGATTCTTATGGTTGCTAACTGGACAGAAAGCTTGGACACTCAACTTATACAGAATCTGAAAGAAAATCCTTCATTAAAATTTCAATATTTTGCAAGCAGTCATGGGATGTTTAAAATATTTCCAGGTAAGTCAAAGATATATCTGATGTGACCATATTTTAATCAAAGTCATGTACTTTGAAATCTATTAGATTTAAGACTTTTCAATTATCCGAATTGTCTAATGTCGTAATGCGGACATTCGCATCTTCACAAGAAAGCCAGACAGTTTTTATTCTGTTCAATACTCGTATCATACCGATAAACCGAAATTCAAAATATTTCGAGTAAACCACAGAGATGGAATGTCTGTTATTTGCCAGAGGATGGAAATTAGAAACGTGTGGTCATTCCTCTGTCGAGCTGAACTTCATGAAAATTCAACACTGGACTCCAACAAGCTAGAGCGGGAGAACCCCTCAAATGAGCGTTATTGAGCAGTTATTGAGATAACACTATAACAAAAGGTCACTAAAACGTCAGTGAGAGGTAAACATGACTCAACCTCGTACCAAGCGACAAGAGCATGCTCCAATGGAGCCCAATAACACTGACAAATAGGGGTATATAAAACAAATCAACATGTGCAGTGAATAACTGACAAATACACACAAAGGAATGGCAGCAGGCCCTATTGATGTTTTAGAAAGTAGTTCCAGAATTGTGGAAAATTGTGAGAAAATAAATGGAAAGGACTTTCATGAAGCATAATGCATTTTTATCACAAGTATCTTTCTATTACAGGTGTTAAATGGCACATTCAAATCGACGAAATTGGCGAATTAGCTCCAGTGGATTTCTTTGACTGCCGTTCACAGACATGGTAAGGTTCTATCTCCACTAAGCCAATGCCTGACTTTCTTGGGAACCTGTGATAATGTGGCACAGTCTCATCGGATTTCCTGTCATATTTTCCTCTTCGTTTTTGGGATAACATTCCGCTACGTCCTTTGTTCATCTCCTATCTCAGCGCATCCTACCTGCCTATGATCTTAGCCATCAATATTGCCGTTTGATCGCCGCGCTGACAACACATCTTTCATCAGAGAATGCTTGTCCTCCAATCCCTTTTCTTTTCTGATGCATGTGTTCATCTTCGTGTATCTACAGGAAAATAACATTGCTGTCGTCTTGCCGTTGCTCGGTTGTTATACTAAATTTTCTTTGTTGTCTTCTATCTCTCATTTCCGTTCATAAACACGGAGAGAATCATTGATTGAAGATCTTCCTGAATATTATATCATCTCATTTTCTCATTCGAATGCTATTTTGCCCGAAAGCAATTATCCTCAATGAAAAATCACCATGGCACATGAGATATGAAATATTAATGTTATATCCAGTCATTATCTCTGATGACAAACGTTTTAAGTTATATCAAATTCGCATGACAAGAATGTCACTTAAATGATTTTTACGTTTTTCTCTCCTAACATCAAAAGTCAGCATGTAAGAGTCACACGATGCTGTGAGGAAAATGCCTATTATATTATGGGCCTTCAATATTCAAATAATTATTACAAATAAAACATTGTTGACTTCATTAACTGAAAGTAAAAAAGAGGCAAAATGAGAGGGGTAGAGGTCTTTGTGGGTCACCTCCATCATTAATGAATTTCTCCCTTCAATGCCACTTGGAGAGTAAAAATGCTGATCAACTCAAAAGGCTGTCTTGAGTGATTGCTCAATCGATCGAGTTGACTACCGCATGCATGATGGAAGCTACTCGGCGAGATAATACGCAGGGTGATATCCTTTCAATTTTCCGGCCAATATACTGAGAAGATGCGTGCTAAAAACAGCCGTATAATATCGCTCAGTTGAATGTGTTCAACATCCAAATCATTCAATTTTTAGATGCCATTTTATCTGTCTTTCATCAGATTTCATCAGCGGCGTTCAGCTGAGAGGCTTGACTTTAATACAAATTCCAGTATGATATTTTCCACATTTTGCATTTTAATCAGTGTATTGAAAGAGGGATTCTTTTAGATGTGCAAGTTGTATCTGGGACATTGCTGCGGTTTCTCACAAGCTGCGGTGCCAAGAGTTCAATGTCATGCAGGAAATATACTAACGCTAAGCGTAGTCCACCTGTAAATAAATTGAATTCACTGTCTATGATTCTTAAAACATTCGACGCTACTCTTCAATAATGGTAGGTAGAGGCAATGTAGGCTGCGCCTATATGCATTTTCTATACAACTCACCCGGCATTGCTGCCTCAGAAATGCATCGCCATATTGCTTCCTTGCAATCGTCTTAGAAAATGATCAAATGATTTGTTTGTGTATTAAGTGATTGTGTATAACATCTTCATGATTTACCGAATTGATTTGCTTTATCTCTGTTCTGCACACTTGCTTGTTAAGTTGTCCAGAAGTCAACAATGTCAGGAATATTGTCCTCAGTAAGTCAGTTAATAGATATTATCGACAGGAGTTGAAATTCTGCGGCATAATATGGATGTTGCCAAAACGTTTATCGTATCCAAAAGGACAATTATAGATATTTCGGTCCTAACATTCATCCGGCATATTCGATGATTGGCGCACTAAAATGACGTGCATTTCAAAGCAGGCATTTCCTTGCGGAAGTGGATAACTAATGATGACGCGATTTATTGAACGCCTGATGACTCAAGGGGTTATTAGTTATTGATGAGCACAACCAAAACACTGAGAGTGTTCTTATAATGAGTGTAGCAGAGTATGAAGTAATCGGCTTGTGATATAACATGATTGAGACTGAAAACTCAAAATCGTAGTGATAATTGAGATCGACACATGAAAATCAGTTACTGTGTTTTGATAAATCATGGTCTTTTAAGCATTTGAATTCACAAATTTTAGGTAATTTCTTGTTTATGAAATATCTTTCCTAATCTTTAACAACCTTGAAGTAGTAAACTGAGTAATGATAATCAACTAGTACATTACTTTTCTTGAAAATTATTTTTCTATCGCAGTATTTGTATTAATGTTATTCTTCGTATGCCAGAAATTTGAAAGGTAGGAAAACATACAAAAAATTCTTTGGCGAAACATTTTATAATGGAAATATGCGTGGAACACATAGCTTTGAACAGTCGGTAATTTGCTCATTCGTGAAACCAATTAATCCATCAGATATCCTGAAAACCGGTTAGTTTCCGCAACACACGTTAACTTGTATGTCCATCAAGATATCTCCAAGAAATTAGAAATGTCTTGGAAACAAAGTGTTTCTCTATAGAAGGTTGAGAAATCGATTAGATGGACAGCAAAAAATAAATCACATGCATTCATTGTAAGAATTTGTAAGCATTTAACGCCTACGTTACTTTGTAGGCCACACTATTTTTACTTATTTGCATACCTTGTATATTACTTTCATATCACAAAACATTTCAAATCAATTGCATATCATGATTTGTGGTATGAAAATTGGTAAAACGTGGCTTGTGAATTCACATTCATTTATGAAATGACTAAAAACAAGAGAATAATCAGGACTTTGAAAGTAAATTTAATTTTAAGTCAGTTATCAACCGCGGCATGAATATATGAAAATTTACAAATCAGCATAAATCATTACATGTCCAACAGTCTTAAGTGCATCAAAATTAAGATATAGGATAAATATGAAAATGATAGGATTCACGTTTTCAAAAATTAGAAGAAGATTATGATTTGGATAGCTACAAATCAACATTGTACGCTGTATTACAATAAACAGTTTTTACTGAATGAACCATATGAACATCTACATACCGTTTCATGAATAATTACACAAGGAATCGATTCATTTTCCAATGTAATTTTCTTATTGAAGATGTGGTTCAATTCTAATTCGTACTTATTGTTATTTTACTTTATGTCATGAAATCCTATCTTCCATAAATTAATTTGACATAAAATTTAATTTCATAAAATGTAAGTTGTGGTCAGGAGGTCGCACAAAGTTTTTTCATGACTCGGTATTTCAACATGAAGCCGGCAGATTCTTAAGTGAAAATTCACAGGCATCATTGACTATCAATCTGCTATCAACCAGCTTTTTGATGATGTACGGATTCTGACATTTGTTGAATGTACAAAATGATGCAGTACGAATTAATGTAAGGAAGATAATTGTACATTGAGTTGCATCCTCAGTTAAAAAATGGAAACAGACCTGAATAGCTGCCACTTCATTCAATATCAGGGATGATCAACAGGCCTAGTTTGCATCCCTCAGCATAGACGTAGCTCCATATTTCAAGTTGCAGCCATACCCGATCGATCGAGTAGGTTAATACCTTAATTGTATATGACTTTTGCTTTATTACAGCCAGATTATTCATATTGGGCTCCAAAGAATGCAGGTGATATCTTCTGCAAAACTGTGCAAGTTTTATGGAACTCAGCTCACCCCCAATTGTGCCCATCGTTTTATTTTTAGGTACATTTCGACTGAAAGCTTTCATTTTTTGATGCATGGCGTAAGGCGGCAGAGATTAGCATTCAAGTCAAATAGGCGGTCAATTAATGTCTCAAGTCGTTCTCAAATGCGCCGATAGTCTACGTTGAAAAAATGATGAAATTGAAGGCAAATAACTTCTTTGTAAACCGGGTTAAACGTGATATTTGCATACGAATATATAAGCGTGATTGCCTCTTGAAACACCGCAATGATGCTTCTGTGAACATTGGATATCTATCGTACTTTGGAGTTGATTGAACAAAACTTCTTGGTCCTGAGAATTTAAGTTCTAGATAGACCCTTCCCGAAGACTCTAACTGTAAAATTCATAACGAAACCAATAAATTGTGGATGACTTTATGTTAAATCCCATCCCAACTGAATGACTAACCCGAACCTAAGTTCGAATCTTCATGACCTTTGCGACTACCCGAATTCAGAATCCCGACGAGTTCAGATTTTCTTCCCCTGTAAGAGCGGCTGTTATCAAATTGAGTTACCGGTATGCTTATCTACCAAGAATATTCCATAGATTTTTGCTTGTTTTGAGGCATGCACAGATTGCGTTGAGTTGCATTTCCTTTGTGTTTCACGCTGGCATGGTATATTTCATAGCTGGTATTAAATGTCAAAAATCATGAAATATATGAAATAACTGTACTGTGATTGCCAGATAATATAAAATTAAGTTTTCATCGCTCGCACATCGACTACCTCCCAACTTCTAAATTTAAGTACCTCCAGTTATACACAGTAAATCTAATAGAAGAATATTTTTCGTCATTGGGGATATTGAATTGTAAATTGTCATTTCAGGTTCATAGAGGCGGCTACGTATCCAAAAGATATTGTCATACTGGTAGACAAAAGTGGCAGCATGAAAGGAAGACGGGAAACAATCGCAAACTTGACGGTATCCGAGATATTAGGAACACTCACCGAAAATGACTTCTTCAATGTTTTGCTGGTATGTATATTTAACTGGTATTACTTGGCTTTCAATATTGCAAAGTAAATAAGTGTTCTATTTAAGGCCTTGTCTTGTTTTCTAGCTGCATGCTTAAATGCGATTTAAAATATTAAGCTATGAGATTTACGACGAATGTGCTCACTATACTGTTTTCAATTGCAAAGGATATAACATGCTTTATGAAGGCTTAGTGAAACGAAGTGTCCATCAGTAAGGGGCTTTACTTGGAATGAAATTACCCTCGTAGAAGAAGATGAAAGTCAACTATGTTATCAAGCTATTTGACAGAAGAAAGTGCTGTTCGAAAATGCTATATGTTATCCTATTTATGAATCATCATACTGACGTTGATTGATGAAGTTTGTACATATGCAATGTGCATGTAAAGACATTCAATTCATCAGTTATGTCTATTCTTTTTCAGTTCAATGAGAGCATATTTTATGCTGATCCAATTTTCTCGAATATGCTGTTGCAAGCAACATTGAAAAACAAACAGGTAACCAAAAAATCAGCTTTATCCTATCATAAGCTAAATTCTTTAATGCTTGTTTACTAGGATAATTTGTTTTAATTTTAAGACACCATATTTCATGCTGTAGTCATCTGTGGAGGACCCACTAACTGAATTCAAGCATTTCAGAGCCACAAGAATATTGGGGTGGCGTGGAGGGTATTATTGGACTCCTCAACGCCTTACAGGAAATTGAAAAGTGTGAAATTTGTTTAAACAACAATCCTCCACTGAGATTTCGTGGTTTGTGACTATAAGGAGGGAACTGTTTTGATTGGATAGACATCATTGACCATTTTGGGGATATTTAAGCCTGTAATTAATTTTCGCAATTATAAAAATGAGACTGAACTGAAACTGAGTGCCGCAACACTCGCATTAAAGATGAGTATAAATAAGCGACTTCATATATACGGTTAAGCGACGCACTTGTAAGACCATAAGCTCAGTTATGGCCGGATAGAGCACTTTGGTTATCCATTTTATCCGTTATGTAAATTAGTTGTGATGATTGTGAAATTTACATTTGGGCCTGCATCAACGGTCAGCCGGCTCGAAATAATGGAACTCAAAGACATTAAATTTCAAAGCAAGAATTCTGAATCTAGAACATGTCACTACTTTATGCTACGTGTATGTACGTTTGAAACAGAAACATGAAGCGATTCTGAAACATTCGTAGTAACGCGTCGGCATCACAAGATCTCGATGATTCCTTCGTCGTCTGATTGCACAGATATTTCCAAGCGATGCTGACCTCCTGGGCTAAATGTGTGTACAGAAGAAACATGTCAATCAATAAATTATCGCTCAAATTGGTTTGCAAAATGTGTATCAATTTCTGGGTAGTTTTAACTCTGTGCTTGAACCGCACGCAGTTTGAAAAATTTGGTATGGTAGTAAATTTAGGTGTTTCCACAAGAAGTTATAACCCAATCTGACAACGCTTGGCAGTGCCATCAGGAAAATCTTAGCAGATGATTAATTGATATATATGAAGTATAAACATGCAAGTTGGATTACTCCATGTGGTAATAGTAAAATTTTACGACTCATAGTCCAATATGCCAACCTGAATGCATTTTTCGATATAGTTACGCGCATGTCGCAAATTCACCATAGCAAATGATTATAACTTAAGCAACTCAAAACTAATCATGCACATTAACTATGATAAATTATCTTTCCAGAGGATAATGGACATGATGAACATAACTCCATCTGGAATAGCCGACTATGCCTTGGGTTTGAAGGCTGCATTTGAACTTCTCAAAGAGGTGAGATTCATATAATAATTCAACAAACACATGCTTGAAAATGAAAACTCTCATCGTTTCATGGCCACGCTCGTTCTCTTAATGAAATACAACGAGAAAGTGATCTAGGTTACAGCATCTCCAAACATGAAGCTATGATATTAAATAAAACTCATTCACAACCAATGCAGCTACAAGCTTTGATATGTAGGTATTAGGGTAAAACTGATTCATAGATAGTACTAACGAGGATAAACAGTAATAACAGTGAAATTCCTAAATCATAAAAGATCAATAAATAAAATGAACTGTAGAGCTTCACAAAATCAAAGAAGTTTAAGAATAAATAACTTGTATTTCACTAAGAGAACCAGCGTGGCCATGAAACGATGAGAGTTTTCATTTTCAAGTTTTTTTGGAAGATCGTTCCAACAAAACAAGTTATTCACAAAATGCATACTAATGAATTTTGATGCACATTTCACATCGTTGGTCTGTTCTTCAAAAAATCGAATGGTGTAGGATACTTCCAGGCTTCAGGCGCTTGCTTTATTGCCCTAAATAGTCCATGTTGATGCTATATTGTACGTTACTTCTTTTTCCAGATTATAGCGACAGATTACAACAAAGAGTAAAAAATGTAGTTGTAAACATTTGTTTATGATGTACACAAATCAGTCTGACTTGAGGTATATCGCAAATTGCAATGATTAAAAAAGAGTGAAAAGTCAAACAGGCTCACAAAATGAAATAATATCTTCTGCCGATCGATTTCACAACATTTCTGCTGATGGTCAAAGAACTATTTTTTGCCAGTTGCACATGGTGATTCACGGTAATGACTGCTCTTGCAGCGTCATAGGAAGATAATTCCTGATGATCCACTTCCTAATGTTCAAGTGAAAAGTGGCACTCATGATTAGAGCTGGAATGATTAGTCAATATTCAAAAATGTTGATTATGATTGAGATTATGATTAAAGTGTTCAAAAGTTTGATTTTGATTACGATTGATTGAGGTGTTCAAAATTTCGAGTATGATTAATGTGGTCAGACGCTTTATCAGGAACGCTGGATAGGTTGAATATGATGCTTATTACGCATTTCAGACACTGTCGAGTCAAAGTTAATTTTAGTGCGCTTAAGTAATAATTTGAATCGTGATAAAAATGTTTAATACTGTGCAGTGATGGCAATTTTTATTTGAACTCATCTCCTTGTTCAATTAACAAGCTTACTGAATTTGTATTGCGGCTATTATTCGATTTTGTTCAGCGATATCGTAGCGTACAAATTGACGAAATATTCAATCCAGTGGTCAATTGAGTATGTTTTGATTATCCAAGGAACACGTAAAGAAAAAGCATCCGCGGAAAGACATTCCATGACGAGGCGTGAACGCTTGTTCATGACCGTGCATCAACAATTGGCACTCTCGACGACAGTTTATACTTTCCGTCCTTACGTACACGTAAGTACTATAGTCGAGCTGTCACTCTGCCATCGGCGGCCGAGTTCTGATCTCAGCTAATGTTCGGATGACTAAAATTAAATTTTATCAGATTTGCTGTTTAATTTACGTGATTATGATTATGATTAACTTCAAAAAGGTAATTGATTCAAATTTTAATTGATTAATCCAGCAGTAGTCATGATACAAGTTTTATTTTCTTATATTCAATGTGCTATCCATGGACATACACACCTGTACTTAGTTGTAATACATTCTTCTCTGTATTGTTCTCAGCTTTGACTTATTTCTATATTTTCTTCATCCACAGAGTCGTCAAAATGAAGCATCGTCATTCTGCAGCCAGGCAATTATGATAATCAGTGACGGAGCTCCAGATTATTATGAAACCTTATTTGAAGAGTTGAATCCTGAGGTGAGCACTGCAGTGTGAAGCATTAATAAACAATCTTATGTAATTTATAACAATATATAGATTCTTGACATAAATACAATGGCGAGATCGAGAAAAGCAGATAAGGCCATGACGAACTTCTAATTTTGATAGATTTTTTATTCAAAATCTCAATTTATCTGTGTTAACTACTCTTTGTAAACTCCTTTTTATATTGTGTATATTAAAAAGATGCTTATTTTCACAGGCCTCTCGCAAAACCCAGAACTTTTAGGAGCCTTAGATAATCTGAAGGAGTAATGAAAGCAAAAAAACTCACATACATTCTCATCATTTAACTCATCGTTTTTGCACTATCGAATGTCTTCTATTTCATTAAATGGAAATATTTTTTAATACCTTCAAAAGTTTTCAAAATTACGCCACTTCTTTTACCAAAATGCACATTTGTATGCTTGCGCATGTGAAGCGGCATGTTTTAGCTCTTCACTTCATTCGAATGTCATTCCCGTGCTACTCCAGATATTTGTTGCGAGTCCCACTCAGCTGCACATCTACAGAAGGTTTATATAGACCAAAACCTAGTAAAGTTATCGTGTGTTCTACTGCATAAACACGCTTTAGCTTTGTATTTTGGACAGTTTGCGTCATCATCTGCTCATTTACTATATCGGCTGTGGTTTATATCCACTGAAATGATGAAATTTTGATCAATTAGGCAAGGAAGTCAATCAGACTTCCTATATATAGAACGCAACCATTTGAAAATGCACCGATGGCACTACATTCACATACTACAAATCAATTTGAAACAAAGGCGCGTTGTTCAGCACACCATAAATCCATCTTTGGTGGGAATTCATAAATGAGTTTGGCGATACATATGCGTGGCTCTAGCAATAAAGACGCGATTATGTGGCTCGATCACAGCGGTTTGGCTCAAGTCCTGGTTCTGCTTTTGATGAACTTTTTTTTCATAGGAACATGCTGAAATACAGTTTATCTTGATGCAAAGATAAGGTTAGTTTTCGGTCCACAACTTCACTTTATTAAGCTTTCTTGCGATAATGTCATACAGCAGCTTGGCATAGAATTGCGCGAACTAAACTTCTCCAGCTAAAGTACATAGTAGTGGCTCTTCTTTCAATCGACAAACGTAATCTCATTTATTGAATGATCGCTTAATACGGGTTTTATTAAGGGTATGAAAGGTAATTATCCAACACAACTGATTCAATATAAAATAATCATATTGCATTTTATCATAATTTGTTATTAATAGGTATGAAAGTCATGTTCTTTTCTGTAATCACATCATTTTCCTCGATCATCTAACAAACTCGTAGGACAAATTTAATGGATTTAAGTTGTAATCGATTTTTTGCTGTCCTTTTCAGAAAGACGTTCGAGTATTTACGTATATGATAGGTCAGGAAGCATCTGATCGGGATAATGTTCGTGAAATGGCATGCAACAACCGAGGTAAGAATTCATGGTGATATTGTTACTACGAAATTGATGAGTTTGTGATCCAACGGAGATTTATATTGTCAATTTATCAGTTTAAAATGATTTTAATAAGTAATGAGGTTGAACAACCAAATCGTGTAATTAAATGCTATGAAGAGCACTTTACTGCTTGAATACTACAAAGTTTCGGTTATAAGCCTTTTCCTCTCTTACTTATAGCCGAATCCTTCTATCGAATCTTACATGCAAAAAAGCTTTTCACAACGTTTTAGTTTTCTGATTAAGGAATTAAGCGCAGATGCGGGCTTACACAGGAAACAAGATGAATAAATTCGATAAAATTTGTGATTGCATGGATTCCTACAAAAAATTCATATGTGATGCATATTTTTAGTATTGAAATTCAACGTGATAAAGTAAGGTTTGAAGATCATTCTACTGAACTTGATTCTTTTGTTTCCAGGATTCTTTGTTCAAATTGCTACTTTAGCAGATGTGAAAGAAAATGTACAAGTAAGTGATTTTCTTCATTTTTAACCTGATAATACTTTTGTTCATGTCATCGCATGCTCTACGTTTTTAGTTGAGCAACAAACTGAACTCTGTTTGAATAAAATGAAGATTCAGGGTGGCTAACATCATGCAAAAACCTGAAAACTTGCAAAAGTCCTGAAAAATGGCCAGACATGCAAAAATCATGCAGAAGTCCTGCAAAATGGCAATCAATCCTGTAAAAGGTCACTTTAGTCAAGAGAAGTTGTATTTTGTAAATTATCTATCCCTGGGAATTATAATGCTTGTTGTACTGATTTAGTGTTGTTTAATTACTTATATGAAACAAAAGATAGCAATTTAACTCATACATGCCAATCAGCCAAAGGTTGTTAATTTTTCGTTTTTGTTCCAATCAGGATTTTTTTTCCTGGCAAGTTAAGATACAGAACTCAATATAAATTGTTACTTGTTGTACCAACTACGTCTTCTTCATTCGCCACGTGCGACAACTGTTGCAGCATTGATAATTACACATTCCTTAATAAGTTGTAACAACATTAGAAATCATTTATTGGAGCTGTCCATCAACTGAAGTGTTTAATAAATGATTACTAAATGATCATGCGAATTTCCTAAAAATCCTTCAAAAATCATACAATAGTCCTGCAAAATTGAAATCGAAAATCGTTAGCCACCCTGAGATAGACAACTACTTGAATTTATGCAGCAATATCGATTGTCCACTAGACAGCTATTCTTGTAGTTGCTGACCCATTTATTTCATTACGACCGCTCAGGCAACACAAGAGTGCGCGGCACTCACAGAAATAAAATGATGAGCATCTACGAGAATGAGAATATATAACGCGAGTGTTCTTTCGGTTTTGCTTTATGGCTCCGAAACCTGGCCTCTTTCCGCAACGCAAGGTAGAAGGACTATGGCCTTTGACAACCGATGCCAACGCCGAGTACTCAACATCAGATGGCAAGAGCGTATCACCAACGACGAAGTGCGCAGACGCACACTCCAACCGCCGTTACCACGCCTTCTAGCTCAACGACGCATGCGTTGGCTGGGACACATGCTCCGCATGCCTAGTGAACTGCCAACGAAACGTGTGCTCGATTTCAATCCGACAGCCTCTGGATGTAGAAGACCTCGAGGGCGCCCACACACACGATGGATGGACGTGGTTGTCGAAGATCTCAATCAACTCGGTATCTCCATGGATGACGCATCGGAGTTGGCCCTGGATCGACCATCTTGGAGACGAATGGTGTCAAGAGCGGCCTCAACGCCTCACAGGCACGAGTCATAGGCAGGTAGGCAGGATCTACGATGGCACAAGCAAAAGCTTAGAAAATTGATTTTTAGGAAAGTCAACCATTACTTGTCGATTCAGAATGCCCCGATCGTTACGATTCCTTCATACAATATTCTAAAGATTCAGATCGCTGTAGCCAAGTTTTGTCGAAGCGTTGCATAAATACGAGGATTCTCTTCTATATAAGAATGGTTGATAAAAAAACGGACCACCTACGTAAACTTTTAATTGATCCTAGTACTTTCCAATCAAGACGCACATTACCCAGTCAAGCATCATTCGATTGATTGAATACTCAGTTTTCAAATGACTTAGTAAGATAGCACCAAATACCGGTAAGCATGTTCTGATTACAATTGCTTTTTAGTCTCTTTACATAAGAAAAACTTTTGCACATTTTCCAAAACAAGTCTCCAAATTCCGCATTCCACATCCAATGAATTTCGACAAAATTTTAGTTTTTCCATGGATTTTTCTTCGTTAATGATTAACTTTTTTCTCATTGCCCAGCAAAAATTGACCTTACATGTGAGAACTTCTTCTAACAAAGTGAATAAATGGGATTTCACATGCATACGCAACGACCTGCGCATCGTCATAAAAAGGAAGATCATTTACATGCATGAGCAGAACAAAAAAAAAATAGGTCCGAGAATAAACCTTTGAAGGACACCACTAGAGACTTTTCCAATTATCAAACATTGACTGCTTACAAGTACATCTTTCCGGAGCAAAAATGACATGGTAATTACATAGAGGCTCATATTCCTAAGTTTTCATGAGTTCGAGGTGCTATTTGATTTAAGTGCTTTTTTTGAAATCAATCTTGTCAACGTCTTCGATAGATACTGCTAGATACTGCAGAAAAGCAAGTGCAATCATGGACGGAAGAAAAATGAGCTATCTCGAATCAGCTTCTTAAGGATTCTACTCGCAAAAGCCAAGATAGGACTGAGATGAAAATCAGATATTCTCTTCGGAACTGGAGTGATATCTGTGACTTTCCATTGTTGCGGGAATTCAACAGTCTGAAGACTCCGGTTATAAAGGGCATAGAGGATTTTTGCAAAGCGATCGCAGACAGGTGCAAGGAATGCCCTGGGGTACTATCTGAACTCGCATTATTTTATTTCTGTTCTTTCATCATGTTGTAGACGTCTCACTCAGAAACTGAAGGAAAACTGTCGCTGGAGTTAGTTTCATTGGTGGACACACGAATAATAACCCGAGAAAAAATTTCAGCGAATTGTTGATAAAAATGGAGAATAGATAAAATACCAAGGTCTTGTCACATTTTATTACTAAAGTTTTTTGAAGAGGCTGTTTTATTGATGCAATTTTCACTCCATCAAGCGATTACTTATTCGTCTGTTTAAACGTTTGTCTGTTTAATAGACTGAAGACATGCGTGCAACACATGTATCTGTATCGTATCACAAGTCTTCATGAGCTTGAATAGAAACTCATTAATTAAAAATCGCTCTCTGACTCATTCGCCATAATTACTAATTAACGCCAATCTATTGAAGATTGGCCCATGCATTTCAGGATGAACCGTCACAAGGAGAAGTGCATCATCATTCGATCATTGTTCTGATTGCATAAGATGTGCAGAGAATGCCATCCATGATAGATATCCGGCTTAATATATTGCGCATGAAAGCACCATGAAGACTTCTCATGCATCCTTGAAGATTTGATGAAGTTTTATGATAATTGATTTCAAGCACCAACATATTAAAAGTTGTCCTCTCTCGTTTTAGACTTATCTTCCTGTCATGGCCCGTACAAATGCTCTTCATCGAGTCAGATACACGGTGTGGACAGGTGTCCATGAAAGTCAAATAAAAGGAGAGGTAAGATCATCCAACATGCCAATTACAAAGTGTTCAATAATACGTGTGGTTTAGCCTACCTGTAGATAATAGAAATCATAGAAGGCAGTTGTCATTTGAATATTAATAAAAAAGAAAGGGATTTCAATATTTTTATCTAGTAGCGTCTTAAATTACTCGGACGCATGTTGGAGATGATAGCAGTGACTGCAAAGATGAGACTACATTAGCAGCACGGGCTGATCATTGTTGACGATTTAGCGTACTGCGATGACCCACCGTGCAAGGCTATGGGTCATTGCTTAACGGGAAGCATGGTAATCTCATGACATAGCAATCAATAAGTAACTTTGATGTGGTTATCCGCAGAATTGGATCTCAAATGCATGAATGTAGATCCATTTATATGTGATAATCTGTGGTTTAAGCAGATATCTGAGATTGCAAGTAATGGAACTACGGCACTCTGCTGGTTTTGATTCAATGATACTGAACTCCTGCGCTGACGTGCGCTCGTTTAAAGCGATCTACGATTGTATCACCACCATGGCATGCCATAGTTCTTCATTGCTGTCCGAATTCTAAAAGTGACATTGTAATGTGGTAATATCATACGGTCGTATTACAATGGCGTATCAAAACTACGTTGCATAATAGGTACGCTGAAATTGTACGGACCATTTCTTCTTCGACCCACCACGAGGATTGCATCAATTAGCATCCAATCACACAAATAATTAAAATTGACCAGAAGAATATTATACTCATTTCGGATGTATCCTTTATATTTTGAAAATCTCGATTTGAAAATAAATTTGATTCTACTTCTTAAATGCTGAACAGTAGTGCTTTAATACTATTTTTTCTTGTACAGTTTTGCAAAATAATCCTCGTGTAAAATTTTTCAGCTTGTCAATTTTTTAGTAAGATCGAAGCCTCAGCGTCCAGAAGGGATCATTTACACGACTAGCTCGAACCGCATACAAATACATTTTGCAGTCGTTTGCTTTCTTGTACTACAAAAAATAGACGCCTTGTCACATATTCGACTGAAAGATAATTTCACTCTGCTCTACGAGGATTAAGAGATCAGCCGAAAGTTGATGTTTCTCCGACGGAAATATCATTGAAATTGCTTCCGAATTCCAATGAATAAGAACATCTGAAATCGCTGATTTGTTAATTACAAACTAATCTTGCTCGATCTGTGTGATGACTACTTTGCTTCGCATTATTATGGAATCTCTTTCTAATTGATACTTGCTTAACTTGGTTTTGACATTCAACTTATGCAAATGTTTCACTTCAGACGGCTATTCAGAAACCTTATGTGCCTACCGATGATATTCCAATAATGCAAACAACTACCACAACCCCTGATTTCGGAGATGATGAATTTGCAACACCTACGACACCGCCCGATAAAGCAAATTCAACAGCAAGAAAGGTAAATATTTCATTCTTCCAATCAGATTGTAAAACAGAAAGTGAAGTAATATGAATTCAGATACCTGTACATGCACAATCCACCTATACTCTCATTCGCAGAAGAAATCTAAGAAGAAGAAAAAGATTGTGAGTCATTTTCGGTATTTTCTGTTATCTGTTGTTTTTCACATGTTCTCATCCACGTGTTGAAGTTTTGGCATGTGAAAACTCAATGTGTGCGCTTTAGTTTAGCCTTTTGCTTTAAACAGTGGTTAAGTACTGAAGACCTTGGAGTTACTAGCGATAGGTGAATCATTTAGAGCAAACAAGGATCGATCTTAAGATGTATTCCGAATTCTAACATGCGAATTCTAAAACAAAATAACAACGGAGATTAGGTCGATCTTTTAAGTTTAAATCGTCGTCAAATGATTATATTTGGAGGAGGCATATAGTTTATTTTCCGACAGTTTGTTGATAGACTTTTGCGAAAATGTCAAGTAATATTCCACGCCCTACATAAGCTCAAAATACTTCAGCATAGATTAATTTGGTGATACGTGTATTATAGCAACATATTTTATTGTGTAAAATATTCCAGCAAACTATTTGATCATCTAAATGCTTCAGATGATCTTCATGTCATGATAGCTATCAGGCGTTTTATTCGAACCCTAGAGTACTATTTCTCATGGGATATGTTCAATCCATCGCACATTTCACACACCCATTGTACGCACATGTCGTGCACTTGAATGTTAATGTTGATTACTTGAAAAGAACCAAAATAAACATGCTCTCTAAGTAATGCTTTCATTACTTGTGACCTTTTCATTAATGATGAAGATAGAAGCTAATTGTGACCTTTTGACCTAACGGTACAGTGACCTCTTGTGTTGGATAACCTCTTGGTTGAGTTTGTTTAGTGCTTAGGATTATATTCTATGCTGAGTTCGAGCCCTTGGCAGCACCCAATGAGAGAAGTTGCTGGTGAAAGCATGAGCGTTATATCAAGTAACCAGTCCACTGATAACCACGCTTTTGAACTTCCTTATCATTCTTTACCGCAGTTGTTTAAATACTAATGCTTTGAAGTACATCTTACCATCAACTGGCAATATAGACTTACAGTTTTAATATTTACCTTAAGTGTTTGACTTTGACTCAGGTCTTCCGGACGCAGAGCGGACACTCGGCTACAAAGTTACTGCGCCAGTAAGCGCTGTAATAGGCCGAAGAAGGTGTCGCACAATTGCGTCTGTAACAGATAAGCAAAATGCTATGACTATCAAGCAAAATACAAAGTGTTGGGATTTTTTGCCAAAGGAAAGGGTTAGTTACTCTTTATTCAACCAGCTAGAAATATATGTACGATCATATATGCAAATCCCTTGACAATGATAAACTGCCTATGTAATAACATAATAACGCACATAGCATAAAAGACGTTTCTTCCATAACTCTTTACTGTAGCACCAACCAAAGCAAGTAGGGCCTACATACCTAGTTTCTGCAGGGAAGCTTAGACAGGGCAAGACATTCACATGGCCAAATAAAAGAAAGAATTAGCCTGCATAGCAATTCTCTTTATCACATAAGTTTATGACAAAATTACATCAATGGCACCAACCGATCTTATCAATGTCTTTTACAGCCATTTCTTATTTCTATCGTCACGGCTGATATGGTTTAATATTTCGAAGTATTACATTTCGTGTGCTATTTGAAAATCATTTATCAGTTATTAATAAATTTTGACTATTTGTGCAATGATCTTAATAGAATTTCTATGATTACTTACCATAGTGGCCAAAATATTAGCCCACCCACTGAAATATCATGTTTTTGGTTTCCGTCTCATTTGGAACTAAAACTCAAAAAATATCCATCACTATCATTTATTGAATTCGAAAACAATCTATTTCATAGAAACATGATGTAAGAAGATCATTAGAATCAATATTTGGTAGGATAACCTCTGTTATCAAGGACAGCTTGGATGCGCGATGGCATGGATCTTACCAATCGCCGACAGTATTCCGGAGATATTTCGGAGATCCAAACAGATTTCAAAATCCGAAGAAGATCACTTTCGGAAGAAGGACAATGAAGATTGACTTTTGACTTCATTACAGACCAGCAATTCTCGATGACATTGAGATCCGGGGAATTCGCCGGCCAGTTTTCCAGTAGTTGAACTTGATTATCGACGAACCACCTTTTAGTCACTTTTGATACGTGACAGGGTGCGGAGTCTTGTTGAAAGTAAGTCACTCCATGGATATTCATGTGCAATTTCACTTTCTCATCGAGAATTTCGATATAACCTTGAGAATTTAGTCGTTTCCCTTTCTCCAGGAATGCAATACCAGCCCGACCTTTGGCAGTAATGGCGCCCCAACACATGATTGACGGAGGATGTTTCACGGTTTTGATCGTAAATTTCGGATCGTACCTTCGGTTCGGTGGTCTTCGAATGTAGTTATATCCGCAGCTTCGAACTTGTTGAAATGTAGATTCATCAGTAAACATCACATTCTCCCACCAGTCCGGCGATTTATCCTTGTGAAGATTACAGAACTTGATTCGAGCCAGTCTCTGTTTCTCTGTTAATAACGGTTTCTTTGAAGGTCTCCTTGCTGGTAGATTGAAATCATCTGTTAATCTACGACGGATAGTGCGATCACTCACGGAGATGTTAAGTTCTGATGCAGCGTGAGCGATGTTTGCAGATGGCTTTGTAGGGTCTTTGGTAACAAGAGACTTGATGAATCTGTCCTCTCTATCGGTCGTACACCTCTTCCTGCCGGAAAGATAGCGATTGTTGGTTACCGGTAGCCCCAATGATTCTCGATCCAAGTGTCTCTTCACAGATCGCCGTGAAATCTTTAATCGACGTGCAATGTCAGCATGAGATAGATTCATTTTGGCATATGCACTTATCTGTCCTCGACAAAAGTCTGTGATGTCTTTCTTGCAACCCATAATGCGAAGAAATGAACGAAAAGTGGAATTCTGAATCATTTCCATTCTGATTCAAAAATTCGAAATTCAAATCTGTGATCACGTCAAATCGAAGTAAACAGATTTCACTGCATCAGACCATCATTAATGACTCATTTATGAAATCATAGATATCGTATTCAAATGAAAAGAACACGACAGAAGACGCTTAATCGTATCGCTTTATACTTTAGGTAAATCTAAGGGTGGGCTAATATTTTGGCCACTATGGTAGATTACATCATAGAATAGTTAGTTTGGACTTAAATTTGACTTTGCATGTCAGTTAGTAGAGCCCAGGAATTTGTCAATGTGAAGAAAAGGGTATCTTTGTCATTTTTTTGTCTTCAGTCAGAGTCATTAGTTAGTGTCAATGAATGCCGAAATAGGTAAATATCTTCAAATCGTTAAAATATGCCTTAACTCGACATATGATGAAATATAAAAATTTTGGGAAAGTCAAGTGTCTGGTGGTAAGTCTGAAATAACTTCTTTTTTATATGATGTGATAGGCAAGTTTTTCATCCTCATGACCAAGGCTACCTAAAGATAACCTTGGTCAAAAGATTGAATGAAATACATTGTATGGTGTAAAGAAAAACTAATTTAAACCTTACACCAGACTCATCACTTTCCCAAAATTTGTATGTTTTTCTTCTTGAAGAATTGATTAGCTGCTCTTCGTGTTTTGGTTCCGTATGTCAATGGACTGTGGGCGCAAGGACACAGCGAAATTTAGTATTTATTTGTTTCATTTCATGAAAATGCACATCGTTAATTGTTTTTCATTTTATCTTAATCCGCTTTTATGAAATTCTTAAACACGGTTACAAGCTGACAATTTCATGCAATTCTCAATTTCAATGCGTGCTCGAGGTTATTAGCAAGGTGGGAGCCAGGCCGCGGTATGTTTTTGAAGACAAGAACGGGTCAGACTGCCAATTTTATAATTTAACTTGGCGTTCTTGCTAACTTGAATCTTCTTACTGCGTTAATACACACTCTAGTCGACGAGTTTTCGTCCATTTCCCCCTTTTTGTGAGTGTTGGACATCGGTGAACGTCGGTCCAGTCTGATGGCGCTTCTCCACGCATTTCGATCCTGAACGTCGATACGCCCAAGATCAATCGTCCTGAAGTCGACCCGACGTCGTGCCACCTCTTCTTTGACTGACGCCTTGTTTTACTTCCTTCTACCTCCAGCGACATTACTTTCTTTGCTCAGGAGTTCTATTGTATCCTTTGCACATGGCCATACCAACGTAGTCTACCCGCTTCCAATAAATGGACATCAAGCGGTCTCCTAAAGTCATCTGTAGGTACACCATCTGCAAGTCGTTTTGAACAAATCCAGTTGATATAAACATCCTTGCCGTTCTTTGCGCTGCTCAAACGATAAGGCCCATCATAGTGATTGACCACATCTCACCGACATAAGCCATCACACTATGTGCATAATGCTGAAAATATGGCCTCGAATTCTAAACTGAATACTATTGTTTGTAAGAATGGGAAGAAGTTCTCGAAATTTCATTCATGCACAACTAAGTTTTAATTTATCGAGTTTGCAGTCAGATCTCACTACTACCATATTAGGCATGAATCATTACCACATGAACTTTCTTGTGTACGCGCTGCACAAAAAGCGGTTTCCACGGTATACCATGAGTGATCTCTGTGGCACAGTGGTTAAGCACTTAGTCTAGCGATCTTCTGGTCCAGAGGTCGAGCCCCGAAAGTGTCATTGAAAGTATTCAGGAAGGGCATCCGGACTAAAATATCACATCACAACTTTCCATATGAAGTCTGACGGTGTTAGCACTGCTCAAAGGCCCCAGCATGGGAAAGTAGTGACTCTGAACCATCATTTATACGACATATTTTTCACACCACACTTCTCAACTGCATTGGCATGGATCAGTTTTTGACAATATGGCGCAAATCATTATTACACAAAAGTATACCTTTGCAGTTGGTCGAACATGTTTACACAGATATTGACTTTGACACTTAAAGCCGCACTAACGTGCGGAAGCGTGCTGAGATGGTCAGGATGTCAATTTTAGGATGCTGGTCGACGATGCAAGTTAAGAATGGAAAAAAATTATTCGCATTTAATCCATCGAGTTTTTATCAAATTTTTTTATTACCTTTTTACTCGCGACAGATGTCACTACTATCGCTCAACATGTTACTCAGCCCCATTCGAACCTTCGACTTCGTGAGAAAGTTGTATGTAGATTCGTTGGGTATGTGTACGAATTTAACCCTCTTCCACCCATGTTTGCGATAAAAGTGCGAGCCTGACCCAACCTGAAATTTGTAGACACCAGTAGTTTTGTCATCGAAAAATAGACCTTTTGCCTTAAGTTATTAGATTATTTTATTTTTCAAGTGGTAGTAATAAAACTGAAATTTACTTGGTGGTTGACCCTATCTTCCCGGGAGATTTTGAGCCTAGGAAAACCTATTCAATCGTTCCCAAAATTACTGTACAACACAATTGGCGGATTGTCGCTCCTATGGCATCAGTTTTGACCCGAATCAGTCGTCTTGTCACTATAAATGGCAGCTTAAAATTTGAATTCCAGCTTTCTTCAAAAAATTGAATCATTTGAGCATATAATCGAAATTGATGGTAGATGACATGCTTTGATCGATTATCACATTAAAATGTATCAAGTTCACGCCAGGAGTATGTTTGATTGCCTCAGGATTGTTAAACCCTGCTGAACGCATCACAGATAGTGTTATTGCTGTTTCTCAGGCAAAAATGATACGGCATGGATGCATCTGTGGACGAATGAACATGTTAATCTTTACTTCATACGTACTTTTTCAATGATCTATAAGTGCTTTGAATTGATTAAGATGTCAATTTTGTAAGAAATTGATGAAAATAATCGATTTTCAAAAAGTACTTTTTTAAATTAGGTCAACTTTTTATGTACCCATTGGCCAAATTTGATGCTTTTGAATTGGTCGTCAGACATATACAGGAACTAAAAATTGAACCCTTCCCCACCCCCCTGGTTTACATTAAAATAAATAGTCCCTGTTAAAATAGTGGTAAACCACTTGATTGGATAGTGTTAGCTAAGAAGTATTGAAATATCTTAAAAGGCTTAAAATTACTAAATTGTGTAAAAATTGTAAGGAAAACCAAATATATATTTTTCGACTGGTAGAATTGAGCATTGCAAAAGGAAAATAAAAGGAAGAACGATTTTCAGCCTGTTCTCGCCTTAGTTATGTTCAAGCTGACAAAGATGTGACCATGCCAAAACGTTGTCATGTTATATTCCTTATTTAATACTCAATTATCCTTGTGAAACGTAAAGTACAGGTTCATGGAGAAGTCTCTCTTCGGTTTCCTAAATACAAATTGTATTGCATATAACATGATATGCACGTAAACGTATGCTGCATCCTATGTAATATGTATAATAATCATGTGTAAAATATGATTATTCTTGTCGCAAGTCGACAAATGCATATGGTTCATTTAACTGTAAAGTCCGCTCTTTCCATTTTCATGAGACATTGCGCATGCATAAACGTTCAATACATGTATCTCAAAGATATATCGACTGCGTTACGATTAATTCCTGATGGTAAAATATTCAGGTCTGATTCGAATTCGGCTCACCCATCGTGGCTACTGTACAGCGGTTAAACGGACGGTTTTCGAAACTTATTGCCAATTTTTGAGGGTTCGGCCAACATGCTTCATTAAAAAAGTTTGTTGCTTTTCAAGGCGAGTGAAACATTCGATACCGGTATTTAAATTGGATTCCAAAGTGAGTGACGATGAACTCACTTCATGATTTTATTCTTCATTCTCATATTGAATCTGTTTGCTTAAAACCCACTGAAATTGTTATCAATCCAGCGCTTAACGTAGAAATCACTTAATTGAATAAATTACTGATGGCTTATCTAGAAATTATTAATTTATCTTGTTATGGTAAATGACTTCCGAAGATTTTTCACGATAAAAACGGTTGATTCTGCAATTAAAACTGATCCCTGTTGTGAGCACTGCAACAGACAACGTTCAAATATTAGTGATCCACAAAGATGTTCTGATTATACCGATATTTTATCTGTAAAAGCGGAACACCATGCTTTGACCATCTTCCAACTGCCTAAACTTGCAATTATAGAAAGGCTTTTATCAGAATGTACATTGTTATATAAAGTCAATATAAAGTTAATATTGTATGAAGTCAGCGAATAATTTGGTAGTTTAGAAAATCAGTTTTGCAAGCCTAATTTTGCACTTTACACCAGTTTCAGCTTTTAACAATTTTTGGATGGAAACCTTTTCAACGCGTGCGCACCAGACACATGAAATCGATATCCAGCAGATTTGTTACACAACTTGTCATCAAAACTGTCATGAAATCACCATCTACAGTAGCTCATATTTTGCTCAGTCATATATCTCACTTTGATTTTGGTTTTGTTGTTTAGATCACATGACCATTTATTCCTTTTGTCGGCAATTTATTTTATCTTATCGAATTCTGTCATCAACACTCTCACATGTCATCCAAAATGTATTGTATATCCCTCCATCTAAATCAAACGAATGAGACAGATTTTTATTTAAAATAGATTGGAAAAATTGCACTGAAAAGATAATAATGATCACAAAGTACAGTCCAGAATTTTCTAATTACATGTACATATTGTTCACGTAAGGTTGATGTTTGAGTATAAAATGTGACCGAATATGAAAGTATTCAAAAAATGCCTCATCAAGAACTTTGTTGAGGAGATTGTTGTTGATTATCTATTCATCATCTTAGTAGTGTATATTTCAATTTGACTTCATGGATGCTGAGACTGTAATTTATTTTCCAGTACACTGCAAATTAATCAAGAGGTTGATATAAAAGGTATAATTGATAATGGTCAATAATTCATTGAGTTTTTAAATTTCTTTCTCATTAGATAAGACAATGAAAAATGTCGAAAAAATTTGAGAAATAACTATAAAAATTAGTGACAAAAATATTCTATTTTATAACACGAAACTTATATGAAGAAAGGCATGCAGTTAAAATCAATTTTGATGGTAACATAGATCTCTCAGGATCTAGCAGTCACTGTTCCATTACGACTTCATTGTTCATTTTCATTGCATTTTTGTTATTGTATTTGTAAAATCACTCCCTTGCATTTCATTTTGAGACTGGAACACGCTCATTAATGTATTTTTGTCCATGGGGAACACTTATCGGAGTCAAAAAAGTCCTTTTAGTTTTTCCGTTGCTCTTTGCATAAAGCACATGTTAGCACATAGTATAAGGTAGTCTCCACACCGTTGTCTAATCAGACACAATCATCAGGGACCTGCAAAGCTTCGAAATTCGACTCGATTCGCGAATCGGCTGGCGATTCGAGAAAAATTCGAATCGGTCCGTGTCGGCTGTCCAAAAACTGTTTCGGCTACTTTCGATTTAGCCACTTCCTCTTCGTTGCTACTTGAAAGTGACATTGCAATGTGTGTTGAGATGCTGGATTCTCACTGAAAGTGACTAAGATCGTCGGTTGATGAACAAAAGATAGTCGAATCAGCTACAGCACTTGCTACATGATTAATAATTGCATTTGCAACATGCTGCTCAGATTAGGCCTTCGGACTCGGTCAATCTTTCTGACCGAGTCCGATATGCGTCACAATAATTGATTTAAATTAGAATTGTAGATGACTCATTACCAGGCTCGCAGCCTTGCATCTTGTAATAGACTGTCTTTGGTCAGGAATCTTACATACGACCCTGAAAATAGGCTGTATGGTTGATAGAAACGAAATGTACCTCTAATCCTGAGTCATTGATGTCTGTGAGATAAAATTAATCGGGCGTCTGGTACAAAGGTTATCTGAGTTTATGCACAAATCATGGCTTATAATCTTTGAATTGATTTTCCCATAGGCCACAGCTACTTGATGTCCTTACTTCATTGATTGAAGGTGGAAAGTTCAAAGCTACAATAGGCACATTCAGTTAAGCATTATAGTACTCAGTCCTCTGCAATGCTCTACATTGTATGAGCCTGAGTGACAATTTTGCATAGAAGTTTACATAGGTTGCCTAATTGTGTAATTTGAATTCGTCCTGAAATAATTTGGATGGTCCTTACACGGACAGCGATAAAATGGACCGTTGTAGGCATTGACAGCTTGCAACAAAAAGTATATTATCGTTTTCTCATCTTAAAACAACGATAGAAATGGTAAAATCTAATTGTTTATTCATGAAAATTGGCGCATTCCCGAGCTCAGTTACATTTCCAGTCCTGCGTGAGATTCAAGGACTTTTTTCTGTATACCTGAGGTCATAAACATGGTCCATGTCAACAAACTACTTACGGGTAATTTGGCAAAACTATGCTAACAAGAAGTTCAAGGCATGTTGTTAAATCAAACATCCATTTCATTCATGACCTAATTTGATGATGTCAAAATGTCACTGCACATTTTAATGGCTATGCAAATTACATGATTATTAGGTCCTATTTGGTAGGCAAATTTTCATTATGTTACAGGTATAGCTGGATAATTCAATCGTACATAAAAGTAAGCTTAACTAGGCCTATTTAAGCTTTCTATGATTCGATTCGACTTAAAATTTACCGATTCGCAGGTACCTCATTATCATTTTATAAGATTATGTACTGTACAATCAATATTTTACATGTTTAAGATTGATTTTGATTAAATTTGCACTTATCCGACGTTTAAGTGACTGTTTTCTGAATCCTGATAGTTTATTGATCTTGATTGATCATTACAAAAATGTTTTCATTGATTATGAAACTTTCCAAGTTACGTAACCATTCACTAGTTAAAACCAATTCAACATTCGACTGTTGTAATAATTGCCGCATCACTGCGCATCTTCTAAGCGATATACAGCGGTGACTTCTGCACAATTTACAGTGGAACGCTCAATCTGGAACATCTATCCCCTATGTCTGTGATCATCTTTCGCGAACGATAGGTAATAGCTCCGTAAAATGAAGCGTGATTCTAATGCTAATTAATGTCTACATATACTAGTGATTGGATGAGCATTATATTGATAAAATGACTAACTTTCTTTCCGTTGTTGTTTTAACATCTCATTTTTGTGTGCAGATGTAATAATGGTAATTTGGAATATTTTTTAACCACCTAAACTTGTGTAATACCATATTCTGTGTGAAGGTTATGGGCAAGATATTTTCTACAATTCTCTTCCGCTTGCAGCAATAATGAAGTGATTATGGCTATTTCAATGTTCGTGTACAATTTCATATGTATTCCACAAATCTTGTGCAATTCATCATCGAACTTTCATCTATCATTTCAGCCACATATTACAATTTTTACTTCTGTTGCTCAAGCAGTATACGACCTTAAAGAGGAAACGGTAAGTTTTATAGTAATACTGATAGCGTTTGATGATGTGCTCTCCTGGTTGATAACAAGATTGCGATGATCATGTCTTCAATCGAAGCTTTTGAAATTGTGTGGTAGATAAAGACAGAAAAATAAACAATTGAATTTTGTTCAGACTAAAATAATTATTAGATCTTGTTCGGTAATGCAGGCTCATTATGTAAATGGAACTGACAATCTCTCCTCAAATTAAATCATTCCAATATAAGCTGTAATGCCAATTTTTACTTATATTTTGAATAATTTAGACCGCGGAGAGATTGTCAATATTGTCTTTAAATAATTTAGACAAGGATGTTCTGTAGTCGAGCGCCTTTCTTCCACATGGCCAAGTCATATTTATCCCACATACCTACTGCACTGATAAATGTGGTGATTATATTCATCAAATCATCTTATTTTCAATGCTACTAGTACTTGCACTCGGTGAACAGTAACGAAAATGGTAGCACACAAATCCGCATAAATTGTGACCAATCGTGATCAATCCGTTCTTGCACTAACTTAGTGAATTAAGCAATGATTTATTCATATTTTTGCGCTGCTTTTTCCTCATGATGTCTTGAAAAGATGATATTAAATAACAGACAAACCTACACATGTTATAACATGGTTGATGTTATCACGACAAGTTATATGTGCACCGAAAGATGGGTGACACAAAAAGTCAATTTGAAAAAGTGCAATGAAAAATTTAGCGCTGTTTTGAGATAGACCCAGCTTCGCCATGTACGAAAATAATCAGGCTCGTACCTTTTCCATCCGCCTCAGGCCCGAGCTAGGCTGTGCTTCCAATTCTGATGTTAGCACCGTCCAACCGCCCAGGTATGACGTAGTGGCGTTAAATCTTCAAAGGAGCAGCCCCAAGCCAAGCCCAATTTTGCATAAAACAGCTTTGTTAAAAAGTACGATAAAATCGGTCACGAGTGCTGAACGTCGGATCGTTTTCATATACTTATGGCATGTTTATTTGAAATAAACTTTTTAAAACTAATTTTGGAGTGCTCCTCATTACATCGTGCGCTATTGAACAGTTATGAGCAGCTTCCCGTTTGATACTGAAAACTTGATTGATGTCTTATAATAAATTCATCATTCACCATAATCAGTGATTGAATCGACAATTCAAATAAATGGAAATCAAGATTTCGGTTGCCGAGTCCTAGTTCCATTGTTAAAGTAAGCTTTTTCATTTGAACACAATTCAAGCCCAAGTAGAATTAGCCAATAATGTAGCAGATGTAGTCCTTAAACAATTTTTTTGATGAGATACGCTACTCTTAATACAAAACCACAACTAACGATATTTTCGCGAAACTTGCGACGCCAATTACTTACAACATAGGTCAATAATTTATTTTCACAATAATCCTTTGAATGGTTGCAGAGTTTCATGAAGGCCAATTCCATAATTTTTATTTCAGCGCTATATTTACATTCAGTTTGCTTTAGCTATTTAAATGTAGAGGATATAGGGGCGGGAGTTATTCCTCAATTTGCATATTTTCTTGATATGTATTAAGTTGCCATAGTTCTAGCACACATGATTATTTTTGTTTCAGGCTGAGAGAAACTTTGGAAATATGATTGGTGTTACAGGTCTAGATGTTCCGGTGTCTGAATTTGAAGAAATTGCACCTCAATGGAAGGTATGTTTAATGCTATCACTGTTTTTGTGAAAGAGTCACAGTGGAATCACATAAACACATTAAAATTCTTATTCTTATGTGCGTGCATAAACATATTTCGACCACTAAGTGTAATCACCGTCACTATGTGCATGTCAATCAGTAGTGCCGTATCAGAAGCTGACGTTGGCGACAATCAGGTGTTCTTCTCGTCTCTTGCACCTTCTTATGATGGTCGTGGATCTCCTACCCGTCGCTCTCTTAAGCCACCCCATGAAGGACAATCGTTGACGTCTGCGCTCTCTCTTTCCTTAGAATTTTCCGGTTAGAGCAAGATCTTCGTATTTCTCCTTTCGAAGGACATGACCAAGGAACCGTATTTGCCTTGTAAAGATGGTCATCATCAGTTGCCTTGATGTACATGTGCGTTCGAGTACGGCTTCGTTGCTAACTTTCTGTATCCAAGGAGTACGCAGCATCCGCCTGAGGAACCACATCTCCGCCGCTTCCAAACTTGCCTGCATCGTCTGATTTATGGGCCATGCTTAGAGAAGTACCGACCACACGTAACACCTAAGTACAAGTAGTCGGACTCTCGTTGTCACGCATGTGTTACGTGAAGCAAGCAACCTCTGCATCTTCTTATATGCTGTCTTTCCCATTCCAATCCGCCGCTTGATATCTTCGTCACACCTTGCATCCGACGTGACGCTGCATGTCAGTAACTGTTTTATGTAATGTTATAAACTGTAAGACAAACAAAAACTGATACAAAAATTCAAACATCAGCAAGATGAAAAAAGGAGATAATGCTTAAGTAAGCATATTCCACATGTAGCTCACATGTCTAGGAAAGTTCAACAGCAGTATTCCTTCAACAGCTAAAGATGAACCAGATCTCCGGTTGGAAGAACCTATCATCATCAGAAAGAATAATCCAACAATCTTCAGCCAATGTGAATGTGAAAACCTCAAAATATTTCCTTGCAAGCCTGAAATATCGGCTGAGTTTCACCAGCTTGGTTTGAAGGGGCTGAACTTAGGGACATTATGATATCTGACATTCAACACCTTACCAGATATTTTCATCTTTTCTTGCACATGATTGAATTTTTGTGTCATTCTCATTTGTATCATTGCTTTAGACGTTCTCTTACCCAGTAGTTACTTATATTGAGAATGACTGTGGTTAATGGTCGAAATAAGTACGAATAAATACGTCAAAAGGATACTTCAAAAAATCAATCAATATCATGAAATCATGAACAGTTAATTTTGAAACACATATCTCCGCATTCAAAAGAATTCTTGATCTCTGATGCGCTTCATTTCCAAACACCTTCATGTGAAGAGATTCATCGGATTTTTACTTTCCAGTATGGAGTGAACGGCTACGTTTTTGCAATCAATAACAATGGATATGTTCTTTTTCATCCAAAGTTCTCTCCCGTGGTAAGTAACTCACAAAAATGCTAGATTCATCTTCTCAAATGAGTGTGACTGCTGAATGTGTGTTATAATTCAATCTTTTATCTACCCTGATTCTTTAAATTGACCAAATCTCAACAGATGTAAACACTAAGACTGTTCCCATAGAGTAAGTATATTAGGTAGAATAGCAACTCATTATGAATGAAATGCCCAATGTGTATACGTACGGTTTCAATTTTATTAAATGAACTCGAGTTGAGACCCAGCACCAAATGTGAGATAAGCAAATTTTTGCACTTTTGGAGAAATTTACAAGGAACTGACTGATGATGATAGCAATACAGAAGGAATAATAGTATTTTACAAATCCTCCGTATCATGACAAGCTTGGAGAGGCAATGCTTGTTAAATTAGCAATTTACTTTAATGCTCAGCCTTATTAATAAGAGCATTTTATTAAGCGCACTCATCACAAACCACCTGCCACTGAAAGAGCCTTTTGATATTCAATAAGCTTCATACTACATATATGACCGCAGGAACGTTATCTCCGCAAAAAGTTTTGATATTTAAATTGTCAATGTATGCTGACATTCCTTTGACTCGATACTCTACCTACTGTATACTGTGACTGTTCCGACTAGCGTTATAATATTCGACCAAATACATATTTTTTATATATATTTGTGATGCTCGGATGATCGCTCAACCGCCTTGAAACATATGTCTCATCATGATCTTTTGATGTGCTTGCATATCCTCTACATGACTCCAATGAAATTGGTTAAAACCAAGTCGATGCTCTTAATAAGTCAAAGCGTATTAATCATAACCAACTTTTAAAACATGTTTATGGTGGATTCTCAACCTTTTATTGATAAGCGAATGAGAAAGCGCCGCCAATTAGTTTTTTCTCGATCATGTGCTGACAGCACAGAATTAGACCGATCGTCTCTTCTTCTGTTTGACTAGAAAGGAAGCATTGGAACATGTAACGTTAATGAAATGGCACAATCTCCTGACATCATACCATGGCAATCGAACAATGAGTAGCCACTTCAACATCAAACACGCCAAATTCTGCGAAGTTTCAGTGACTGTTTTATCGATCGCATTACACAGCACAGAGACACAGACGATATCAAGTTCTACAGAGACGTTTGTGAACGTTTTTTCGTGCGCATGCTAACTTTTTGATAATGATCGGAAGGACCAACATTATCGAGAAGACTTTTGCGCAATGATCTGAATTCTTCGAATCTGAAGGAATCGTGGCGGTCGAAGCATTTTGAAGGAATTCACACCAATCCGCAAGCAACGCACAACTATTTTTCCTATCTCTGTAGGGCATCAAAAATTTCTTTTTGCTCACTTAGAGAGTTCTTGGATGTGCCATCGCTTTGAATCAGTTTGCACTTCTAGCAAAGTGATGCGGTTAAACAATCCAAAATCTGTGGCTGACAGAATGCATTCATTTCATCTGAAATATACGCATGTACGTATGCTTGTCTCCACAAAAAACGTTTTTGATCAACATGAATTCGAGCATTCTTGGTTTTCTACTATCATCACCAACAGTGAATCAGCATCATTACAGGCTACCACTAAATGTGAATTGATGCTCATTTCAATATGTTATCTTTCAGTATGACGGTAAACTTAAACCGTTTTACCAAAACGTGGACATTTCAGAAGTAGAACAAAAGGTCAATATGACACTGGTAAGAGAATGACATTTTTATGATTTTCAAGAAAATACTCAAGTTCTGATTATTTCTGTTTACAGGTTGAAGGGAATCCAAATTACAATTTACCCGTAAGTTTGTGTTCTATGATCGCATTCATAAATAACATGCTGAAGAAGTAGTGATAATGACAGATCTACAGAATATTTTGATGTTAAAATTAGTATTGTTTTGAATCGTTTCCTCACGTCATTGCATCATTTTGCAGTGGACTATTTTCCTTTTGCTGTGGATTTGTTGACCTTTCCTCCCAGTCTCATCCCCAAAGGATGAGCATATTTTATATATCCGCGACCCGAATTATAGGAATATTACGCATTTGCTCGCATTTTAGTTGTCGAATGGATAAACTGATTGTCAATGTTCTTGTTAATATGTTTGAGGAAGCTCTTGGGATATTTACTAATGATTTCCGTCTTGCAAGCACATGAATTGATTGCTGTAATTCCGTATTTTTACTTTAAGAATTTTTCGATCGTTGTGTTAGTCAAGTATCAGTATCATGCCAATATTATTATGTGTTTATTAGGGACTGCCAATCAGAGGTTGGAAGAAATTGAAGGACCCGAAACGTAAAGATGATTGGCTCTCCTGCTGAAGAACCTAGAATGTAGCAGCGATGTCGAGATTTGCACATGACAGTTTGTATTTTTCGATCGCCATTGCTATTTTTCATTTATGGGATTATGTTAAAATTTTGACTTTGCCTAGTTTGTCTTTGGGGACGATTTCCGAGATCTGAAGGACTCATTTAGTTTCTATAATCCTCGTTAACCTATATACATATGTGCTATACAGTTACCTCCGGTATTTGAAAATGTCTTGACTAAAGAGCATATTTTGGTGATAGGGAAGAGTCAAGAATAATTTGATGTTTTTTTATTTATCTTATAAAGCTATCAATTTCAATCCCTACTCAGTGATCATCTTCAAGCGAAAAGGAATTTTAACATTGACTTATACATGAGATTCAAAATTTTTCTGTATGTTTTTTACAGTAGAATTCCAAGATCCCTTCAGCGCCAACAAAGAATCCAGGAGGGTGATGTGGAACTCCTTGTCTTTGTCCGCTGTCGTGCCACCTCAGCATGTGACCCAGAAACTTCTTTCTGTAATGGGATTTCAAGTTTTTGATGATCCAAATTTGAGCTTTCGCAGTTATATTCGCCGATAGAAAATATAATCGCACCGCACGAAGACAAGTCAAGCGGTGATGGGCACTGAAGTCGTCGAAAAAAAACGATGCCCTTACGCTTCTGACGAATCATTTGAGCGTCTGATTTTCGGATCCATGATGTAAATTTGAAAGTTTATTTATCAAAATGAGAATCGGAAAATACAATCTTTAACAACAGACAATGTAACAACCTATTTCGACCCAATATGAGAGAATGACAACACTACAAAATTAGAAACCGCACAGTGAAGTAATAGCGTTTGACATTTTTTGGCAAAGAAATGTTTCGTTATATCCGGAATTATGCATTTTTCTTATTCATTAGGTTTCCTGGGATCGGTAAAATTCATTCGTTATTGGAGGAATTCGTTATAATGGGATTCATTGTAGCCGGAGTTAACTGTATCTGTTTATTGTGTAATGTTGCACATCATTTGATATTCCAGCTGGACTTCACCGGTAATTTCTAATGACTTCTATTTAATTTCAGTTGCGGGTATCAATGATCGACAGACACTCTTCAACAGAAGAAATGGACGTTTACATGGTTACTGATGACTTTGTAAGGACTGTATTTCAACTTGTTTAATCTTAAGTTATAGTGTAGCATATGTGCAATTACATTCCATGTAGTAGAATGTCATTATACATATAGTTGTATTTTTGATTCCATTATCCATTCCTCCATTTTATCCATCGCTTTCATTTAGTTTTAGAAAACCGACGTTCCTTAAAATTTCCTAGTTGTGAGTGACCTTTTCTATTTCCACTACTAGTACATGTACAGTAAATGAGGCGGTGAGTGTGAATGCGGCGTTGTGCTGAATAAATGCTGGTAATATTTGCAACAAGAGGCTTAAGATTTCCACATTTACCAGTTATTACGCCAAAGCTGATCAATTTCAATGCGTTGCCTCGCTACAGTCACTTTTTCCGTTCATTTGTAAAGTTCTTCGGTAAGTCCAATGAAATAGCGGCTTCGGCGTGTTGCGGCAGACGCATACTCGTAGTTATGAAAACATAATTCAACGTAGCAAAGTGCGTCAAGGTAACAAAGTTAAAAAAAAACAAGCTAATGACTAGTTCATTTTCAATAGGTACAAAATATGATTTAAAAGAAAATTTTTATATCCTAAAATGTCTAAAATTTTTAAAAATACTTACTAGAAGGACAAACAACGCTTCTCCTCTCCTCATGTGTAATGAATTGGCGAGTAAGTCGTTCTGTTCAAAATTATGTTTATCACTTATAAGCTTGTATTGAAAAGATCCTATTTAACAGTCTGCCCATTCAGATGATAAGAGGACAGGTCTGTTTCCAATCAAAATACAAGATCTAGCTAACACAGCGGGATTACGCTATCTAAAATCTACCAGGTGTGAAAGAGAATTAATATTAGTTCCTTTTAAAGCTAAAACGTGAAATAGAATTCTACAAAATATGCATACAAATTATTTGACTATTTTTAATGAGGTCATCAACAGGAACTTGGTCAGGACGATCGCGTTTCGACCGCTTAATCCTGGACGCTCAAACCCGACCAAGCGTGGTCCTGTACATTAAACATGCACAGCCTCAAAAATTAAATTTATAATAGAGAAAGATTAGCATCTATCAAAAAATAGAGTCACTTTTGACTGAAATGTACCTCAGGCATTTGAAAGAAGGACAGAGTCCAGCCAGTATAGGTCAATCAGAAGACCGATCTGACAAAATGCGGTATATTTCGCGACGTTTCGCAGACCTACTGCTTCCTCACAAGCGAGTTGGTTCGAAATGACGATCTGACATGTAGTACAGCGAGACATCGATATCTGAAGAATAAATGATCACAACTCTAGCACTAACTGTCAGGTCACAGGGTGAAACGTCCATCATTCGAACAGCAGTAGTGCATCTGAGTACTTATGAAACAGCGTATTATTTACAAATATGGCTACGTTTATTGCATCTGAATCCCGAAAATCCGAGGTGGTTCCAGGATTTGAAATTGAGTGGAAACCCTAATAATTGAATTTTTGACGTGTTGTTCTTTCCTGTAATTTACTACGATTCGAAAGAAGTTATGACAAATATTTTATTGCATGGCTCGCTATGTGTGTTTCGCTTATGTATTTATTTTATTTTGACATTTGTTGACATTGCTGAGTAGTAGATCGGCTTACATGTCCAACTTTTACATAAATTGCACTTCATAGACATCATGGAGACCTCATTTCATGTGATATGTCAGGTTTCTTGAAATTTGAATGAGCTTGAATTTATTTGCAAAATATTAATGAAATTGGTAACAAAGTGATCATTGCTTTGTTTCATTCATGAAAATTTTTGTAGAAAGCCGTCTGTAAAATGTGTTGAAACGAATGCAATGTGTCGTTTAATTTACATACCTTCTTAGCAAACCTTGATATTTGCTGGGGATTTATGTTCTTACTTTCTATTTGTTACGTATACGTTTTTAGGGCAGTCTGAAAAGCATACGCTTTGTCATGATTTTCCTTTGTTATTTCAGAGATCTGTTTTTATCAAGAAAATGAAGTATTTTTTCAAACCTCTGGATGGAACTCCGTTTTCTATTGGCCTTGCGTTGCCTATAAGTTACGATAGACAAAAAAGGATAAAATATGGCGCTCATATAAAGTTCTACCCGTATGGTTTTAGCAGCACTACTCAAGAAAATGGTAAGTTTTAGCTAATTTCTCCAAATTCCTAGCCTATTACCGCTTTGCAGCTGCCTGCAGTGCCTTCTTTGTACGACGCTTACTTGAATATAGCTGAAACTATCTTAAGTTACTGTCCAGGAATCTTTCTTCTTACTATTTGAGTATGGTCATATCACTGATGGATTATATCCTGAAAATGAAATAGGGGCCATTCCAAGGCACCGGTTGTTTAATTTTGAGTAATTAGCTAATTTTCTGCAGAGGCTTCCATACTTGAGAAATAATTCTTTCCGAAATCAATCTGCTCTCAAGATAATCTCATGCACTGAAGATTGTCGCTCCACAATGGTTTTGATACAATTTCACGATTTCTTCCATTTGTAGCATCCGGGGTACCCGGTAACGGTCGTTTAAAAACCTGACACGCTTTTTAGTTGCTTCTCCACAAATACCGTATATACATGGCATCTCTACAGTATACTTTCATGAACTCTTGCAGCAATATTACAAGTGATTGAATTATATTATTCTCCCAAATTGTCTGCAGATCTCATCAAAATGCTTTGGTAATGGTCGTTCCATATGATTACTATTGAAATTATGGCGAATCAAAAAACGATTGGCTAAACTAAATATGACGAAGAGTTATTTTACGAATTACTGTGATGGATGAGACTATCATGCTAAATTGTAAAGGTTTCGAACATTGCCTTTGGAACACTTAGGCGAACGGCAGCTTTAACAAATTATTATTTTTCTGACCAATGTCTCACTTTTCGTGGAATTGCCCATAATATCCGATCTTTTAAATAGCAAACCCCAGTAAATTCTCTGAATATCTGATTTTATTTCAATTGGCGAGATCCAATCCACAGCATCTCATAACAGTCGCAGTCCAGGAATTACAACCAATGAATATATATATACACGTATATTTCATCACAAAGGTGCAATTTCTCAAAAAGGCATTTCTCTACCATCAACTCTAACTTCTGATTATATTTCATTTCAGTACGTGAACGATACGGCCTGGATGTTACTGAAAATGGATGCATATACATGAAAACTCCCGTAGAAAATTCAGTCAAAATACTACCATAGTAAGTTTTTATTTACTTGTACTGCAGCTACTTGTTCCATTGCATGTATATGTTACATGCTGATATTCGCTCATTTTAGGTAGAATAATGCTAACACACTCACTCCGCTATTTTCCGTTCATTTCCCCATTTTACAAGTATTGAACGTCGCCAAACGTCGGTCTGGTCCACGCGTTCCAATTTTGAGCGTCGATGCGCCCAAGGTTCACGCTTTTTAAATATCCTCTTGGCAATTAACAGTGCTGAACACGAACAACTATATTAAAAGCAACAATATTTGATGACCCACGGGCCACATTAAATATGGAAGCAAAGAAACAGAGTTCAAGTACTGCGTAGTTAGAAACTCGGAAGCTCGTATTTGCGGTTAATGGATGGTGCAAGAAATTTAATCAATCGAGCTTTGGTCAGTCTGTAGTCCACTGCGCTATGACTTTTGTCCATAATATCAATGTCGAAATGATAGATGGAAGTGTCAGTGTTGTGGATCGCGGTCAGTGGGCTGACGTCATCTATCTCGATTTTGAAAAAGCGCTCAATTCAGTCCCTCACTTTCGTCTCCTCTCGAAATTTACTTCCTTGGGCATTGGAGGAAGACTTCTATGTTTTCTGAAAGCTTTTCTTCAGGATAGAACTGAGAGTGTTGTCGTGGATGGTGTGCATTCTTCCCCCCTACAGCATGATTTCTGGTGTCCCCCAGGGATCCGTTTTAGGCCCAGATCTGTTTGTCGCCTTTATTAATGACATTGATGACACCTTGACAAACTCTTCTTTATTGAAATATGCTGATGATGTAAAATTGTACTCCGAAATCGAGCGCACTGATCCCCTGAAAGCCAAAGAACTTTTGCAAGCTGACCTCAACGCTATAACCACCTGGTCGAAGAAATGGCAGCTATCGCTCAATCCCCAAAAGTGCTCCATTCTACACATTAGATTTCTCAATCCTGCCTCGGACTACCGTCTGGATGGAAGTTTCCTGAATAATTCCAAGTGTGTCAAAGACCTTGGAGTTCTGATTTCAAAAGACCTAAAATTCTCTCGGCACATTCTGACCTGTTTTCAGAAAGCGAATCGCATTGTATCTGCCATCCTCAGGACATTCGTCTCTGTGGACGCCGATCTGCTTAATCGTCTCTTCAAGACATTGGTCCGCCCTCAACTCGAATATGCCATCCCAGTCTGGAATCCATCCCTGAACAAAGACATTCTGGCTATCGAACGTGTACAACTTCGATTCACCAAAAGCATCCGTGGTCTATCCTCGTTACCCTACGAAGAAAGACTGAGAGCTCTGAAACTCCCAACACTACAATGTCGTCGTCGGATTATGGACCTTACAACCGTGTTCAAAATTTGTAACCACCTTACTCCAAGTGATCCTAATTCCTTCTTCACCTTTAGTGTTTCCCGAACCCGTGGACATAACTACAAAATTTTCCGCCACCCAACAAATCTGAATTGTCGCCTATCCTCCTTTTCCCACCGCATCATAGATGACTGGAACCGCCTCCCCGACGATATTGTGAACAGTGAAACGGTGAAACAGATTAAACGAAAGCTTTTTATGTTTTATTGTAACTTCTAATTGTTCCCTCCTGAATGTATTTCCTGTGTTGCCTTGGTGCTCATTGCACTTATTGGTGTACTAAACAAAATAAAAATAAAAAAAGTCATCAACAGGAACTTGGTCAGGACGATCGCGTTTCGACCGCATAATCCTGGACGCTCAAACCCGACCAAGCGCGGTCCTGTGCATTTAAGATGCAGAGCCTCAAAAATTAAATTTATAATAGAGAAAGATTAACATCTATCAAAAAAAAACAATAGAGTCACTTTTGACTGAAATGTACCTCAGGCATTTGAAAGAAGGACAGAGTCCAGCCAGTAGAGGTCAAGAGGCGGGGACATAATCCACCTTCAACTCAAGACGTGCTGCAAAAACAATTCAACGTAGCAAAGTGCGTCAAGGTAACAAAGTTAAAAAAAACAAGCTAATGACTAGTTCATTTTCAATAGGTACAAAATATGATTTAAAAGAAAATTTTATATCCTAAAATGTCTAAAATTTTTAAAAATACTTACTAGAAGGACAAACAACGCTTCTCCTCTCCTCATGTGTAATGAATTGGCGAGTAAGTTGTTCTGTTCAAAATTATGTTTATCACTTATAAGCTTGTATTGAAAAGATCCTATTTAACAGTCTGCCCATTCAGATGATAAGAGGACAGAGAAGTTCGATTTCAAGATCTCAAGGGCTTTTAGTTCGATATGGTACATATACTAAAAATAGCAGGGGGAGGGGAAAATCGAGACGCCATCGGACAGCCTCTGATTTGACAGCAAATAATATCGTTATACTGTATGCAATAATTGCAGCTTACAAACTTTAAGCAGTTAGCACGTCATCAAAGTTCAGGGAGAAAGTGTCGATTTTATTCCAATGTAGTCTTAGGAAATCTGATACTACTTCTATGCCATGTTTTATCTGAATGCTCGGGTACAGGTTAATGACATCTAAAGAGATGAACGTAGGGGGACTCGTAATTTGGTTAATGATTTTTAATGTTCTTAGTTTATCAATTAACGAGGTAGAGCTTTTTATGTTAGTGTGAACAAATTGCATCAACTGGCTTAGTATTTTTGCAATTAGCCGATCAATTTTACTCATGGGGGTGTCAGTGCTCGAGGCAATAGGTGTTAAGGGATGATAGTTTTCTTCGTTTTTATCTTTATGGTATTTTATTTTTACGTGGAAGTTAGCTGGGCGTCTACCGGTGGCTAACAGTTTCTCAAAATTTGATTTTTGAAAGATGCAGCTATAACTACTGAGAATAATAGTATTAACTTGATTTTCAATCTTTGTTATATTGCTTAAGTTTAACTTGCAATAATTATTAGTATCCATCAGGATATTTTCAGTACGTTGCCTTAAAGAAGTCGAGTCAGCAACCACAAATCTATTCGTTTTGTCAGACGAGCATGCTTCGACAGCATTATCCTTCAGAAAAATTTTAGTTTTATGAATCATAGTGGTATCTTGTTTGAATTGTTTACTGTTTTTAAGCTGTAAAGTTGTTTAAGTTTTAGCTTATATACACTAGATCACCTTACGGCAAGAATCTACCACTGTTGCATGTTTCAGCAATTGCTTCCTCTGAAGATCTAGTAATCGGAGCATAGACGAGCGGCTGAAATTGCCATCAACAAAGGCTGCTGTCCTTTCTTGTCTCAATAACTTAAACAAAACGAGGACTAACTTAAACAAAGCGTTAGTATGTAGCGGTAAGTGTTAGACACATAAGCTGTTGACATCGCTACACTTCACGTTATCGTATCTAATGCAAAACGTACTTGTCCGATCAGCATAAATCTTTGTATGTGAGTAGACAATATGCTTGAGCACGTCTACCTGAAGTTGGATGGCGATTGATCCATTTTTGCAGAATTTAGACAAATTTGAAAACCTGAGGTGGGTAGATAACCCATTAGTACCACGATTAAACTCCTTGCAAATTTCAACGGCATCCAGAAATCAACGGAGGCGACAAACTACAGCGACTGAGCACTGTTTCTTGGCGTAGTATCAATCAAGACATAATGCCGTTCATTGCCTGACCAGATGAAGCACAACTTTGAATGGAGGCAAGTCTACGGCGACAGTACGCTGCTGCGAATGTGGAGTTCACAAAAGCAAATCAATTAGGGTATCTGACAAAACCCTTAAGTCCACGCATTACCCTTACGTTTGGCTTCATGCGCTGCTTTATGAAACCTGCGACTATCTTAAAAGTCTGAGCACACCGCAGATATCAAACAAATAATTACTTAATTTCCAGCAGGATTATCTTTATATGTATTGTCTTTGCACATTGTCTTTTGCAGTGACTTTTGCAAGTTCAATGAGGACCTCATTAAAATCTACCAGAAAGACCCAACTTGCGCATTAGTAACAGTGATACTGAACGAGGGACTTCGAAGGAAATTAAAATGTAAGTATAAACATCCATAGACATTCTGTTTTGTCTATGTAAACATCTTGTTCATGCTACTAACAGGGTAATTATATTCCTGAAATTCAATGCATATATATTTTTGCAGGTCAAGAATCGTTTTTAAAGCAGATTGATAATGATGCTGCTGCTACTTCCAAGGAGTGGAATAATCTGATCAACAATTATTGGAGGATTGAAAGAATGAAAAGGTGAGTGCTTCAGTCTAAATGTTCTCGCAGCATTCATGATATTTATTGCAACACTAAAATCGATAATTTGGCTATTACTCCGCTTCAGTCTAATTTTGGTTCATTTACAACTATTACCCGTGGCATATGGATTCATTTAGTGAGTTTGTTTTACCAACTATCATAGTGAAGAAGTTATCAGCATTGTAATGGCAGGTACTAATGACATGCGAAGCTTCTCAAATAATGTATAGAAGCCACTGATGCAAGCGACTGCTACCTTGTTTACCTAACTTGTGTTCGATGAATAAATATTTCTCTTTTTTTTTGCAGACTCGGAATAGAGCAAGTATTCATGATGCGCTACTCAGGACTATATCGGGTCTTCAACTTAAGCATGCCTTCGAATCCGTAAGTATTTGAATGATTTTTGTTCCTGAATAAGCGTGTGTGCACTGATATAAGGTTTTATGTGTCTAAGTAACTATCAAAGGAACGACAGAGGCTTCGATTTGTTGGATCTTATTTTTTGATATAAGTGTACAAAGGCGCGACCATTTGCGTTGTTCGAAATTCATGAATTTCGCGATGAAAGCGCGAGATAATCGAAGAATAAATTCTAAACAGGTATATGGTGTAACCACAGAACTAGATTCATCTGTGCGCGCTTCGGTTTCCTAGAAAAGAAGGGTTATATGTAGCCTTAATATCGAAATGGCTCCTTCTCGAATGGATAATTCGTTTATCACTTGCTATTGGAAATGGCGAACAATAAGCTGTCACAGAGGACACCAGAGCCAGTGAAGATGCGTGTTATCACTTCGCACACACTAAAACACACATCGTCTAGCTAACATTCGATTCAGTGTATGCACTATGCAGTAAGGAATGGTGAGAAGACGATGGTGAAATCAAGTGAACTAATTTTCGTACGCCTGCTACTTTTTTTAATAATGATCGGACGGGCCAACATTATAGAGAAAAGTTGTGCGCAATGGTGTGAATTCTTCGAATCTGAAGGAATTTCGGCAATCGAAGCACTTTGCTGGAACTCACATTAATCCGCAAGCGACGCCCGACTTTTTCCTATCTCTGTAAGGTATTAGGAATTCCTTTTTGCTCACTTAATAGGTTCCTCGATGTGCCGTCAATTTCGTATTAATCACACTTCTAGCAAACCGAAGCAGATAAACAAAATATTTAATTCTGTGGGTGTAGCCCTGACGCAGAATGTCGAATGTCTGAGATAGGTTGGATCTTTTTCTATATTTATATGGAAAGAGGAACTTTTTCAGACACTTTTCTACTATTGGTAGTTGTCTGTCCTGATGTCCGAGTCAAATTCCCAGCTGACAATCCTACTTTTATGGTAGTGTCTAAATACGACGCACTGAAGCAGTTATTCCATTTAGCAAAACAGAGGAATTGGATTTGTTAACTGATGGAACGACCAGGAATGCGCGAGAGTTTTGAAGAAGGGACCGACTTAGAGATTGTTTGCAACAGCATTCATTTCCAGACTCAATTTTAAAAGTTTTTTCTAACATCATCATCAGCCGTTCGTGCCACTGCTGGCAGATGCCTTCCACTCCTTCCTCCAGCTTCGTCGATCTTGCACTTTCTGAATCCAGTTGATTCCGCTCTTTTCCTCAATATCGTCTCTCCATCTTCTCTTTGGTCTCCTTTTCGCCTTGGTCTTTCTAGCGGCGTCCATTCCGTTACTTTCTTGGCCCATTTGTTGTTGTTCATTCTGGCTAGGTGTCCTGACCAGTGTTCGTCCATCGTTCTGATTTTACTCGTTATGCCAATGATTCTCGTCCTTTCTCTGATGTTCTCGTTCCGTATTTTGTCCTTCCTCATGATATTTAGTATTGCTCTTTCCATACTTCTTTGTGCCACAGCCAGTTTCCATTCTTATCGTTTTGTCAGTGTCCACGCTTCTGCACCATACGTCATTGATGGCAGTGTGGCCGTATCAAACAACCTCCGTTTCAGACATATTGAGATGCTCTTGTGTTTAAGTAGTTCGGTGTATTGTCCGAACCTTCTTCAACCAGTATTTATTCTTTGATCTATTTCTCTGCCAATTTCGTTATTTGCTGTTAGCCATCTTCCAAGGTATTGGTATTCATTTACTTCTTCTAGTATTTCTCCATCAATTTGAATTCTTTGTCACGTTGGTCGCTTTGCAATTTCATTGCCCATAACTTTTGTTTTCTTCTTGTTCATTTTCATACCATCTTTCCTTCTTTGTTTAATGGTGCTATGATTCTCTGCAGGTCTTCTTCTGTATTCGCGAACAGTATTATGTTATTAGTGAATTTTTTCTATCATGTCATGAAAATAAACAGAACGAAAAGTGGCGATCACGTCAGATCTAAGCAGTGATGGACGAAGCAGAGGAAATCCAAGGACTAGCCTCACCGACGAAACGTAGCTATTAGTACTCGTACTTACTGTCTGTCCTTCCGCTCACTGTGAAAATGCGGTATTTGGCATTGTTAGCAACTAGCACATCACTACATGAGTTCGACACAACCAATCTGATAGGTCCATTTACCAAAGCAAAATTTCGTAGTTAAATAAAAACTGATGGTGTGTTTGACCTCAGGTAATTGACATAATTTTCGACCACTGCATTACATACTTCAAGTTAACTAGGTTGTGTGGAAAACGGCTTCGTACCGGTACTCGGTTTTAAAGTCGATCGAGTTCACAGGCCTGGTTTTAATGCATGTTCCAGAGTTAAGAGAATCTGAAAGCATGATTATATCAGTTATTTCATTTCACTTCAAACTGGAATTAATATATAACCATTTAAGTCATGCCACTCTTGTTTATAGTTTATTTTGTACTTCCTTAAGGTGTTTCACCTTATTCGCATTTCATGGTTGATTTAATTTATTTTGTTACTTTGAACCGAAATATTTATTGTAGAATGTGTTAAAGTATAGTATCAAAACTGGCCATTGTCGCTGGTCGCAATGAAATTTATGAAGCAACAAAAAGCGTGCATGCTACAAAGAATGCACTATTGTTTTATAGCAATATTTTTCATAATAATTTCATATATTCTTATACTTGGAGTATATCCTAAATTGAAATATGATATTGATAAAGTTTGAATTGTGAAAACACAGACCCAATATTGATCGAATGATGAAAAATATGAATTTATTATGACTAGCGTTTATCAATAAAATCAGGAGTGACGATTCCTGATATGTACCCAAAACACTGTAGCAGTAATGCTGGGAAAAAAGTTTTTGCCGAAAAATTGTGGCAAAAGCTTTTTGCCAGGTGGTAAATATCAGGGTGGTTTTTGCTGGCCAAACCTAGGCTCAGAATGCATGTAAAACTGGTGACATGAAAAAAGCGGATATCTTATCTACCTTGGCTATTTATATATTTTGCTGCACGTAGCTGATTTCATTTGAGAGAATTTGTCATATTGCGTGGCGTTTTACACCTATTTTTTGTTATAAATGAACTTGTAGTGATTATGCGATAATGCTTCACAGTGATCATGATGAATAAATTGTTGCCATGGCTCGGTATTTGTGGTGTTTGGATTAAAGCCGACGTAAGTCTGCAATAAATCTTCATGATGTTTAATAAAATTAAAATCAACATTTCAGCTGAAGCAAAATAGGGCGGTTGATAGTGCGTCATACATGAATTTATAAATAAATCAATACAGAATTATGAGAATCATGCATAAATATTTCTTCATTTGAAAGTTACCGCTACTGTATGAGGTAAAATTTGTTTATGTAGTCGGTCACTAGACACGTGGTCTTATGATCTTTCTGTCGTGTCGTCGAGCCTCGAAATTGTGGATTGGAAATCGGCAGGAAGGGTATTGATAACTTAGTTTATCACAACGTTCTAAGAAAGACTTTCCATGTCAGTGCCATACCCGAGCAACCAAGTGTACGAGTGGAATATTGACGTTAAACATTTCAAAACGTGTATGTTTGATTGTTTCAAATCTTTATTAGTGTCTTCACTGAAGATTCACTCTCATCAATTTTTACAAGTGCTCGAGACTATGAAACTAATTTTGCACTTTTCCATGATTTCAGAGATTTCATCAGTGAGCACATGAAAGGCATACGAGACTCAATCTTCGATACAACTGTAAATGACGCTGCTTTGAACAAGGACAACAGAAAAGATTTGCTATATTTCTTTCCGCCAACACCCGAACGTAAGCAAGCCGTTGTTGATGCATGAATTTTTATTTCAATTCAACAGTCCATTTTGAATATGTGCGCCAAAAGTCAAACAATATTGAGTTATGGAGAGAAAACTTTCAAGAAGACTATCCCGGATGTCCACGGGTTTTATAGAGATTCAAGGGGAACCTATCGGTCGGTCGCCTAGGGCTGGGAGTAATGATCAGAATTTTATAGGCTTCTGAGAGATCCATAATGCCACGGCGACACTGTTGAGACGGTAAGCCAAGGGCTTTGAGGCGGTCGTCATAAGACAGATTCGAACTTCCATAAATGTTACGATTGAGACGGTAGAGCAATGTCTTTACTAAAGGTAAGGCTGCATGCATGGATAGCAAATTCAGTGTGTGAACGCACTAAAGACTTGTAAAGTTTCAAAAGAGCTTTAAGGTCTCTGAACATAAAAATTCTGAGTATAGCGTTGAGAACCATGCTGTCTTCCTGAGGTCAAAGAGAAAATCTGACTCGAAAACGTCAGATCTTTCTATGCAAGAACTCCGAGGTCCTTCTCAGAATTTGTTGATGGAATGGGATGGTCTTCTTACTTGCACTGATGACCAGAGTCGGGAGATCAAAGGGGACGAGGGAACATTCACTATGGTTGAGTCAAAGTTGCCACCTATTTGACCAGGTGTTGATTCGGTTCAAATCATTTCGCAATAATTGAGTTGCTGCCACAGGATCGTTACAAGTGATTTCAATGTACAATTGTACAATGTGCATGTATAGCTTAGCGCCATCCATGTTCTTCAAAACAGTTGAGCTCGAAACAGTATAGTCTATGTCTTTACATAAGCGACCAATAGATCAAGACCAATGACCGATTCCTGAGGAATATCAGAAGATGTGAAGTTAGGTGAACAGTGAAAACCATCAACTGCAACGCTTTCGGAGCTACCTTCGAGGACAGCTTGAAAGAAGGAAAGAAGATAACCTCCAATACCAGACTGGGTAGCTTCGAATGCAGACGAAAATGAGAAAATGATTTAGGTACTTTTTCAAAATCCAGATAGATGGAATCAACTCACTGACTGCAATCAGTAGAAGAACTGATATTATCAAGAAACTCCACGAGTTGGTAAATGCAGGAAGATGTAGAACGAAGCCCGAATTGAGAGCCCTTAATGATATAAGGTTGATCACAGAAATCCCAAAGATAATCACGAATAACATTCATAACATTTCGTCAGTTAGGAAGCAGTCCAAGTTAGGCTGACCGGACGATAGTTTCCAGGTTTCTTGCGAATTTAATTCGATGAATCCCAATGATCTTGGAAATTTTCGCTCGGAGTGGTCCAAACTAGTACTGACGGGTTATTGCTAGACGGCTGCTAAGGAATATAGTGCTCATGTTGTTCAAGTCAGAGGATATCTCCTGTAATTTGACATTAAATTATGCTATGTTTCAAAATCATCTGAAATATATCAAACTAAACCATGAAAATAACTCGGAAAATTGAGATGTCAAGGTCATATCAGCATGACAAAAAGAAAATGACCACAGTAAGCTATGTAAGTTTGAAAGTTACGTGTCGGTGCCAGATAAGTGCACTTTGTAAAAATGATCGAGTTTTCTTATTCTTAAAGATAAAAACTTTTTGATAAAATGTTTTACAATGCAGGCAGGAGTTAACACTGATTGTATATTTCAATCAGTTTTCTTCTTGAGATCTTGCGACAGTGACATTAATCGGTGCCTGAAAAAGCACGTGAAATGTTCATGCTGATCTCCATTCGTGCCACTAAAATTGAATTTCTACGGCTGTGACCTTTGTGCGCGCGTGTGTGTGTGTTTGAAGTAGCATAATGAGAACTGAGTCAAGACTTGGAGAATAATTTCACATGGAGAACAGTTTCTAACAGCACTTTCGAAAATCTGCTTTGAAACATCGGAACATGTATGTGTATATGACTTCAAGTTAACTGCGAAATGACTTAAATCAATTTGCAGTGTGTTCTTCAATACTCGAGCAACTTAGAAACTGACATTGTAGCACTACGAAACTCATTCTCAAACTGCTTGTGACATCTCTTCAATATGATCTAACATTTAATCTATGGGCGAATCGATCTACCATTCAATTTCAGTCGTGAAGAGACGTATGACGGATGGAAAAGAATTTTCCATTGTTGTCACTTCTGCAATTAATATCAAGGACGCAATTGCTCCAGCTGGAATTATGGGCATTCAGTTAACTTACAGCAAGTTTAAAGCTGCGTTCAGAGGTCTTTCAAAGGAATGCGAATCATTTCCAGATAATGACTGTTATCTCATAACATCGAATGGATTTGTAATCGCTTCAATGAGGGACGAAGATGTAAGTCAGTTTACATTCAACTTATTTATTTACTTAATTACCGAATCGCAGACTGAAACCGGATTTTTATTGAACATGTATTTAGAACATCTTGATATTGCATACACGCTCAGTTCGATATTTGTCCTAGTTTTTGCTGTAATTATGTTTCAAATTGATACTATTGATGAATAGGCTTGAGAATTAAAACACAATACTGTCGAATGAACTTTATGATTGACCCCAATACATCTGTGGAAGTGTGAGAAGCTAAAATGCAACAAAACTCATTCCAAGCAGCAATTTTTTGATTGAGATTATTGTAACCAATGGTCATCGTAGATGCTATGTGCGAACCATCTGCAGGAATTGTTTTGCCCAGTTTCTGGCTTATATGCTATCATATATGCCAATTGCCAACCAATACTTGGCAGATTCAATAGATCTATGCTAATGCATATGGTACTTCTAAATGCGCCATAATGAATAGAATGAACAGTATAATATTTATAATTGTCGGATGTTTACATTCTTTCTCCGCCAGTACCATAAGCACGGCTTGCTTTCAATTTAAGCATAATAATGATGATGATTAAGCCATGATGCGGTGAATTGCGAAATTACACATTTTGGAAGCTGAGCGAGAAATTCATTCGTTCTAATTTTGGCTACAAGAAGGTTCTCCTTGTATTTTTATCTGCAAAATGTCTAAAAATCAGTCATTATGATTTTTCCAATGAATCCTGCTCTTTATGATGCAAATATTTTACAGATTGGAAAACATTTGGGAGAAGTAGATTGTGAAGTTCTAAATTCTATGATATCGGATGGAATTTTCAGCACGTAAGTTAGTAAAATTTTCTCCCAAGATGAGCGATAAACTAACGTTTTGCTATTGTATTCCAGTCACACAGTCTATGACTTTCAAGCAGTTTGTACTTATCCGCTGATGGATGACAGTGCTGGAATTCGGCTCTTGGATGTAAGTTTCAACTATTTCGTTCACTTTGATTTACAAAAACAGATCAATTGATACAAGATGAATTTTGGCCAACACAGCTCATTCATGATTCTAAAACAGTAAATGTTGCATAAACGACTAGCGCTTTGCATGAATTTGTACCTAGTGCAACAGACAAGACTCCATTGTTTTTCGAATACGTAATTAGTGTTTGCACTAAAAGAACTTCCGAGAGTCTAATTTGTATTTGCTATCAGTTTGTTTTCAATAAAGTCAGTTTAGATAATTTTAAGACTCACTCCTAAGTATGATACCAGTCATTCGATCAAATTTAAAAATTTTCATAAATTTTTGAACGAATTATCTCGGTAAAGACGGTTTGGTAGGTTCTTTTCTCTTTTGCATGCACATAATCAACATTTCTAGATAAATTTCACTGTACGTACATTGTAGAGTATATATCATTTGCTGAACATGCATAGAGCATTATGTACCACACATGCATCATTAAGTGACCGACCGGCCTAATTTGACACTAATTGAAATTCAAAATGAATTTCATTTCGGCGCAGATTGAGAGGATATTGATTTTGCATAGCAACCATGCTGTACTATAGGCCTTTTCGATTGCATTTTCCCTTAAATTTTCGAGCTCATCTGTATTTTCAGCCAATCACCAGATTTTTTGGATATTGCGTCTGGGTGACCTACAATGTAGGAATGTAAGTCACATTTTGCAGTCAAATTTTTTCTCCAATATGAACGCTAGTCTTCCCTTTTTAGTGCTCTTGCAAATATTTTATCTTCGACGTTTTGGGGATTAGTGGCCGCTGCTCAAGGTAAGATTGCAAAAGTAAAATGGATTAATAGATTATTTTTATACGCGTTTTGTTGATGCCATCTACAGTCATTGAATTCATAATGAAATATTATTGTTATCATCAAGATTTCAAGATTGACCATCTGACAGAAAGACGTTCATTCCGGGAGTTTCCAGAAAGACTTTTCAGAATTGCACAATTCAATTAATAGTACAAAAAACAATTCAATAGGATTTCATGAAATGATACCATTTGCGCTTTCATACGTACTTCAATATTGAGGAGGTTGAATAGTATAAATGAAAATGTATTTATCATCAATTAACAACGAGGAATTCGTACTAGTCCATATTTGACTTGATTAGTCTAGCAATTTCCTAGACATCGCATATCACGCATATCATTTGTACACCCGAGTACGTCCAGAGGAACTTTAGCTAAGAAAGTGACCAAACAATTGAACATGGATGCAAGCAGCAGTATGTTCACATGCGTGAAAGTTACCTATCAGCGTAACCATCAAAGTAAACTTTGACACTAACCAGAAACTACTCATAAAATTGCCAGTTTACAGAGAAAAAAGTTATACGAAAGATCTGCATCGCATTTTTTCATGTATTTTGAGTCCATCATCTCTATGGAAAGTATTATGCTTCATGATATCTAACTCTTCTTTCACTATTCTGCGATTCCAACTCTTTTCATTACCGATAATCGAGAATTGACGGAAGTCCACTTTGTGGTCGGACTTGTGGCTGTTCTCTGTTATAACAGCTATGAGATCAGTTACTGATCTCATGTTTTTATAATGATGGTCTGTTGGATTAATTCTATTCAGATTTCCGTCTTATCAATCACATATCATGCCTGGAGTACTGAATTGTCCATTTTAGAATTATTCAATGATGGAAAATGATGTTAATATTCATACAGGTTCATGCAGACCTGCTCTTAGGTTTTGCTTGAAGTGAATACTTGAAGTAATTGCAAACTAAGTTACAAAGGTAAAATATACATGCAATTGATACTCTGGGAAAATGATATTCGAAAATCTGTCGACACTCCGCAGTACACACTTGAAGATCTATTTTATCCTATTTTCCTACAATCATGAAATCTGGAGACAGCAATCAAACTGCTTGTTCTTAAGAGCATTGGATAATGAAGACCAATAATCCGAAAACTTGCGATACTGTCCCTAGAATTTTTCATCAATATATGCATACACGTATTCACCACATTTTCGCACTTCCTCATTCGATGTTTTATTTCAGAGATAAGGTCATCACCATATCAAACTTTTGATCTCGGTGGAAAGCCGAATTTGACCAGAAAGAAAAGTCCTGATGGGGATCCTGAATTAGTCCGCAAGGTGGAGAGACAAGTAAACATCTGCAGAAATCACACTGACGATGAAGATGTCATGAAATGCTTTCAAGACTTTCTGAATACCTTATGTCGCCGCATTGGGTCTGATTCCAATAGCGACTGCATTACAGCCTGCAAATCACTGCGTAAATTTTCACCAGACCATTGGAATGCTCATGAAAAATGCGTCTATCCTTCGAAACCCTGCTCTAAAGAATATACTGTCCTAGCACTGGATCCCAGAATGAGAATGAACAAGCACGTTGTGACAGGAAAAATGCCGCAATGCTGCCCAAGCTACAACCAGGAAAAGTAAGTTGGCATGAATATAATACTCCTAAGTAATAATCCGCTTTTTCCATCTTCGGGGACGGATGCTCTCCTCAAATCGTTTCCACAGTACTCCCGATCTCTACTTTCTCCAGGTCCATATTCTTCGCACTTGTCGCTGTTCTAGCATAATCCATCCACCTTCTTTTTGTTCTTTAGCCTCATCTCAAACATTTTTGATTCCATTTTATCTTCGCCTGTCACAACATGGGCCTGACCTAACTGTCTTAGTTTGTTTTCTTTCATTGAAGCTCGTTCTAAATATCCATCTCAACGTCCGCACTTCAGTCCATCTAAGCAATTCTTCTATTTTTCTTGTAGTCTAACATTCGCTTCCGGAAAGGATTGCAGGTCTGAAGAAAGTTCTGCACACAGGAAAGTTTGGATTACATACAACTCAACTCGCTTCTCTCGACTTTCTTTTTTCACAGCTTTATTTCATCCTCTTGGAGATGAGAAAATGGATCTCAGATGCTGAAATCTCTTCCAATATTTCCCCTCATCTCATCCACCTTGATTTCTCTTCCTGCTTTCATTGTCCTCTCCGTCACAACCGCTTTTCTCATTCATCTGAAGTCCCCTCCTTTTCATCTTCGACTGCCACAATGGAAGTCTTTTCTCAATTTTCTCACTCAATTCTGTGCTTCGTATTTCTTCGACGTCCATGGCTATATGATGAAGAGAAAGGGCTTAATGTCAATCATTGCTGTAGCAAGAAAACTCCTCCGTCAATTCTCCTACAACTTTGACCTGATTTGTCGCATTTTCATGGGTTCTTATCACAATCTCAATCTAAACTTCAGACAATTTCTACACTGACATTCTACACAACACACATTTCTACTCAAATGCGAAACAGTATATGCTTTCTCCCAGTTGAAGCATTAAAAAGAAGCGTAAAATAATAGAATTGCAAATTTTCTGATAGTTTGGCTGTAATTTGGTGTGCATCATTATCCGAAAACTTGAATATTTTTACATCTGTTTTTCAGGCAATGGCAGATATTATCCGTTCGGAATGCCAACCTTTTGATGGTAACCGTATTTCCCTCGAAGTCTCGCTGCAGATGTCCTTGCACTCCACCATTCATCAGAAGCCAAGAATTAACTCATATCCTTTTTTGAACTCTTTTATTTCAGTTTTTAATGTGAAAAATTCTTCAGAAATATTGTGTATCAGTTTATAATCAAACATTTGTAGATTTGCAATTAATGCTGATGAGCACTTGAACCCTTAATAAATTTGCATTCTGCGTCAATGAGTTTGCGTGCAAGCTGTGGTCAACTATGCAGCTCAGTACAACGGCAACATCTTAGATATGCGACACTTCGCATTATTAAAGAATTAGATCAGACATGTACATTGAAAACAATTTCACACCATGGACACGCGTTGCCATGACAACAGTGCCTAAAGGAAAGAGGCTTCCAGTGACTGAGAATGGCTTGCTTTGCCAGTGCATTTTGTCACCTTTTACTTTGTATTTTGTCCCATTTGTAGCTTGTTAGTGCACTTTGCAAAAATTCCCAATTACTATCTATTCTCTTTAAATGTAAATTCATTTAATACAATAGCTTACAATCCATCTCCCCTCGATAAGAATTTAGAACTATTTCAGGTTTCAGAAATTTAATTCTTCTTAAGATCTATCAGCATTGACCGATATTGGTGCTTGAAATGACCATCAACAAAAGACATGAAATGAAGATATAACGTCACTAACCCTACACAAGTGGATTGAATGATGACCACAGAGAATTGCCTTGTCCGCGTGTTTGGGTCTAGAGATGACTTTCCTCAATAATGATGGTCATGGCCAGAACTAGTCTCGAGGGGCAAGAAGATAAATTTTTCATTGAACGTACTGAAAATTCAAGCCTGAATTCTGACGAACCAGAACAGGGACACCATAGCAAAAGTTCACAGTCAGTAAATTAAGATCGTGAAGAGTCGAGCGGTGTTAATAAATTTTCCATTTGACGAATTTATGGCTAAGAAAAATTGAGCTAGAGACATGTACTTTTCACTTAACATGCCTGCCATCAATCTAACCGTTGAAGTTCGTGGGTGCTCTGATTAGAGCTATTTCTGATATTCATGATAGTAACACAGAAGGAATGATGGTATTTTACAGATCTTGTGTGTCATGCCAGTCTTGGAGAAATAATGTTTGTTAGATAAGCAATTCGATGGGTTGCTATGCTTCATGCTCAATCTCAAGAGTGTTTTCCTTAAGCGTGATCATATCACAGGCAACCTGCCACTGGCAGAGCAAAATCACATAATCAAAGAGAATGATTTCAAATGAAATTGAAAACCAATAATTGTTTCCGAACGTTTTCGGCCATTCTTGTCAAGGATTAACATGGCAATGACAGAATTTTACAAAGTGATTTAATTTAAGAATTGACTAAAATTCATCAATTTTTCAATAGAATTTTAGTCAATTCTTAAATTAAATCACTTTGTAAAATTCTGTCATTGCCATGTTAATCCTTGACAAGAATGGCCGAAGACGTTCGGAAACAATTATTGGTTTTCAATTTCATTTACAAAATTACAACGGGGACAAATTGCTTCAAACAATGATTTCAATTAACTTTGAAAGGTGTAAATTGTTCCACATCGGTATTCAGATTCAAGAAATGAGACATGAATTTAGTGAATCATAAAATCATGCCGGTGAAAATTTAATTAAAAGTTGAAATTTCAGCCAAGGAAGCACGAATAATATCGCGACGTTTTCATTAAGACTTCCATTATAAAACGGATCATGAAATTCCCTTGATAATCAGCTTAATATCCGCTCAGTTAGGATGCTTATTACCAACTATTCATTCCTTTTGATATCCAACTTGTTTCATACTACTTATATAGGGGCGTCATCTCGGTAGTATATAAATTGGCAAAATTTTGACTTTTTTAAAACTGCTCAAATAATTTTTTTGGACCATGGGAACGTAATCTCCGCAGAAAACTGAATGTTTACATATAAAAATTTTCACTGTATGCAAATACTTTTTTGAGTCGACACTCTACATATATTTCCCTACTCTATGCTCTGGACCAAAGAATCGCTAGGCCAAGCACTTAACCGCCGTGTCGCGGATACCATCATTAAACACTGGGCTTCCATTCTGGTCGTTCTAACTTGAACAAAAGCGAAGTCGGATTTCTATGGGCAGATTTAGGATTATAGTACTTCTATATCGCTTGTGCAGTGGATACAGGCCTCCAACCCGCAGAGATTCATCAATTGCGCAATGTATTTGCGCAATCGAATTGCTAAATAATGATGGAATACATGTAATAGGCACTTACCCTTGTTTACCTCAGCCCTTCCGATCTTTTTTTCAATTTCACAATATAACAGCATATCGCTACCATTTTTCTTCTGTGGCTTTCCCTAACTTCGTTTTAGCAGGTGCTTGAATTAACCGGCTGTCTGTCAAACAATCCTATAAACAAGATTTTGATTATGAGCTTTAAAAGGACCATATTTTTTGAATACTTGAAGTCACGATTCTGATCATACGACGGCTGGACATAAAACCAGTGCATTGTTGTCTTGGCGTTAGTATTACGGTCACAGTAAACTGTCAAAAAATGCATCTAAAAAATTTCATCGTAATTTTCTATTTATGAGCATCAATGACTTGCAAGTTTCTCCACATCATATTTTGAGATAATTCTGGCACATATATGATGTATGACCTGCATATGCACTCCCGATATGTGCAGTGGTGAAATTTATGTATAATACAGTGCGTTCATAAAGTCACTGTGCACCTCTTCTAAACTATGATTTGCCAAACAAAACAGTCGTAATCTTAATTGTAGATATCTAACACATGCACAGAGCCACTGACTTGTTTGAGAAGCGCAATTTAGTAGCTTGTGACATTCCACATGATTTAGAAGTTGAATTGAACTTCACATCTGTCAGCAACTAACTCGCTTAGTTGCATTTCGAAGCTAAACATGTTGCTGTCAATGCGAGGGAGAAACTTCTTGGCCGAATATGTTCACCGCGCCAATGGGGAATATACTAATGAAGTGAAGGAGTTTTTAGAAAGACTTTCTGCATCTGATTTGTCTCATCGAAATGCTGATTGGACTCCAATCAGTGAGTTTAGAGAAGCTGGCTCGGTGCATGATCCATCACACTCAGATCGATCATTAATCTTAACTGATAAAAAGGTTATTCCTGAAAATGTTACTTCTGAAGCAATGACTTTATAGCCCAAACAAGTCGATGTATCGCTTATCCCAGGAAGTGGGTCCATTCTCGGGGCCGCTCATCCTGCTGTAAGAAAGAACATAGGCCTATATCCGCACCGCATCTCTGGCCAACATGAAGTGAATGATGCCGATCATGACAAGCGTCTTCAGTAATGCTTTTGGTTCAAGGAAAATCTAAATGAAAATAATGTGCTCGATAAGACTTTCTTTTCTAATGAAGCTTGGTTTCACCTATCAAGGCATGTCAGTAGCCAAAGTTCCCGAATATGATATGGTGAAAACCCACACGAATTTGTTAAGAAGCCATTACATTCTCGTATGTCAAGAATACGAATGCTTGGGCCGATATTCAACTACTATTACAAAAATTGTTTGACAAAATTATTGCTTCGCTCGTTGACGAATTAAGTGACGATGAAAGTTTGACTGCTTATTTCCAGTAAGATGGAGCAACTGTGCATAGCACCAATTCCTCAGTTCGATATTTGAGTGGAATATTCCAAACAAGATCCCCGACTTGTTCCAGTCCGAGATCCCTGGACTTGAATGTCTTGCACGTTTACTGATGAGTAGCGGTGAAGCAGGAGGTTTACCGAAACAAGTCACAAAATCTACAGGAGTTAAGAGGAAGCAACTGACAGCAAATTGACGCTATCAGACACGAGGAAATTCACCGGGTATTTGAGAATATGAGTCGTCGAACTGATATTTGTATTCGTGAACAAGGTGGACATTTTCAACAGGTTTTGTAAGATGTAAATAGATATTTTGTGATCACGTAGAAGTCGATGGTTTTACAAGAAACTTCATTATTTATAATGCCGCGGCCATCTTTTTCCAAGCGGCAAAATACTGCGCCTGCATTGATTTACTAGGCGCACAGTGACTTTATGAACGCACTGTATATTCATACTGCTCATAAGTACGTCATAAATAGTGATGGTAGTGCTATCTTCACAGATTACATTCAAAATGTATTTTTATATAGATCTATGATTACAGAAGACAATTCTGACTGCTTTTATACAAATTTCTTACTTTTTTGTGTGAATTTCTGAATATTTATTAATGGAATGAATGCACGAAATTTGAATTCAATATTGCCGTCGCATGAGGTCAAATCTGATTCCATTTGTAGGTCTGAAACTTCGCAGTCATAAGTTGTTTATTGCCAAAAATTGTTTGGACAAACATGAGCGAGATAGATATGACAAACTTGTAACATGGCAACATATGAAGAAATATCACATTCAACCGAAAGGAAGGCGAGGTTGCGAATAGAAGATCTCAGTATCTGAAAACTTTCAGAGATTTGTTAGAATGTAATTACATCTTCGCACGATGCACATTTATTCTTGAATCATCGTTCAACCGCTAACATACATTCATCATCGGAAGTACAATTTTTCTATGATAGGAGTATGTACAGTCTGACTTAACTGTCCCATGTCCTAAAAGTCTTCCCAATTATTAAGTATTATTAAGACGAGGTGAACCGACCAGGGTGCATCAATAGATATCGAAATCATATTTATAAGAAGACAAAGTGTAAACTTCTAGAGTAGCAAAAATGTCGATCCTGTAATAAAATAAAATAGAATTATAAATCCTGATAATAATGTCCGGAAAGTAGTTGGTCGGTTCACCTCGATGTCGTTAGTGGCGTTAGGTAAAGTTGCTAGTGGATTTAGAGGTTGATGCTATTCATTATAAACCGAACTGTATAGTTGTCATGATGCAACTTGTTGCTTCGACAATAAAGATAATAGACATATTTCATTTCAATGTCTGCGTTTGCATAGAAATATATCTGATTTCCCTTGATCTATTACTAAACAAATTCAATTGTTTCAATTGATTTCAATCGAATAATTGCAGTCAATTATTCATTTAACTAGCTGCTATCCTTCGAGGATAGATCACAGTGTATGGTTGCTTATCCTATAGTACTAATCGTAACAGTGAATTGTCAGTCAAGGTTCTTTAACTTTCAATGTCTGGGTCAGAAGTGTTAACCTTAGACAAAATTCCTTTACATGTGGGCCGAAATGCTTAAATATTGTTCGGAATAATTTCACTCTGCTTTGTAATGAAAATGTTGACGAATGCGTCTATATGCTGCAGAGAGACTCAAGCTCATTGAAAACTTAAAAATTATGAACTTGTTGAAAACAAATGTTGATTATCTTTAATTAGCCTTCTCGCGAGTTGAATCAAATTTGCATATATGCTTTATAATGCCCGTTGCGAAAGATGCATTGGCTATGATATTTTCTGAACATCATGCATGTTTAATACAGGGTCCGCCAAAAGCGTATAGGGATCATGAATTACTGTAAAAATGACTAGGATGACTATTGAAACTAACTAAATTTTATTACAAAGTTACAAATGAAACACATATATTTCATAAAATGATGAGTGGAAAATGTTTGCGTAATGTTTAACTTTAATTCAAGTATGGATTTTTATATATATATAATTCTACATTGTTATACAAATATACATGACGTGACACATTCCTTGACTGCTAAATTTCGATTTCACCTATTTGGAGTAACTCAACGCAACCTCATCGTCGACAGCCGGAATGGAAGTGCAACGTCAATCAGAGGAAAGTAAGTACCCAGTTAATCAAATGTGTGAAGGACGACTATTGATGTAAAAATGTAATCAGATAACTATCGGGAATGATGACTCGAATTTTGAGGTTTTGCTTCTAAGCCGAATGATATTAAGCGAAGATAGCATAGACAACAGTGTTATGTTTTAGTAAAATCCAGACATGGAAACTGGCCTAGATTTTATGCAGAGTTCTCGCGGGTTGTTTTAGATCAGCTATTAGACGATTTCATGTGTGGTCTAGGGTACTTCTATTCTTCCCCTCCCCCCAAATTTTTGTTGCTGACACCCGCGAGTGTTGCATCGTTAGAAATCTTCTCTTACTCCTAAGTGCAGTCTCACTAAGCATTGAGTGTGTAAAACTCTGGTTTATAGAAAATTCACAGTAATTGCTTTGCCCTTCACTGCAGGGTACTTATGGGTTATCTCCCCCCACGTTTTCACATTTGTTTTAAAATCCATAGGAGTGAATCAATCGTCACAAAACTTTAAGCACAAGTAAGTGAGGTTATTTTCTACCCACATGCAAAAATTTAGGCAAATCGGACAAGTACATTTTGAATTAGGAGCGATAACTTGAAGTACAGCGATGCCGGCAGCTTGATCTGACTTCTTATGACTTCACTGTCGGAGCGGAAAGCACTTGAGGTCAACAAAGTCATTTCCCGACAACTCGTGAAGCGATGATGACCAGGCCACATCCCTCATGTTAACATGCTTGGCTTAATAAAGGTGTGACAGGGTAGTGGTCGTGGGAAGAAATAACGGTGGATGAGACGAAGAGGGAAAGAGAACAATGCACACACGAGTAACAATAATGCGTTGAACAGACGAAGTCAGATCAAGCTGCAGACTTCGCTACACTTCACGTGATCGTCTCTCATGCAAAAAGTACTTGTCTGTCTGCATAAAATTTTGTATGTGGGTAGAAAATATGCTTAAGTACATTTACCTGAAGTTTGGTGACGATTGATTCATTTTTGCTGATATCAGACATATTTGTAAACCTGGAGGAGATAATCCATACGTACCCACTGTAGATGCATTGTAGACAACAATTCCACGAAATTCATGATCACAGCACAGCTGTATCTTGTATTCTAACTGAGTATCCAAGGGATCAATCCCTCATCCCAGGGGTCAAGTAAGACTTCTCAGTGGTGTTGTGCTATCGACCCAGTGACAGATCAAGTCTATTCTAAATCCAATGTGACTAAGTTTGACTAAATTCGATGAATTTGGAAACATTGGAAAATGTGGGGGGATGGAGGGAAGAATAGAAGTACCGGGTTTAGTCCTGTTTTAGGCAGACTTAATGCCGATGCAAAATATAAGATTCAGGATAGTATTTAGCTGATGTAATGTTATGTTCTGAATTGTAGCCCTGGTCCAGGGACAATTTAATTCAAGGTTCCAAGCCGATGAAAAGTTTGAAAATCATTAAGTGTATAGTAATTCCTATGAATCACTGAAGTGATTTATGTGACACTTCATGAACATTGATAATCACTTTATTTGCTCATTTAGGTTACATGACATATAGGCTATACTTCCTGAATTCATTGGATTAAATCTTTCTATTGAATTGACACAGCATCTATAAATAAATTTTAAAGTCCTTCTAGAGATGACGAGTTTTATACAGAGTTAAAAACAGATGAGTTACAAAACAGTTGCAACATTAAACCAATTTCACAAGTCTTCTATATGACCTCCCCTCTGGAAACATCAAGACGGTAGTCCAGCCATGCCGTGAGCATGTTCATTTTCACTGTTGCTACTGATTTAGTAATGCGATGTCGCAATTCAGTTTGAGTTCTTGGAAGCGGAGGCACATAAACCTTATCCTTCACACAGCCATAAAGAAAAAAGCATAAACTGTTAGGATCTGGTGATCTCTCGATGTGCAATGCTAAATAAGCGGACCTGTTGAGACGGATACATCGTTCAGGTACCTCGTTTTTATAACATAGCCGAACTTCACCAAGGCAGCACCATGCTGAAAGGTTAAGTTGTCCTGCGGCTGAAGGCTGAACTCTGGGTGGGTTGCGGCATTGAATTGCTTAAGCTGTAGCAGCAACATGTTTACTGACGCATGATGGCATGAGCCGAAATACCGTCTCGATGATCATCAGGACCCCTTATTCGTTATCTCCCCAAGCACGATATCATAAAATTGTCTCATATTTATCGAAGTATCGAAATTATCTAATATAATGAAACTTATTTCGAGGCTCTAATTCGATAGAAAGATGTAGTCCCATGAATAAAATCGATTGAAGATGGCTTTGCCTAATGAAAGTTACCAGACACCTGGCCGCCGACTCTCTCATGCAACGAGTATCTTCAATACAACAGACACTGAAAAAATATTATGCAGAGTTACTGAAGAGGAAGTCAAAGATACATTTGGGTAATGGAGATGATAATCAAAGAGTTCAATTTAGTGAGAAAATTATACAACGAATGCTTACAGATAGTTACGTTTTGATAGATCCTGTCTCCACAGATAAAGCCACCTTGCACTCATCGGCCATACAAACCGTCGTAGCTATTTTTAACACATCGCAGAAGATTTTGTTCTTGTATAGGAGAAATCTGTAAGCTTTTGTGTTTGTGTTTGGGCTGGAATCACACGCCGCAGAGTTTTTGCATTTTAGGAATGCAATATGATCAATTTTTTAATTGTTCTACATAAAGTTGCTCAAAATTCATTATGGATGCTACCCGATGCCAATATAATAGATGGGTTCGGTTCGCCATCTTCTGCGTTCAGAATTGCCACACCGTACTGGATTGAAAGAAAATTAACGTTCTTGCGAATTCCTGCCCAGATTACCGGGCTGGATCCCATGTGACTGGTACCGAGTTATTTTCGAAAATTAGTCCTCCGAAGTGGCCGAGTCAGATATTTGAAGTTCATATCCGGTAGATATAGCTGATACCCGGTCAGACTTGGAAATACGAATTCGAAGTAGTCTGAAAGAAATTCCCGAAAGACCTTTCCCAAAGCGATGTAAAGACTGTTTAAGAGTTATAGCTGGCGTAGAAATGTTGCCGAAAAATCACTCATTGGACCAATCGGACCTCATTGGTGGGATGGCGATGACCATCGCAATACCCATGAAAATAATGAGTGTTTTTCACGGGTCCGAACCGTTGTGACGAGCCCCTCGGACTAAACGCAGTGTCTACGCCTGTCAAGTGATTTTTGTGCTTAAATTGTTCAAGTCTGAGGCTATCTTTCTAGATATTTAGCTACGTTTCAGCTGCGGACTTCTACTATCTCTACATTTGTCCTCTACGCTACGTTTGAGCTACCGACTGCTACGCATCCACAACGTATGTTTGCTACGTAGTAGCAACCGAGCATCAGCGGTCGAGATAGGTCTAACTATCAACTAACGTCAAATAGAGCGTTGCCGCTGCAAATCTGCTGTTATTAATAGGCCACAAAGTAGGTGCAACACACTGCCACCAATCAACTTGCTACGCTGCGCTTTGGAGCGTTGGCACCAATTGCTACGTATCAGCACCGCAAAAGTGTTAGCCGGGCCCACCATGCCCATTTTGAAGGATTGGAGTATTCACTCATGATGACTGACTGCTACACTCTAAATTTGGTCATTTTGTGTATTTGTCTTTATCGTTTCACCTCATATGAAATATAGATTATTTTTGAATTGCTAACTGCTATTCGCTATTCTGAGAGATAAATTTTAGGCATCCTGTATTTAAGTGATTTATTTCCTCTTTTTATAGTTCTTTCTTTCAATTCTTCTGTCAAAATGTTCCGGAGAAAATGTGTCGACAATGGTCGATTATTTTAAAGTTTTGATTTTGGTCTTTTTGTCCGTTGACCGAATTCAATATCATCTCAAACAACATAAGCGTTTATTCGCATTCTCTGTATTCGTGTTGGCTATCAATATTTTGCACACTATTAAGTCAGTGTCTCCGATAAAGCAAGTATGAATAGTACAGGGAGTCGACAATCCGGGAAAAACCCTGAAAGTGGTCATGACCCCGGGAAATTTCAGTATTCCCTGAGTAATTACAAAACAAATGCCTATTTGGATAAAATTAAAAAAAGTGACTAGCATGCATCTTTATGTTCAGATCATATACTTCAATAATTAAAGTGTATTACTTAGTTATTGATGATGACTGAGCGTGAGCGTTAAATTTACTGTCGGCAATTATTTTCCAGGATATTGCAATATTCTCGCAAAACATAACGCCGCAATTTTTATATTCCTTCAGTTTGTTGAATGTGTGATGCCCGTTCGAATATTCATTGTCGATAGCATTTCTTTGGGATTGATTACCTCCGGTATCACGAATACTGAATTGTTTTTATCTTAATTTATCAATGGAGATGGGATGTTGATGTTCACATGTGCGTAGACCTGATTCGAGCATTGGAAAACCTTTCTGCTTTATTTCTTGAATTGAAAATTTAATAATTGCCTGCTACGAACGTAAATTACAGATATAAATTACATGAAAAAAGTCACGGTCATGCATCAAGCTTGTTACTTGAGCAAGCATTATTTACGCATGAGAAGTCAAAAATTTGAAGTGTAATGTAGCAACAATTAATCTAGGTTAAATATGGCATTAATGGAGCAGCTGCTCTCCAATTGGGCATGGACATCGAAAAAACTATACAAACCATTCGCCCATAAAATGCTTGACTTTTAATGCTTATCAATCGCTTGTAAAGCAAATTTGATACGCCCGGAAAAAATATTGCTGTTACCCGGGAAAACCCGTAATCAAAAATAGCCCTTTATAAGCACGAACTGACTCCAGTTTCTGTGGCTGCAAATTTGATGACGCCCTAATCTATTCATTCGTAAACCCCCAAAACTACTTAGTGAACTGAAAATCTTTTCTGTCAAGACGCGAATGTCGGATAACAAATTATGGCGACTTTTTGTCCTAATATGTAGTATCAATGAAGTTCGCGAATCAGTAAGCTTCGCTGAATGAATGCTCGCACAGTTTGTTGGCCACAAATCCAAAATATACTGAATTAAATTTGATATTATATGCATATTTTATTCATGGTTATTATCCGATAATATTTAGCAATTGATTGAGTATGTAGCCGTTTCATTGATACGTAGTTCAGATCGATTTGTCTTGCCAGCAATAGAAAAGTCCTTTAACACCTAAGCAGCATGGTGTGGGAATCGATCATTGCCGATCACATAATCATTGTGGCCCATACCGCATAGCATCACTCTATGAGTGCTAAAACTTAATGCCCCAATTCAGGGTTCGAAGTGAGAAAACTTTTTATCGGTATGCACGAATAATCACATTTTTATTGGGTTGCGTGTTATCTAAACTGTTTTATACTGTCCGAATCAATACAATAATTCACAATCAAAATTTACTTTGTTCTTTGTGTAGAAAAAAAACAACATCAATCTTTAGCTTACTTTTTGTATTATGTAAAGCAAAAAACTGACTAGCACTAATAAAATTATCTAAACTATATCTTCTTTTATTGATGTTCGTCAGTTTTTTATTTACTTAAAACTCACACCAATGGTGCACAATCCAAATAGAATTTTTGTATTTTAATAAGCATTTGTAAGCAGTGCCAGACTTTTTGGTATAACTAATTCGTGCGGCCAACGACTTTATCCAATGGATCGCAATCACATATGTATCAAAAGTCAACTACAGTACACAAAAGCAAAATTGTTGGCACAGAGACTCCCAAGAAAATTACCTTCTTCATATATATGGTTAATTTACGTACGTGATGTTAATTTACGTACGAATCTTTGACGTGATGTGATTGATTGTTGCAAGTTGAACTAGTACAAGTGAAGCGAGACCGAATTAGGAAATTTGAAATTCTTATCATATCGACACGGATTACATGCACATGTACGTATACTTGCAACTACATTTATTGTGTGAGAGTCAGTGAGGCGGCATACATTGGTGTGGGCATATCGCCTGTTTGAAGTTCTTGTCGGCATGACATACCGTCGCATGCCGCTTTACTTCAAGCATTGCCTCCATTAGTAGACAAACTTAGCCTATACCCATAGAGTAAGTATATTATGTAGAGTGGTAACTCCATTATTATTAAATCCCCAATGTGTACACACTTTCGATTTTATTAAATGAACTCAAGGGGGATACAGGTGGCATTGTCACCAAATGTGAGATATGCAAATTTTTGCAGTTTTGCAGAAATTACAACGGAATTGACTGATCATGATAGTAATGCAGAAGGATATGATATTGTTTCACAGATCGTCCATGTCATGACAGCCTTGGATAGGTGATGTTTGTTTAATTAGCAACTCGATGACCTGCTATTGCTTTCATGCTGAACCACAAGAGTGCTTTCTTTAAGCGTGTTCATATTACAGGCAACCTGCCACTGGCAGAGCAAAATAATATAATCAAAGACAATGATTTCAATTAACTTTGAAAGATGTAAATGGGTCCACATCACTATTCAGATTCAAGAAATGAGACATGAATTTAGTGAATCATAAAATCATGCCGGTGAAAATTTAATTAAAAAGTTGAAATTTCAGCCAAGGAAGCACGAATAATATCGCGACTTTTTCATGAAGACTTCCATTATAAAACGTGTGGTATTAGTAGAACTCGTCATTGTAACGTATTGCACCAAGTATATTTACCAAATTGCAATATAGAAGCAGGGACAAATCTATAGACAACAACAGTCCGATTACTAATCAACCAATATCTCGATAACATTAAATCATGCTATAATGAAGTCATGGCAATAGAATTAGACTTGAATGATATGTAACTTAGTTATCTAACAGTACAGTGATGATATATGATTTCCTTATACAACATATAACTTGTAACGTAGCTATCTTACAATGCACACTGTGCCATTGATAAATCCATTATACAACATTACCACCCTAAAAAAAGAAAACAACAAGCTAACTTGTATCAATTCCGTATCGCACAGTTCTTTTACGTTCCCTTCTAGGATACCTTTTATTGCTCTGTTCTTGGTTATTCTGACTGTTGATTTTAGTTATTGATGATATACTCGTGGATGATATTTTCTTCCTGTCGCTTCTTTCAGTTGGCTGGCTCCTCTTCAGATGATAGTAATTTCTTTCTATGACCTTCCAATTCTCTAAATGTTGTAATCGAAAAGCCCAATTGGACAATCTTTTTGGTTTTTTCTATGGTCCGTCATGTCTTGGAAATTGTATTCCTTTTTTACTGGAAATATCTTCGCCATCACCACGTCCCCTTCCTTGAAATTGTTTGTAAATTTTTGTTCTTTATTGGAAAGACTATCATGTTTCCTTCTTTGTTCTTCCACATAGCGTGCATGCTTCCTGAATTTTTCTATATATTCCACTTGTTCTAATTTCTTGTTCTGTCTTATACCCGTGGGGTTAGTATCGGCAATCCAGACATTGGGCATTGTTCTTCCAAATATTATTTCATACGGTGTGGATCTTGTACTTCTATGCTTTGTGCACCGCACTGCTCTTTCTATCAGTGGCAGAACATCAGGCCAATCTCTTCCAGTGGAGGATACTGTTGCATAGAGCATGTCTTTCGTAGTTCGGAAAAGTCTTTCAATCATTCCGTTTCCTTGTGGATAGTAAGGTGAAGACTTCGTTTTCTTTATCTTCAATACCGAGCACAACTCCTTGATTATTTCATTTTCGAAACTTGTTCCTCTGTCCGAGTGCACCGACACTGGTGTTCCGAATACCGCAATCCAATTCTTCAGAAGGGCTTTTGCAACTTCCGTTGCTCGTGTGCTTCTCATCGGAACCAAAGCTATATATCTGGAATAGTTATCAATAATTCCTAAGATATATTTTCCCCATTCGTACTTGAAGTTAGCGGACCAGCTATATCAAGTGATATTTTTTCAAATGGAAAGTTACTTGTTAGCGAATTTGCTTCATGCTTGACAACTTTACTAGTTTTCCTTTTTGCACAGAATTTACACGATGCCACATTTATCTTTACATCCAGCGACATACCTGGCCAATAAAATCTTTCTTTTATTACATCCATTGTTTTCGACAATCCTACATGCGCTAGAGATTCATGGATTGTTTGCATATACTCATTTCTTTTCACCTTAGGTATTACTAGCCGGTATGATTCTTCATGTGACACGTAATACAACAGACCACCTCGAAAACGCAGCTTCTCTCTTTTCTTCCATAGAATCTTGCTATTTTGATTGATAAGTTCAACAGGCTTCGCTTCGTTAACTCTACCTGATTTCAACAATTGAATTATCACTTTCAAATCGTCGTCGATTCTTGATCGAGTTCCTCCTCCCATGTTGCCATTCTCCGGCAAAAAATTTTGTTATTATCGCTGTCTCCTTGCAGCATCTTAACATTTCTTTTCTGTTTTGGTTCATTGTGTTTTATTTGGCATTCACACATCCGGAATTCGAGACATAGCATCTGCGTTTACATGCTGCTCACCAGGCCGATACTTCACATCCATGTCATATATTTCCAAATCTTGTCGCCAACGGCAGTATTGACTGGTGTTAGGCTCTTTCCAATTTAATAACCAACATAATGCTCGATGATCTGTTCTGATGGTGAACTTGCGACCCAACAGGTAGTGTTTGAAGTACGTCACAAAGTAATGTATGGACAATAATTCCCTTCTTGTAATACAATATTGTTTTTCTGACTGACTAATCTTTCTCGATGCATAGGCAATCACTTTTTCGTCTGATCCTTGAATTTGGGATAACACAGACCCTATACAATCGTGGTTAGCATCTGTGTCTAGAATAAACTTTCCAAATTGTGTTGGGAAACTGAGGACGGGTGCTGATATCAATGCATTCTTAAGTTTTTTAAACGATATATTCAAGTTCTCATCCCAAATCAATGTAGTTTTTTCCTCTTAACTTTTTGATTCCATTTCTCTTTACATGCATTTTCCAGTGGTTTTACAATGATCGCATAATTTTTATGAATTTGCGATAGTAGCCACAAAGACCTATAAATGATCTTAAATCTCCAACTGTTTTTGGAGTAGGCCATGATTTAATTTTCTCAGTCTTTTGTGGATCCGTTTCAACTCCGTTACTTGAAACCTTGTGTCCCAAGTAACAAACCTCTGATTTTAAAAATTTACATTTCCAAGGTGACAATTTTACACCTGACATACGAATTCTTGTGAATATTGTTCTAAGCCGCTTTATATGCTCATCCAAGTCTTTTGAAAATATTAATATGTCATCAAGATAAATCAAACATTCATGCCATTTCTCTTTCTCGAATATCTTGTGCATTAGGCGTTGAAATGTTGCTGGTGCTGTTGAAATACCCATAGGCATTTTGAGGAATTCCCAATGGTTGGTACGAGTACTAAATGGTGTTTTACCAATGTCTTCTTTTTTCATCGGAATGTTATAGTATCCTGAAGATAAATCTAGCGTTGAAAATAATAAAGAACCATTTAAAGTATCCATCAATTGATTTGCGTTTGGAATTGGAAATATAGGTCGTTTTGTAACAGAATTTAATCTCCGGTAATCGATAGTCAAACGAATACCACCATTCTTCTTGGGTATTACCACCAACGGTGCGTTCCAAGGTGACTCACTGGGTCTTATAATTTCCTTTTCTGCTAATTCTTGTATAAGTTTATCCACTTTATCTTCCAGACCAAAAGGTATTCTTTGATATGAACAAGCAAAAGGTTTAGTTGAGCCTGTCTCAATCTCATGTTCGGCTAGATTAGTCAGTCCAATATCATCTTTTGAAATGCTAAAAATGTCACAAAATTCCTCTAATAATGGCAATAAGGTTTCTCTGTAAATTTTAGGAAGTTTATCAATCTGATCTTGTAACTGCGGGAACAACATATTCCATCTTTCGGAAGTTGATTCACTGATATTTCTGATTCTTTGACTGCTACACATTTTATGACTGTCTAAGTTATCAATAAAGTTCACATTTCCGGCAATTGCGCCTTTCTTTATTTTAATGCTATCCTCAAAAGTCCATATTCACAGGGGCACTAACCTCTCTTCATTTACATCACACAAACTGGAAGCCACTAGTATATCATTATTTCTGACGTATGTAGGCTCGATGAGTCCGTTTCCAACAAATACACCACTCACTTTTGATCTTACGATATACATATTCTCCGGCAGAATTTAAATTAATACTGTCATGAAACGAAATTTGGGCATTTTTCTCCCATGCGCTTTTGTCATGCTCTTCATTGCTATTTTGAGTCTGTGTAACACAAATCGCCTGCTCTCGACTCACAGAACAGACTTCGTCACGTTTCCCTGTGAAACTGATTCCGGATAAATTTTTGACAGAAATGGTATGGAAAGTCCATTCACGATTGCCTGATCATTCGGTGGATCAATCAGCATTTTCAGACTTCATTGATCGTATACCTAGTATAACCTTCGGAAACATACCTTCAACCACCAGGAATTTGCACCACCTCGTTATTGTTGGAAACTCCACCTGAAGCTCAACAGTTCCAATAACACGCATTCTTGAGTTGTTCGCACACTTAATCATTCGATTCGACTTTTTCATATGAATTTCGCTGTTGCATGAA